>OZ022414.1:48984368-49463810 GCA_963989365.1 Rhimphoctona megacephalus
GGTGTATGTGGCTATACGGAGTTAGCGTTCCCCATTTGGATTTTAGGTCTAATGTTTTTTCAGAGCATGCACCGAAACGGATTTTGTGGATCAAAAGATCTTTAATAGCAATTCTAAAATCCAGGAAAACTTTTTGTTCGTATGATTTTTTAAAAATTCATTTTATTATGAAAAAAAAAATCACTGGCTGCTGATTTGGGTTTTAATTTCAAGAAGGAAGCGTTTTCGTCGTAATGAAAAAACGCAGATCTATCCTGACTTCTAATTTCTTCTAGGCGAGTCCGAGCGCGAATTTAAACAAAATGAAGAAAGCAAAAATAAAAAAAATATGCTGGAGCCATAAATATTTATAGCAGGTGCAGATCCTTATCTCTGTGGTCGCGCACACAGTTCGTGGATATCTCTGTGGTCGCGCACACAGTTCGTGGAATCGTGACAAGCCGCAAGAGATTTTTCTGTTTACTGGTGAAAACGTATGTGCTATACGTGGATACGCTCTGCAGTGTGTATCTCTGTATGAATATCCGAACTATCCAGTCTTTATAACGTAATTACACAGGACGCTTCAAAAGTCCATCGACAATTTGTGGAATCAGTAGATTTTTAAATCGTGATGCAAAAAGTTTTTAGCCATTTTTTTTTAAGTCACTCCGTTGAAGTGATATTTCATGATTTGTGCCAGCCAATCCGATTCGTCCCAGCCACGCCTATTTTTTCTTATCGGCTTACCGGATTGGCTGACACAAGTTGTAAAATATTTTGTTACCGGTGCATTGGCAAGAATAATGTTTGGAGACTTTTCTCTTCAGAATTCCGCATTCTAATTATATTCCTCAGGCCCTTAGCATGATTTTCGAAATTTCTGTATTTGTTCTTGGATTGTATACAAACGTTACATGATATTTTATACGCGCTGCCTCACAGTAATACCGCGGATTTTTAGAGAATAGCGCGCGCACTCCGTGTGTGCGTGGCACAGCTCCCGCGTCGCCTACGGCCACGTTTCTCATAAAAATGCTCTTTTCGCTCGAGCCACTTCCCTCCCGCCCTTCGTTTCCACATATATATATATATATATATATATGTATGTATATAAACTCATATTATACGTATAAAAGTAACGGCGCAGCGGTATCTCGCCGAGATAACAGCGATATCACTGATATATTGTGTGGCCCGTTATACGTAACATTGTGCGCGTCTATGCTACACGACATTCTGAGCCCAGAAACGACGCGTATCTTTTCTCCCTTCCCACAATATGTCATGCCTTGAAATCATAAGGGCTTTGAGACTATTCTCAAAAACAATTTCTATACACCACTTTGCTTTTCAGTTATTGTTTCGCGTGTTTGAGTAGGCAGCCCGAGGGTGATTTACGAAAAAAAAAAAAAAAAAAAACAAAATGGCAGAAATCTCTTTCGCGATTATAGTGTCGACAAGTTTTGAACGAAATTGGAATCTTTCAACTTTTTTGGGATCTTGATTTTTTTTTTATTGAAGCGACTGTCTATAATAATGCCATTTTGGTCCTCAGCCGTGTTTTAGTAAATTTTCAAGGGTTGTTTATGGCAAAACAAAATGGCAAGACATAGATGTTTCTATATAGAAAAGAAAAATTGAAATGGCTGTCAATCTGAAGTTCACGTGACCTGACCCTCGATTTTTGAAGAATAAAATATTTGAGAAATATCGCTTCTCGTCAAATTTTCGTAAAAATGTAGACGTGTGAATTTGACGAGATCTCCTTGGTAATTTTATTAATTCGCGGATATATTATTTTACCTTTACACTCAATAAAGTAGAAAAGTGCTTTCCCAAGGAAACGTCTACACGCGAGAAAAAGGGGACGTTAGCAATAAAAAAGGGGGGGATTTGAGAAGAAAAAAAACTTCGAGAAGGAGGAGTAAAGGAACAAAGAGGAAAAGTTCGGACTTTAAGGACGTGCGAATGTTCCCGGACCTTTTTATCGTCGGTAAAGTTTGATCGCAAAAGAAAAGAGAGAGAGAGAGAGAGAGAAAGAGAGAGAGAGAGAGAGAGAGAACGGCTCCTCGAAAGATGTGCATATATATACACATAAGATCTCTCGACGACGGTAAATAGAAAAAAAAATTGTAGGCGTTCGTGGTCTGGGACTTTTACATTAGCGAGATAAGTTTGAAATAAAAAAGAGGGAAAGTTGAAAGACGGGAAAGAAAGAGAGAGAGAGAGAGAGAGAGAGAGAGAGAGAGAGAGAGAGAGAGAAAGAGAGAGAGAAAAAAATTTGTCCGAGAGCGCTGGACGTTGGGGACGGAAAAACGCGAGAAAAATGGTGTATATATGCAAGAGGCAAAGAATAAAAGTAGAAGGGATAGGATCGAGAGCAGTGGCGCCTTCCCCTCACTCGTGCTCACTTTTTTCACCCCTTTCTTGCAATAAATCTGCTCGCGGGAATTAGTTTCGAGATAAAGAATAATATCGAGGCCCCTGGGCCGAAGTGACGTCAGAGGCAACTCGGTATTTATGACCATGATAGTGTCAGTCGTGTGCTCGCTCGGAACTACCACCCCTTTCCGAAGCAACCCTCATCCTCCCCAACTCTCTCTCTCTCGCTCTCTCTCTCTCTCTCTCTCTCTCTCTCGCTCTTCGCCCCCTTCTCACTCTCTTCTTTCGTCTCCTCTTCGTGTTTTATGTGTGTATACCTCACCGCACGTTTCTCTCCAACGTCATCCCTGTTTTTCTTCGTCTCCTGACATCCCCTTGCTCAACCCCTATTTCGTATAACCAAACTCTTCTCAAGGGGGGTAAATTATTGGAAAATCGTTCGAGCCGCCACGGTAAACCCTCGAGGAATCTTTCGCGACGATTCTTCTGTTTTGTATTTGATGAGTATCAACATCTAGACGTTATATATATATATATATATATATATATATATATATATATAAATAAGGGCTGTTCTATATAAAATTGGAAAAAGTTTATGGCATTCGGAAGCCCCGATACTAAATAATTTCCAGATACATTACTATTTTATCTAATAAAATCAAAGATGCAACGTTTGAAAAGATATTTCTGCCTTCTGTCATTCATTCCATTACCTTGGTAATTTTTTGTATAATTCGATTCACTTGCGAAAAGTTTAGAATTTTCTTGCAATTTTTTAATCGAACAGCTTTATAATAAAAATATCAAATAAACTTTTCAAATTTATTTGATATTCTACGTTTTATTAGTTAGTGGTGAGGAATGTAATAATAAAAAAAAAATATGTTGCCCTGGAAAAATGTTTTGTACTATTTCTGATAATGGAACTAGAGTTTAGGATTTTTGGGAATTTTCTATTTAATTAGTTTTAACGTAGGAAATGAATTTTGTAATTTTGTGATATTTTACCAGTGGGAAGTTGTCAATGTTACAAAAATATTTTTTATACTCCAGAAAGAAGAGATATTCGATCCAGTATGAAATGCAGCTTTGATCGAAATTTTAAATCTTGATTTCGAAATTATTTTTGAAAAGTTTTGCATTTTCGTGCAAATTTCGTGTCTTTTTTCCCTCCCTTCAAGAAATCGTTGGATTTATCCTCTTGATCGAAGAGGCATGATTTTATATTTGTGTCCGAATTTCACTATTTTTTCCCTTCGAATCCCTTCAAATTTCCTTCGAATCTTAAGTCCTTTATGATTCGATGGAATTTCGTATTCTCCAGGGATCGTAAGATCGTTTGATTCCCTCATTACGTTCAGTGCATTTAAATATAGCGTTTAGAATATAATCTTGGTTAGCAGAAGATTGATAAGAATGTATTTGCATCGAAATCAAATGATTTTGAATTCTCGAAGATAAAAAAATACGAATAAAGTAATTTATATGAATAAAAAACCTCTTCTGGTTGATTTCCAGAGATAAGCAATAGTAAAATATATCCAAAAATATATATTTATATAAGATTTTCCAAAAAGGTCGTAACAAATCGAATGATTATTATTCATTTCAATAAATATGTATGTGAACAAATTTTCAATTAATTTGATATGCTTGTTATACGTTATAAAAACTCCATAAACTTATTTATAAAATTTCGAAATAGAAACGTATTTATATTTACGAAAGAAATGATTTGATACGAGCCTCTAAAAGAAATGATATAAATAATGTGTCAAGACAGTAACGAGGGTAATTCACAAGCGTAGCTTGACATTTAATGTACTGGCCCATCTGGCTGTTGTGGCTTGTGGAATATGCAGGAATCGAGTACCGTTCATTTATACTTTTGTATATATATACGACATCCCGGGGAAAGCGAGAAAATAATTTACTCGTCAACAGCCCTAAATCGTCACCGGGTTGTTTCGAGCCATACATTCACTGCATATATGTATACATATGTCAATGCAATATCTTAGAACGTAATTGAGAGGTGACAGCCCGGCCTACAATCAAAACAGAGAACATGCAATTTAATCACACATAGGGTATTTAGGTTTGGGGGATGAAACTTTATCAGGGGAGATTTTTTGGCAGACCTTTAATTCACGAAAAATAGCTGCGACCAAAACTTTTTATAAATTGACTTCACGCATTCCTTTTCGGACTTCTATATTATCAATTTCAGTCAGACAGATTATTTCAAAAATAAGTGAGGAAAATTTATTTCACGACATGTTATTTAAATTTACATGAAATAATAAAGAATTTTGTCACTAATTTTAAAACTAGTTGCAATTTTGAAAACAAAAAATTCAAACACCTGTTGGTTTGTATTGTCTGTATGTAACTTAATGTGAAAAACGATTTGCTTTATTTTCATTTCGTAATTTTGGAAGAAACAGGCAATATACTTGTAAATGTACACTTGCAGGTCGAAAATCGAGCGCAATAGTTATGTATAGAGGAATAAAGGCACAGATGTACAATTGCACATTTGATTTAGCCAATTGGCCGCGACGGGTGGTCCCCCACCCTTATCCAGGGGTTAAATCCATCCTCGATCTCGGCACTACGTCAGCTATATCACGAGGTCAACCACACCGTATCCTACGATCGTACCAGCACAGAATTCATGGACCGTCTTAATAATAGCTCGGTTGGTGACAATGCAGAGACAAGTGCATTAACGCCATTTATCACTATTTATCAAATTGATTTCGTAGTCAAACTTCAGATGCAATTGTGACTATGATTTTTTTACGAAAATCGATCTTGAAAAGCAAGAAATGATTACAATTCATTATTACTAAATTGAAGCTATAAAACTTGATAAATTTAAGAAGTAATGTATGAAATCGTTATTTTAGAATGAGATCCTTATTTAAAAAAAAAATACTTTCTTTCAAAATCCCATTATTATTAAAATGCGACAGAATTTTCGGAAACGCAATTTCAAAAACTATTCCATGATTTGATATACTATTCATTATTTATAAATAAATATATGTTTTAAAAAAAGGTAAAAACGTTGCTGTGTGAAACTATGAACAATAATAATTGTCATTTATATTTCCACTAAAAATAATAAAATTGCAATTTGATAATTTACGTTTATATGGTGTGCAAAAGAATTTGCTCAAATTTTCAGTTATCTTTGGAAAGCGAAATTTCAAAAGAGCAGTCTACCTTTATTCTTACGAAGAAAATTAGTGCCCATTAAATTCGGTTAATCGGAGTTCCGTAGGGAATTAAATTTATCCGTATACCCTCAAGTCTTCGAGCTACGGTGAATGTAGAGAAAATGTTTCAAGGCAATGTAATGCGTATATACATACATATACATGCATTGATATATATCTGATTGGAATTAGCACGAGAAAGCAACGCGAGAACATTAGTGGCTCGTAGAGTCAAAATAGGGAGAGTGTCGGATATCGCGAATTATCGACGATTATGCGTTTCATTGAAGCCCAATGTTCTCCAGCAGCATCAGGTACTCTCCCCTCTCTTTCTCTCTCTTTCTCTGTCTCATTTAGAATACATATATGGAATGTATATAACTGAAGACATTCATACGATGTAATACACATTGAACGTTAGTTCTGTCCGATCGTCTGATTTACGCAAATTACGAGAGAGATCAGCAACCGAGAAATTCAATTATATGCAGGGTATCCGAAAAATAGTGTCCAAAATGTCAAGAACAGTTGGATAAGGAATTCCGGAGAGAAAAGTCTTTGGACACTCGTCTTTCCGAATCACCGTTATCGAGATATTAGAATCAGCCAATCCACTGCACCGAACAGAAGAAGTGGGCGTGTCAACGCCAGGGGACTGCGCGTCGGATTGGCTGGCACTAATTACTTGATATCTCGTAAACGATACATCGGAGAAAAAGATGGTTAGGGACTTTTCCCTCCATGACCTCACGATCTACCTCCTCTGCTCTTAGACTTGAGCTTATATTTTAAATCATCCGGTATATACAGCGCTATTTATAGTTAATACATCGAATGGCCACTGAGGGCGATAGTGAGGGAGTTCCGGAAATCTCCTAGTGGCAAACTAAGATCTAATAAAGCGACCAATCAGCTTAACTGCGCCGTTCAATTCGAAAGCTCATAACACACGGTAACGAGCGAGTTCAACTCCATTCCTACAATCGCAGTGGACATATATAGGCACTTTAGCAAACATAGTCTGTGTAATTTAACAGAATGGACAATGGACTTGCCTATAATGCGAGAGATCGACTGCTAAATACACAAACTGTTATCGTAACAATAGGGCGTAACTTTCATCATCAAATATGGCGAATCATGCGTGATCATGATCTTTCGTATACTAACTGTACGTGTTTGCAATTCATGACTATATATATATATATATATATGTGTGTATTACGTTTTGGTAACACAGCAACTATGAAAGCACGAGTGTATATATTATGATTTACAAGGATACAAATCGCACGAAATCACGCAATTATATATGTATACATACCGTTTGCGGTATTTGTGATAATACCAAATCGAAATCGTATACAAAGGTCCCTATCGCTTTATCAATTTCACTGCAATTGCGTATCAATATCGCTTACCCGTAGACTCTGTTATGACTACATAAAGCCACCGGTTAAACAGTTCAGTATTTTGCTTCGTTCGTACAAACCCCTAAGTTGGGGTAGGTTTTGTCACATATCGGAGGAATTATTGACTACTCTTTTACTCCAATTAAAAATGAATTGAAAAATGAATACATTTGAGAATCTGATTTTTTTTTTTATTAAAACAAAGTTCCAGCATGGAAATACTTTAAAATTCTTTAATTACATCGTAAAGTAACGTTTGATAAAAAATTAAAGGATTTTGATTAGTACCAATACTGAAAATTCAGATTTCCACTGGTATAATTAATTTCTTGATATTTTAGAACACAAGAAATTTTTCTAAATTTTCTCAGTATGATGAAGTTCCTAATAAAAAAATGACGTATGAAAATTTTGGAAAAATATATTTCAAACTTGAAACTGTTAATTCGTATTTTCGAATGTCCAAAAGAATGTGCTCAAGAAAAAAATATTATGCAAAAAAAATATGTTTCTGAAAAAATGAAGAGATTCATTTTCTATAACAAAAAAAAAACAAATCCGAACAGCCGGTTGAAGAATTTTTTTGGCTAGATGCTTATGATTTTTCGACATTAATGTTACTGAAAAGCGCTGTTCTCACCATATCGCTAAAACGGTACATTTGTTTTGAATTTCCCTAGAATCACAATGTACTGAAATAATTTAGTTTTTTTTTTCAGTTCAATTATTCAAAAAGCAGAATTGTTAAAAAAAAAAAACTAATCGAAATTGACATATACCATTTTTAGTCCATCAAATGCGAGACGTAAAATGGCTTGAAATATACTTGAATAATTATTTAAAATATGATCAAATATGCTAAATAAACTCGTCAGTGTTTCCAGAAAGATAAACGAATAACGAGGTTCGTAAATCGAATACAAATGGAAGTGAAGATTCATCACTGGGTATTCCAGCTAATCATAACACAACGTCCATCCCTCTTGCTTGTTCTCTGTCTCTGAGATAGGAAGAGGATCGAGTATACTACATTAGTGTCAAAGATATCTGGCGTAGTCGCGAATAACACATGCCCTCACGTCCGATCGTCGTCGGCGAATTAATTGAAGCGTATTTATGGGCTTGTGAGAGGGAGTGAGAAGAGTGGCAAAGCTCTCGTGACTCTCTTGTTACGGGATAAGACTTTTCTACGTACCGAGAGTTGCAAGGCTGGAAGATAGGGAGAGAAAGAGACAGAAAGAAAGATGAATAGAGATGAGTGAATGAGAGAGTGTGTGAGAGAGAGAGAGAGAGAGAGAGAAATGGAGAAAGAGAGAGAAAGAGAAGAGAGAGGAGCTAATTGAAACGCCGCAACGTTTGCGCTCACCAACACCATGGCGTAGATAAGCCAGGCCGATTGCCACCGAGAGTTATGAGACGATATTACGATGCCCTACCGTACGTCAACCGCAAATTAATTTGGTCGTCTTCTCTCTCAGGCCCTCCTTCACCCTATCTCTCTCTCTCTCTCTCTCTCTCTCTCTCTCTCTCTCTCTCTCTCTCTCTCTCTCTCTCTCTCGCACCATTCTACACCTATTAATATAAATATATGATTTTCGAAGGGGCGTAACTTCCGTCTTTTAACGGCTTAAACTTGGGTGTTGTGTCCTTTTAATCGCAAGCATTTGATATTACAGTACGCAGTTGGAAGATCGCCTCGAATGTAATACTCTCAACTCTATCTCTATCTGACTGGATTCTATAGGCTCCTGTAATACTCACTAAGTCTACGGCGTGTCCCAATAGTCCGTATCTAGTCATTAGAATAAGCAGTTCACCAAATTCTGCCGTAAAAAATTATTAGGCATTTTTTTTCTCCGGTGCGTCCTTGACCAGATATTTACTAATTAGTGCCAGACAATACGGTGCTTTGGAAGAGTGAAGCGTGCTCCCCACTACTCTAGCTCGCAAAAAAGCGCGAGCGTAGTCACGTGACGCTTGCCACACCCACTTGTTATTTTCGGCACATCGGATTGACTGGTATTAATTATTGAATATTTTCTCAACGGTGCATCCTAGAGAAAAATGCCCAAGGACTTTTCCCTTTCAACTTTAGCAATATAACTGTTTTTTATATCTTTGACGCAATTTTTGGGACATCGTGTATGTTGTATGTATGTATAACAGCGTATGAAATTATATCTATATCTTGGTTGTGTGTACTCATCGCCGGATGCGAGGGCGAGAGATCCGACGAGAGAGATTGTCCAAGTTTCGATTATATCTGATCGATTACAATGCTCGTCAGGTGCAAATCCACGCACTCTGTTTAAATCCATCGTATCTCTATTGCTCTCTCTCTCTCTCTCTCTCTCTCTCTCCCTCTCTCCCTCTCGTAAACGTGCATTTGGCTGTGTATGTTTGTTTTGTATCCGTACCTGCCGATACCTTCTGTTCGATCAATGGACTATTCTCTATGCGCGATCACAATCGATTTACAGCCATAAATTTGATTTGGAAATTCTTCAATGCACGAACATTGAAAGAATCCATTCAACAATCGTAATTGTTGATTATTGTTCGGTCCTTGAAGTATATACATATTTTTTGTTGCCCTGGAGCAGACGGCCTTTTTTAATAATTAATTTTTTTTTGCACCAACGTTATCGATCAAAAGACCTCCATTTTTTTCAGTATATAAGCTACTTTTTGAATAAACGATATTGCAGATACAAAATAGGCGATTTCGATAGACTGGTAAAAAAAATTAATAAATTCGAAAATATCAGGAGGTTTAAAAATGTGGCGTTTGAAGCTTTATCAGAGAGAGAGAAAAGGCAATAAATAATTACAGCATTAACTTTTACTGATAAAAACTGGAAAATGGATAAACTATATTGCCAATTAGTAGTTTTTGATTGGAGTTTTTCTAACAAATTCCATTTTATGAGATGAATACTCGAAAAAAATGGCATACATTCGATTCAAAATGACTTTAGTACAAATAAACTCTTTTATCAAATAAATTGAACGATAAATTTGCAAATAAAGACGAAGTTATCCCCCTATCATTTTTTTCTTTGTTTTTTTCTCTCTTTCTCTCGATCTTCGTGACACGACAATGAAAAAACGTGAAGAAATTGTTGATGAGGCAATGCGAGATGAGACTTTACGAGAGACGTGTACTTCGTGCATGTACGTTAATCTCAAGGAGTTTCGTTGTTCGGTTAGCTATTAGAAGGGAGAATTTAGCACTCGAGATTGTCACATAACTCGTCATCGTCTCGACTCTCTTTCTCATCGGACCACTTTAAACAACGAGGTAATAATAATCGCCTTAGAGCAACGAAAAGAAGAGAGAAACGACGAAGAAGGGATGCTGCGACGAGGTGATCTGCCCTATCAACATCTTACAAAGTTCCTAGTCGTTTCTAGTGGATTTCCAAGTGGCATATTGGATATGAGACATAAAATCTGAGAGGCTCGTTTTTCCCTTACTCGCAAAATTCACGATATTTTTTTCGCCCATCCTCTCCATCTTTCATGCACTTTTTTGCAACCGTATATTTACGACGTACTTAATTTTTCTACCTAGTATAGAAGACACTTAAAATTTAATAAAAGAATCGAAACAAAAATTTTTTTAGCAAAAATACACACTAAATAATTCATGTAAATTAATATTCATTGATCAATAAATAAAAAATGACTGAATTGTATTAGTATGCATTAATCTGATCTTTCGTTGGGAATATATTTCATTCATTTTCAACGAGATTTAAACGAATGATATTCGAACATATGTCGACAAATATATTTCTCATTATTCAGTTTTTTAAAGGGATTTTTATATACTTTAAATGTTTGATTAAAATTCGCTATTTCCATAAGTAATTATTTTAATTGCATATATTTTTTATATTTTCCATTCGTAATGGTTTTTATTTTGTTATTGTTTCTTGAATATTTTATTTATTATCAATCATGTCAAAAACTGAAAAAAAGAAATAATTTCTCGCGCGACGCCGTTCGATGAACTCGTCAGTCAAATTCCTCCGTATCATTGGTCCTAATAATATTTTTATTTTTTATATTTTCTCGTTTTGGTCATTATAACGGTTCTCACCATCACTCAAGAAATCTGCAAAATCACCGACCTCCTTATGAAGCCCGTAGTAGCGATTGCGGAAACCAAACGAAGAGAAAGAACGGAAGATTCGGATAGGTGGAGCACTACCCCTCTATAAACGGAGTCGACGATTCGACGCTTAGTAGCTAGCAAACAAACACGTATATATATAAATACACATAAAAGTTGTGTACACATATAGAAGTGTGCAATGGTAAAAACGGCAGACCTTTCCCACGGGATTCTTTCACGTTTCGCGGCGTTTCCTTCTTCGACCTCTCGCACGTGCTTGTTTCACAATGATTGCAGTCTTCCGGAATTTCGAAAACTTGCGTCTCACACATATATAACAACGTATATATACAAACACATATACATGCATGTATATATTAACGTACGACCTCTAAAATGATGCCATTTCGGGTGAGAATCTCTCACAAGCGTCATAAATTTTTTGTTAAAAAACAAACGGAAGAAATAATTACTCATCGCTTATTTCCCATCAAGATATTTAAATTTCTTCTGAAAAAGCAACATGAAACTCAACATTACCTGGCTGTACTGCCAATTTTTTTCATGCTCCTAAAAAGAAACAAAAATGGAAGTTTAAGGACGCGGCTAGTTGTGAGGTAAATCTAGACACGAGTATATTTTTTTTTTATAGCAAAAATGAGGGATGAATTGGAAAAAAAGATTGTTTACAGTTTTCGTTTCGTTTTTTCATAACTGACAAATATATCTATGGGCAGAAAGAATTTTCAAGTCAATTTCATTCCAACTGCTTTCGCAATAAAAATTGCCGTGCTATACTGGAACGTGGGACCAAGTAGGCAAATTGAATTTCTTACAATGATTCTAAATTTTACCACGTGCAGTGCAAAATTTACAAAGCTTAATGTAACATTCTACTATCACGGGAGTCGGGAAGGAAAACAAATGTAGTGAAATCTTAGCGTGTTGCATGGTACGAATTACGTGACGTTTGGTTAACATTCCCAAAGAAATATTGAAACTTTCATAGAAACCACGTCACTTTTTTCCTAAGGAGCCAGTCCACTTTGGAGCCACGAAAAAAAGGCTATTTTCGCGATTTTTTTTGAGGATTTTATAAAAGATATGAATATAAAAGTTGTTGGGCTTGATAAATAAAGTCTTGAAATACATAAAAAAAAATTGTTAATTCATTTTTATTCATTTTCAAGTACAAAAAGTATAGTTTAACGTAACCCCTCAAAAATAGATGGGCTAGGTAGCTCCATCACAACTCGGCAACGGCTTGTCTGAAACAAAAAATCAAACTTCATTAGATTCAGTATGACACCAGCTACAAAATGACCCTCGGATATAAAGTTTTATCAAAAAATAAAAAAATGGCAGATGAAGAACGAAAAAAGTAAAAAAAACGCGTTTCTTTCGCAGTTTTTCACAAAAAAAAAGAGTAAAAATCAAAATTTTAAAACCATCGAGGGTCATCTGGTTGCGAATCATGTTTACAATATGTGGTTCAAATTTCAAGAGAATCGGTTTATTAGTTTTAGAGATACGATGGAGCTAGATTTTGAAAACGTTGTTTCGAGAAAAACGCGTTTGAGCGTGCTATACGTTCAGGTAGACGAAATGAGGTCTTGACGTTCAGGTAAAAAAAAAAAATACTTAGAGAGCTCGGATTTTCATAAAATTTTGACACAATATTTTTGAATGTATGTACTTTCGAAAACAGCAAAAAAAATCGATTTTTTGAAATTTTCAAAGTGGACTGGCCCCTTAAGATTTTTTACGGACATAAAACAATGGCTTGTACGGTACAATTTCACTCGTACCACACAATTTTCAAATTGATGTTTGGAATATTGTACTGGATATGAAAAATTACTAGTCATCCCGAAAAGAATATTACAATATTATAAATAAGAAATTTTATTTTATTTTCATTACAAGTTGATATTTTTTCGATAAAAATTTTTAGGATTTGGTCTCGAACCCTCGTTATTGTGATTTTCACGATAATTTTGGAACTATAATTCTTTCTCCATCTTCCTCATTTTACCTTTATATATATTTACAATATAGAGAAATTCATGGTCGTAAAATCTCGGCGAGGAGGGACTCTTCTCGCACGAATCCTACCGGGACGGAATCATTATTTACGAGCTTTGAAATCGATAGCCTCAGAGAGAAAGAGAGAGATGGAGAGAAGTGAGCCGATCATGAAAATACGGCGTACGAAAGAAACTCAGTGGTCAAAGGAAAACCGAGGGTCATATACGTCCGAGTCATGTATTCCATGAAGAAAAACACTAAAACCCAAGAAAACGAACATCCCCACAACTCTCAAAGTTTCTTTCTCGACCGGTGAATATTGATTTACAACCCCTTAACGCGAACTAATTTATGGAGATGCTCGGAAATCGATACTCTTAACCTGATTCCGGGATTTTAGAATAACGAAAACTGGGCCAAATTTGTTGAGAAATTCGATTAATATGTACTCGTCACGTGTATTGAAGTTTAATCAGATTTTAATTGATTTTGTTTGGAACCAAAAATGTAGGGCAGATGATAAATCAATTAATTTCGACATTGAAAATTCATCATTCAAGATGAAATTTCACTTGTGTCGAGCGGCAAAATTCTTTTCCGGATGACAAATCTACCGAAACTCTAAATGGGAATTCCCCGCAATTATCCGTTCTTGAAAACGAAGGAATGAGATTAGAGAAACTAATTCGAAAAGATGATCCATGATAGCTATTTAGAAGATTGTTGCTTATGTAAAGCGAAAATGGAATTTTTCGTTTCGATTATAAGGTTTTTGCAGGGGCATTATCCTGATTATTTGTATAGGGTGAAAATGATTATACTACACATTGGCGAAGAAAATACAGACATTTATCGTTGTGGTAAGGCGTCATTCATAAGAAAAATAATGAAAAATAATGAAAAAACCAAAAATTATTTATTTCCAATCATCTCAATAATAAATTATAATCCAGAAATGTTACGGTAATGAAATTATTGTAAAATGTCATTTGCGTATAGCGATCTTTTGAAACAACTAAAATAGTTTTTGACATAACGAAACAAAATTCTTAAAATACTTGAAACGATCAATAATTATGAAAAATATTTAAGCCCGTCTAATTGTGATAGAAAATATAGAACCTTAATTTTCAGTTACGAAAAATTTATATTGGATACCTAATCAAACATCTTTTTAAACGATAAAGGATAACATTTTCGAATATCAACACACACATACAAACTTGCTGTTACATCAGTTGACATTAACGGGAGAAACCAGTTTAGGAGGCCGAAATTTTGGTGTTATTCGTGAATTTTTTTACCAAGGAAGGAATAATCAGAATTTGCTTAAACTTAGAGGATATTTTATTCATGTTTTGAAGTACACTTTGTAATTTTTTCAAGTCATTTCCGCTGGAAATAGTGGAGTTAGAAGCTGCTGTCCATGGACGATCGCCATGCGAGTTTTTTGCTGGTGGGCATTCCTGAAGTCACAATTTTTATCTGTAATCATTGCAATTTTCTTTTTTCATTAACAACATATTTCCTAAGAATATGAACCTAATTGTGATGAAAAAAGTTGAAAATTGCATGTTTTTGAGGTGATTCAACACAATGTCATGTTTTTATACGATGTTTTTTCACCTTTTTTGCATTAAAAAAAATATTTTTAATAACAATATCATCCCAGAATTAGATTCATATAGATTATAATTGAATAAAGAATATTCACACAAATTTCCAGAACGATTGGTCTAGAAATTTTTGAGCTAGAATGCCCACCAGTTGAAAAAGTCGTCTATGAAAAACTCGCATGGCGATCGTCCATGGACAGCAGCTTCTAACTCCACTATTTCCGACGGAAATGACTTGAAAAAATTATAAAGTGTACTTCAAAACATGAATAAAATATCCTCCAAGTTTAAACAAATTCTGGTTATTCCTTCCCTGTTAAAAAAAATTCACGAAAAACACAAAAATTTCGGCCACCTAAACTGGTTTCTCCCGTTAATTCACTTTTTCAGGTATCTACAAATGGCAACTACAGAAAAATAAAGAGAAGAGTACAAAATCTATTTTTCATCTCTATTTTTTGTGGCGTGTGCGTAACATTACGCGAGACGCACCTTTTTCATCCGCAAGGAAGAGGGAAGCACGGGGCCGAGGCTTTTTACTAGATTTTACGGTGTTTCACCGTCCATAAATCAGAGCAAGAGATGGTGGAGCGCCATAAAACGTCTCTCGTGTTCCGTGTCTCAGAAACGACAATCTCTAACATTTAAACGGTATACATTGATACTCCAACGTTAAGAGGGCGCCAATTTTCTTATTTTGTAGGTTTGTTCGGCCCTTTTGTCTATAAGAATGAAAAAAAAATTCTGTATATGTATATGAAGGTAATTCGTGTAGACCAGTGTGCGAGATCGTCGTGTCGACCTGCCGCAACATTCTAGTAAATTTTTACCGATTCTAGTGCCGGTGGAAACCGGCAGGGGGTGCGCGTGTAGCTTTCCCTTAGCGTCGATCCTCTCGGTTATAGCGCTCCTTTTTCCAGCTTTCGAGAACAATGCCGATCGGACACATAAGACATTGCGACATTTTAGAGCATCGCGGTCAAAGTGAGAATTCTCTACCTTAAATCTTTTTCATTGCTGAAAAAGCCTTCGGGTAAGAGAGAGAGAGAGAGAGAGAGAGAGAGAGAGAGAGAGAGAGAGAGAGAGAGAGAAAACGACAGGAAAAAAGCACCTTGCACTGTGTGAAATAATCCTGGTTAAGCCGTATCGTCTCGCAACCGAGGACGACGAACTATCCACAGATTTAACGTCCAACATCGTCGGAAATATCGGAAAGCGCTTAAGAAAATATATATATGTGTACATACATTCATGTATATTTATATATATCGAAGGTTCCATAATATGACGCGAAAAAGGGTCGCCTTTTTGTCGATCACTTCGTGTTCCAGAGACAAGTGTTTTACGCTCCAATTCTCAAAATATAATTTTCAAAACAACATCGAAACGAATGATTTATTAAAATTATAGATGGATTTTTTTACTCAATCTATTTCAATTTAAAAATACTATTACATACTTCGGTAAATATTAACGAAAAAGTGTTTTTTTTTTTTTTAGAATTATTATTCAATGCAATTGAAGGTATTCATTTGAATTAAATTGCATAGAAAAAATTGTTCTCGATCTATTGAATTATAGAGCTTAAATAAAAATATAACTGTAAATTCATTTTCTCTTGAAAAATAATTTACTAAAAAAAAAAAAAAAATTGGTCAGATATTTTAAAAGTGATTTACTATTTTTTTATAATTTGAAGTTATTGCAGTTTGTCATGTCAATAATGTCCAGAAAAACAATAATTACTTCATTATTGATGTTGTTAAAAATAAATGATAGACTCAAAAAACTATATCGGAAATTCAAAGAATTTGCCCATTTCGAGGCCAGTTGTTGCATCGTTTCAACGACTGTTCGATAATCAAGAAAAAGGACAAGGTGCCCGAGGCCTTTACCCCCCACAGAGAAGCTGTAAATATTACCTAGTCCAGAAATGAGTCTTATCCGAAATTAGGTCATTTTTGAAATCCTAGGGTCAGTGAACAGAGATAGAAAAAGAGGGAGAGAGAGGGAGAGAAGAGAGACAATGGAGAACAAAGCTGTCCTTAAATAGCCTGCTGACCAAAAATCCCACTGGAAAGTGTATCACGCCCAAAAATAGTATCCTTGCTCCAATTTAGCTCGATGCGTGAAATTTTCATTGTAGGCACTAAACAAAACTCCTATATTTATTTCCCCTCTTATCTCAACAGTTTTACTTTCCAACAATTTTTTATCTTGTGTTTATCCCTAGGCTAAAATTCAATTTCGCCCATAATTATTCTATCTTTGTAAGAATTCTATTTGATTTTTTAAACTTTTTGTTCTCAAATTTCTCCGTGATATACGCAAGAAATTCCGTACGGCTAAAAAATTATTATTCATAGTAAAAAAAACTGATTTCGACCAAAAACTTTCTTGTTTCGTCTTAAGAAATGTAATTTCAGCCATATTTTCAACATTTTTTAATTTTTTGGCAAAATTCCAGTTTAGATTCAAACATTCTTTATAAATTTCAGGTTCACCTCAAATATTACGCACAAACTTTTATTTCGCCTCAAATATGTTTGGATGTATGTGAAAATTGTAATTGAGTCGAAATTTCTTGTATTCCTTGTGAAAAACGTATCCAGAGAAAATTTTATTCTTCGTGGCATCTTTTTTTGTTTTCATTCCGCAAAGTCACGGACTTTGGTCGAAAAGTGCCAGACAGACGAAAAATTTCGCGTCAGAAGCTTACTATTCCGTGGTAGAAATGAGGGAAGTCGAAGCCAAGGACAAGGAGACTACGAGGGTAGGATAAATCGCATATATATATGTGTGTGTGTGTGTGTGGGTGTGTATGTGTGTGTGGGTGTGTATGTGTGTGTGTGTGTGTGTGTGTGTATCTATAGGAATACGAGGGAGGGATTTTTCGCTGTGGTCCAAAAATGTGTAGAGGAAAAAAGGTTAAGAGAGCTGGCGCCTGGCTGACAATGAGTCCAGACTGTCTAGTTGTCGTCGTCGTCTTCTTCGTCTTCTGTTTCTTGAATCCCCGTGAAAAAGGACACTCAGGTAGACGATTGGGACGAAAACTTTCGAAGCTAACATACGAGACACTCATGCACGTTTAACTTTGCCAACTTTTCCTGTTCGGAGCACTCGCTGCAGTCTTGAACACAAAAAGTGCAGTTTTAGATTTTTTAAAAGAAGATTTTCAGATTATTGAACATCTACGAAATTTGTTATTAAAACTAACTTTTTTCTTATATTGGAGAGCGGCGGAGTATTTTGATTAGTTCGAGTTGAAAAAATATAAATTTGTTTGTATATTTATTACGATTGGTATTGGTTGTTTTTGTTATAGAATATTTTGACAGCATTTTCAACGATTATCTCATTTCTTTGTCATTCACATCGAGAAAAGATAAGAGAACAGAGAGGCTGGAATAATTATGTAAAAGCCCAAAGAAATTGAAATATTTCTATTGTCTTCTATTTCTCTGGTCCAGAAGGAGGCTGGTATTTAAAATCACGCCCAGAACGTGGTTATTTCGAGGGAAAAAGAAAACACGAAGTTTTTTGATAATGTTCGATTTTGCACAAACGAGTAAACCACGAGAATTTTACAGAGAAGAAATAAGGAAGAAGAGAGAGAGAGAGGGAGAGAGAGAGAGAGAGAGAAAGGGCCTTTATCTTTTCGACACGCCCACGACATCGTGTAGAGCATCAAACAGCAGCGATAGCTACGTGTATAATGCGAACACGAAGTTTGTAAAGAAAAAAAAAGAAAAGAAAGAAAAAACGTGAAGTAGCTTCGACTTTTAGTGTGGTCTTTCTTGGTGCCTGTGTTCGCTATCTCTTTCAGTCCTGTGTTGTTTCATAGCTTTTTTCTCATGTCGGCATCGGTAAATACGAGATAAGCACTGGTTTAGATGATCTCCGACTGATAAACACTTCTTCCCTTCGCCATATCCTTCTACACCTCACTTTTACAACGTACTTTTGCACAACTCAACTCCTATATAGATTATCGTTCATCGCTGCACTAAAAACAGAAAATTATTCCTCGGGCATTCATCAATCTTTCCAGTGCTGTCGTTTGAATATTATTTAATTATTAGCTTGATTTTTTAAATTAACTCGAGAGTAGCAAATTTCTAGATATGTATCTACGATATTTAATTTCCATTTATCAATATTTCTTAAGGAACTCGTTTTTTCTAGTTTACTCCAATGTTTTGTGTAGTCGACCTTCCGTTTGCTAAATTTTAATTGAAATGATTCTATTAACTCGAGAGCAGCAAATTTCCAAAAACTTGCTCACCTTATTAATTAGGTGGACCTAATTTGAACCAACCTTCAGCACTTATTAGCAACAGGAAAAAGGCGATTCACATTTGATCCACCTAATAATATATATACATATTTAATAAAAATCATTATTTATCTCATTTTAGCTAAATTTTTACGATTTTTAGATAAATCGACCTCATTTTTGTTAATCTATTGCCGCAATTTTTTGAGTAATCGATTTCGTTTTTGCTGTAGTACTTGCAATCTTTCAATTCATTTTGCAAATCTTCTGAGTTCTAATTGGCGGTCTCCTGCATCGCTTAAATCGTTTCGTTGGAGGGAAAGTGTATTGATATAAATAAAACCTTACTTCGTAGGAAAGTGAAGTTTCATGTTAAAGTTATTCAATTTTTAGGGAAGCATATTTAGTCTCAAAGCCGATTTGACCTTGTATCACTAATTCCAAGGGCACCGAACACATTTCAAGGCCATATGAATTTTTTGCTAGGTAAACCTCAGTTTTTATTGCAGATTGTTGTAGCTGGGTTTAAGAGCTTTTCAAAACACTGGCATTAAGTCAATTTTCGTTTAGTAGCTCGTGAGTTACGAGGCTTTGAAATTATTCACACAAATATGCATATAAAGTTTCGTGTTTTCACGAGACTAACATTTCGCTCCTACCGGGTATGTAATCTCGCGATGACATCCGTTCGAGAAGGATTCCTGCTGACTTGCTCCTACCAGTTACCCTTTCCGCTGCGTGTTTATTTTTTATTGTCATTTTATTTCTTTCGTTCGTCTTCTCAGCGGGTTTTTCTTGCAAATCGCGAGTGTCAAAAAACTCCTGTGGGAACTTTCACGTTCTCAAAACCTGCCATCTTACAAGCGAGGAAGTTGTTTATCATCGGAATTAGTCGGGACAAGTTGCATCAAAAATGGTTGCAATTTAAATGAAAAAGAGATAAAAAATATTTATTTATTTTTGTTTATAGGAATTTTGATAAAAAATCTTTCAATTAATATTCAATTATCTTGCAATTAACATTATTTTTTTTTTTCAAAAATTGAAATATTTAGAAACTAAATATTTTTTTAATTATCCGATTTTTGTTTTTCATAAAGACAAAAAACTTAGGAAGTCTTGTCAAATTTGAAGCTTTTTTTTTGCCACGTTTTACCTTTTGACCCACCCAAGGAAAATTTCGATCCTCGTCAAACTTGGCGTTCTAATAATTAATCTTTTTTCTCTTTTCTCATCCGATTTTTTTACACATCGATCTTGAGTTTGAGTGTATAATATAGACGCGTGTACGCTCGTCAAGATCCGCGTCTTTAATTAGTCGGTGCTATTAACTACTGCGTCACTCGGTAGCTAATAGAATTAATATGACTAATTATCGACGTGGGTTCACCGCCATGAATAATTTCTCCTGTACATATTGAGAGATGCGTAATAATATTTTAGGAATCTTCAGCTTTCACCATCTCTTTCAGTCTTTTCACGATCACTCGTATTTCGATTAACGTATAGTTGTCAAAACAGAAATTATAAAATTAAGAACTATTTTATAAATAAATAATTAATCATAAAATTATTTTTTTTCCTCAATATCTGAAGAAATTTCTGTTCAATTAATTTTGCATACAATCATCTTTAGGATACTTTTGAATATAATTTTCCTAATTGTGCCAAAGCGATGACGATTGTATCAACATTTTTTTTGGTGACCCGATGTTGGTTCGAAATGATTATTTTTGTATAAAAACAACAAGGGAAAAATCAATTCATATCGACGACAATATTTTGGTAGGAGATAAAAAAGACTAATGAAAAGTAGAATTTTCTCTCTCCTCTGTACCCTGAGACCATCTTTTCTAGTTTTCCTTGCGAAACTTTTCACGATCTCTCGCAGCACACCCTCGAAAACATGAGCAGGTACGAGAGCCCGCACTACGAAGATTTTCAATTTTTTTTCGCCCTTTTTTCGGGGGCGAAGAATCGTCGTTTATCTGACGGTAAAATCGCTTGCACCGACAAATGTGCAGCTTTGTTCGATCTATTGTTGTCCCTGCCGAAGGAACAATGATCACTTTTTCTGAGCTAAAAATCTCGAACTCGTGACACTAGAGAGTTCTATCCCTCTCATTTTTTTCTCTCTCTTTTTTCAAATCGTTCTGAACTCAAAATACATTGTCTCCTCTTTCGATCGCGTTGTAGAGCCACAAGACAACAAATGCTACATAAAAATAAACCTTTTTTTTATTTTAACACATGAAAAATGCAGGTATCACTGTAAAAAAAGTTCAAAGAACAGAAAAAATGTAATGCATATAAAAAAAAGTCTTATTTATGGTTTAAGAAATTAATTACCAACATTTTTTTATCTACATCGTTCTTTACTTTATAAGAATAACAAGCTGTTACTCGAGGCTTCGCTTGCATGGATTAATGACTCATTGGAACCTGCGATTCGACATCCAGAGACTCACAAAACGTCTTTGAAAAAAAATTTATTTTTTCTATTTTTTTTAATCCCATGGCCCCCTCCGTCACACGAACTTGCCTACGATTCGTTGATTGGTTTCAGAGTAATTAAGTAACAAACAGACAAATTTTCGTATTTATAATCTTCGTTAGGGATGAACTTTTCAAATTTAAGTGAATTAATATAAATTTTTATTGCAAATTCAAAATAAACTGAATTAATAAAATCCTTTTTCACTTCTGCTCATTCAATAAAATGAAATAGTATAATATATTAAGAATTATCATATTTTATTTAAATATTTTATTGTTATGTTGAAATATTTCATTTTCACGTTTAAATATTAATATATTTATATATCCATACATACTGGTATTGGAACGCACGTATAAGTATACAACTTTTCCTATAGTGTACTTGAGGGTTCATCAAGATAGTGCGGTCGAATATATCGTGGCTATTGAATGTATGCCCTTTTTGTAATACGTATACATACATACGGCTTGCAAAAGACGCGTACTTTGCAAGCCATTCGAGCGAAAGCGAGTGAGAACGTTTCTTCGACGTTTCTTTAAAATCGTAGGTTGGAGTTTGGTCCTGTGTGTGCGAACGATTATTTTCATGAATGTTTCACGGGTAAGAAACTCGAGTGTCATGACACGAACGATCCTCAAAGCTCACAAGTGTTTCTATAGACTGTCAACATCAACCAAAGCTACCACTTTCAGTTTTTGTGTAAAAACATTGTTCAATCGTAAAATAGCGTGAAATCGTTCGCAGTACTTGGCTCGAAATCTCGAAAAAAAATCTCTTCGTGTTACAAGATAAAATAGAAAAATTGTAAAGAGTTGGGGATTTGTGAAGCGAACGCCCTTAGTGAATGAAATGGCGTCGAAACCACGCGGAAGAAAGAGAAAGAGGTAGGAGGAGAGGGGGCGGGGGGAATAAAAGCTCTACACAGAAAAATATTCGACGACAACGCTCGAGAAATCTTTGTAATCTCGAACTCTTGGCTATAACAATTATCGACCATTTTCTCGAACCACTTGAGCATCATCAAATTTTCCTTTTTACTTCCTGTAGCGAAGACGAATCGTTTTTCGCGATGACCATACTTCAAAACAGTGATTTATGGGAGGGAAAATACGGTTTTGGAAATCGGTCGGAAATGATTGGATGTTTTTTATCTCGTTATTTATTGGCATCAAAAGAAAAATGTTCATCGTCAGTTGGGGATTCATAAATCATTACAATCTGCTGGTGTTAGATTAAATTAATCAATTGCATTCAATATAGTGATTTAAGAAATTGAATAAATAATTGTTATTCGAGAACTAGCCAGAAAAAGATGGAGTTCATGAAAAATTTTCACACATCACACTCAACTCCAAAAATGCGCTAAAAATGGAATGGAATGGAAAAAATACTGTAATCATTTTTGTGACGTGTCGAAAATACCGGTATATTTTGAGTCAAAAATGCCGAAAATACTGATCGTTTTTTTCTACCACTTTTACACGCTTTTCCAACAGAATTCAATGATCGATTCCAAAATGGAATTTTTACAAAGAATTGCTCAAAATTTGATAAATATACGAAAAATAATGATTTTTTGTTTTTTTTCCGATATTTCATAAAAATATTTTTTTTCCTTAACCATCCTTATATAGATCTGGATCTTTTTCAGTTGCTCCAAAATTAACTTTAAAATTCTTATATCTCACTTTTGGTTGCATTCTCTGTTTTCAGATCGACGGACGATTATTAAAATTTGTAATAGATCAAAAGTTAAAAAATATTGATTTATCGCAGTGAGTCTGTCAGACCCACTGTATAAAACTAAGACAACGTTGTATGAAGTTTACAGCCGAAGCTTCAGCTGTAAACTTTTTTTTACAGCGAATAAATGTAGAATTGTTTCAAGTAAAGACACATCATCCAACAAAAAAAAGTATAGACAATGCACAATATTGAAAAGGATATGAATAAAAAAAAAAAAGATATTGAAAACCATTCACGAAGGACACACAACTAGAACGAGTCTGCCTTGTTTTTGGAGAGCGAGTTTCGGGACGGAAAATGGAGTGTTAAAACACGGGGACAGCTCGCCGAACGCGGTCGGTACATTAACGTTAATCACAGGGAGGTTATACGAAGGGCGTACAGGAGATCGCTTGACCCGCCTAGCCTCAAAACCTATATTCACCTTTTAGATTCGTGTGTGCTCCTGAGTTCACTTAAATATATACAATAAGTGTTTTTTTTTTCAACTCTATAAATCTATGTAAATGGTGTCCTAAAAGTCGAGCCCAAGAAATGTCGGGCTCTGCCACCGTGTAATTCTGAAAAGAGCCCGTCTTAACCTTCAGTTTTAGCCTTTAACGGGAGAAACCAGTTTAGGAGGCCGAAATTTTGGTGTTATTCGTGAATTTTTTTAACAAGGAAGGAATAATCAGAATTTGCTTAAACTTGGAGGATATTTTATTCATATTTTGAAGTACACTTTGTAATTTTTTCAAATCATTTCCGCCGGAAATAGTGGATTTAGAAGATGCTGTCCATGGACGATCGCCATGCGAGTTTTTTGCTGGTGGGCATTCCTGAAGTCACAATTTTTATCTGTAATCATTACAATTTTCTTTTTTCGTTAACAACATATTTCCTAAGAATATGAACCTAATTGTGATAAAAAAAGTTGAAAATTGCATGTTTTTGAGGTGTTTGAACACAATATCATGTTTTTATACGATGTTTTTTCACCTTTTTTGCATTAAAAATGTTTTTTTAATAACAATATCATCCCAGAATTAGGTCCATATAGATTGTGATTGAATAAAGAATATTCACACAAATTTCCAGAATGATTGGTCAATAACTTTTTGAGCCAGAATGCTCACCAGTTGAAAAAAGTCGTCCATGGACAGCAGCTTCTAACTCCACTATTTCCGGCGGAAATGACTTGAAAAAATTATAAAGTGTACTTCAAAATATGAATAAAATATCCTCCAAGTTTAAACAAATTCTGATTATTCCTTCCCTGTTAAAAAAAATTCACGAAAAACACCAAAAATTTCGGCCTCCTAAACTGGTTTCTCTCGTTAACCTTTTTTTTATCGGATGTAGCGTTGATGAGATATTGAATTATTAGTGCCAGTTAGTCCGGTGCATTAATAAAAAGGGGGGGGGGGGGATTGTAAAATGGGTAGATGGAGGAATTTCGAATGAAAAAGTATTTTACCATTTTACCCTCCGAAGCACCGTTTGCGAGATATTTAATAATTTGTGACGGGCAAATCGGTACGTCGATGAGAAAAAGTGGATGTGCAAGCGACGAGATTTTTTAGTACAAATGATTAAATATCTGATCAACGGTGCGTCGTAGAAAACAAATGACCAAAGACTTTTAGTTTCAGAATGTCGCGATCTCCCCGATCCCTCAATCATAATCGCACTTTTGAGACACCCTGTTTATAAAAAATCGGTTTACTCCGCTTGGAAGATTATCTTCGTTCCTGAAATCGACAGTAGCGACACGGCTCCTCGATAAAGTATGACAGGCTCGTGACACTCGTCCCTTACTATATAACTATACAATAAAAGCCACCTACCACTTTTGGCCGAAGCAACTCTCGCGAGCTTTACGGCTACTCTGGTCCTACATGTGAACGCACATAACACGGACAAAAACACATACATATATAAGCCAAGTGTTCGAGACTAAGTGGAGTCCTGACTCTGCAACATTTTTTCCTTTTATTTTTTTCACTCCCCGAAACATTTATTGCCGCTCAACATCCTCTCCTCATTTTCCTTACACTTTTTACGCGTTTTTGTTTTCCCCTGGAGTTACTGAGATCACTGATTTCAGGGAAGCACTCGCATTTATTTCTCTAAGGTCATCCTGATTGATCGCCAATCGGGCATTTCACAAAGATTTCACATAAGAGAGAGAAAGATTTCACATAAGATTTTACATTTTTCAATCAGAAGTGATACTGAGAATAATAAAGCGAAATAATATCGAAAATATTAGTAGTAAAATATTCACTGAAAAAAAAATTGAAGCATTGCCAATTTCGCGATGAGGTTGGACGAATTTCGTTGCGCCAATAGTTATATTACGTTTAGTTAATCACGCGGTGGTTGATCCATTGAAAGTCATATTGTTGCGACAACTACGCCACAATTTTGCCGCTAAATTTTAATTTATTTGAGTTGAGGGTATTTCATATGATAAAACCGCAATAAATGGTTACATTGAAAAAAAAAATAAAACTTGATAGAAATAATCGATTGAATTTGAAATAATCACACGGAGGTTGAGTTGTATACGGTTTGTCCGTGACTTGATAAAATAATAGCATCGAATAAACTTCTCTGCGGGAATTGAATTCAATGACACCATAGATCAACGGAATATAATTTGTGATTAAGCTAATTACCTAGTAGTAATTTGGATGAAATCTTTTGTTACTATTCAAACAAATAAACCGTTTGGTAACTCTACTAAAATTTCGTCGCGCAAACAATAAGTTTTGTTTAACGCGAATTATAAATATTGTAGCCGGACAGCCTTATTCCCTGGCTGGATTTCTGGTGTGACAGAAATCCGCTAGAGGGCCACGGGCGGAGCGCTCTCACGTAAGCGTCGCACCGCCCGTGTGCCCATAAGGCTCCGACATTGAATCATTAAACAACGATCACTCCGACCGATGGTCGTCGAGAAACCCCCAACCCTTGTTTTATGAGGTTAAAAGGTCTAAGGCCTTATAGTACAATTAAAGGACGCAGACATAAAAAGTTTTTGTCACCTAATTATGTCAGGATAGGCGCTCTTACGAGAGAGTAAAATATCGATAAATCGCATTTACTATTGAAAGTCGCAAAATATAAAATCAAAAATATTAAATAAATAATATTCCAAAAAATACATATATAAAAAGAAATTTCAAATATTTCTTACAGTCGTTTCAAAATCATAATTGTTCGGTACAATCACTATACTTTTTAATTACACAATGCAATTCATTTAATCCAATCATGATTGATACGATTGACTGAAATACTTTTCCCCATTTCCCGAGCAACGCGATGATACTATTCAAATATTTATTGAATTTCATTGAAAAAATGTTTTGATTCTATTGAATATTTAAAGTTTTTTTACCTCAAATTGCAGGCGTTGTTGGCTCAATAAAATACCTTCAACTAAGCGTGGAGGTTGCGTCAACTACGCCATTGGTTTCGCCGTATCCAACCTCAGGACGTAGTTGTGCCAACTACGCCTCCGTTCTCAACATTATGCCTTTTTATTCAGTGTACATAAACAATTATAATAACAGTTGCGTAAATTTTCATAGTTGTTTTTTTGAAATTAAGCATATCAAAAGAATTATTTTCACACAATGCTTTTACAAAGGGCTATACATTTTTTAGTAGTACGTAATAAAAACGATGACACATCTGGGACATCATTTGTGAATGTTGTATAAAAGATAACCTTAATTTTCGAGACGACAAAGTCTGTGGAAACAATTGGTCGATACAGTCATTAAACGCTTAGTTTTCAGTGTGTGTATGCATAGACATTTGTGTGTGTATATACGTATTGGGTTTCAGGAAACGAGTAAGAGTATTAGGACGTCAATGGGTTTCCTGCAAAGGCAAAAACTCATTAGTTTGCATTTAGTTCGTCGGTTTAGGCATTTACGAAAAGCCTATATTTCCATCGATCATAAAGTCCACAGCCGAGACACGAGCACATTTGTCTTAGTCACGCGCCAATATTTTGCCTCTGTGCGGTGACACGTTTCATTTTTATTTTCAAGCTGACGATTACGAGACGACGTTAATTGCCCTGACTGTAAATATACTGTGAATATACTTGGCACAGAAAAATATTTCATTGAAAGTAAATTTCATTTGGTTTTGCACAAAACATTATTTTTTGAGCCAGTTTTCGTGCTATTTCACGATGTAGCCGGGAAAATTCGTGAATTTCATCAGAGTAATATTCTCAAAACTTTTTATTTTTTCAGTATTTACTCAAAATACACGATGGTTTTAAATGTTTTCTAAAAAATTCAAGTAAGATCAATAAAAACTGCAATATTCAACGTCAATTTGTGCACGTGGTGCATTTTTCGTTTTTCATACAAAAGGGTAAAGAAGCGCCACATGTGACCGCATATAGTTTTGGCTGTCGCTGTGTTTTTCTCTATTGTCAGCGTGTGTCCCCTCGTGTTTGTTCCAAGTGGGGAAAGAGTAGGGGGTTGAAGGAGAAGATGAAGGAACAAAAGAACGTTGGTGTGGTTTTGCACGAGCGAGAGAGAGGTACCGGCAAAGAGAGAGGAAAAGAAAGGAAAAAAGAACGAGCTGCACCAAACAATCCCCGCACATGTACACATATATGTCGAGTAATACAAAAGTAGGGGAAACAAGAGCGGTAAAAATGAATCGATAGGCGGAGTTTTTCGTGATGCGCCCAAGCTCCCAGTCTCGTTTGTTGAGGTAGTGAGAAAGAAGGAGAAAAGGAGGGGGCGGGGGTGGGGGGGGGGGAGCGAGAGAGAAGCAATAGGCGGAGTCTGGCTGATTTAGAGCCGCCATTTTGTGACAATGGACGTGAAGGAAGGGGTATGACTATCTGATTGGCTGATCTAAGGACTTCTCTCATCCAGGAACAAGCTTCTACAGATTGTTCGGTTGTCTCCGCCGTTATAGCATATAGCACTCGTTCTTTCTCTCTCTCACTCAGCCGTTCAACAACGATACCTCCTCCCTCCCGCCAGCGTCTCTTCGCTATATTCTCGTTTCACGATGCCCCCAACTGGGGGAGTTGGGGGACTTTGCTGCGTACCCCCCCGCAAGTTGGTTGAGCTTCTTGCGTGTTTCAACCTCCTCCCCCCTCTCCCTCCCACTCTCGAGACGCCTTCTCATCGTCGTACAGCTAAATCACGGCAGAGCACGCTTTTCTTCCGTATGTCCATGAGAGATTCGCTCCTTCGTGATTTTCCTCACGATCCTACTCATGGATTATGCATCTCGCGATTTACGATTCACTCCCGTCGATATTGTCGAGTTATCATTTTTATTGGAGACCGTTTTTCTTTCTTCATTTTTCGTATTAGTTTCGAAAGTTTGAAGGTGCTCGTTGGCTTTTACTTTCAAAGAATGAAATTCTTTTTTGTGAGCATTTTTTTACTCGGACTTTTAATTATTTTGATTTTTAATTTAATATTGATGCGTGTTTTTGTAGGTTCATTTTTATGCTTTCTTATTATCAATCGTATCGCTGACGTAAATATTCGGGAAACTCTTCTCGGCTTATTCGATCTTTCAATTCGCTATTTGTGACCTTTAAGTTAATTTTCGTCATGCCGCAGAATAACGAGAGCGAAAATGGCCTCAATAATATTGTATTTTCATTTTTAAATACTCCTCATTTTTCTAGTTATACTTTGTATGTATGAAATGAATAAAAAATAAGTAATAAACTCGAAAATCCATTTGATTCCATGAAAAAAAAAAAATTCAACGTTTATTTTATTAAGTAAGGCGAGTAAAAAAAATCTCTTGAATGCATGAAATCAAAGATCTTAAAATCAAGCTTTCAAAAAGAATTGTGCCACTTTAGTTTTTCTTCAAACACGGATAAACGATAAGGGAATGCCGGAAAAGAGTTACAGGTCGTTGGAGAGGTGCAAAGGAACGTTAAAATCGAGTTTGGCATTGACATTTTTTGGGTACGACACGACCTGGGACAACACGCGTGTCTTTAATGACGACACTTTTCTATATTCTCTCTCTCTCTCTCTCTCTCTCTCTCTCTCTCTCTCTCTCTCTCTCTCTCTCTCTCTCTCTCTCTTATATCCCGTGTCCCTTATTGCTACGGGGATTTCGCGGTCTCGTATCTCGGTCAGATTTCAGACTTCAGATTTCGTGGGTTCTCTGTGCCGGGCATATCTTGAGCGTCGTATCTCATCTAGATAAGTGTCAGCAACGGTATCAAGATTAACTCGACGCTCTCACATGTATATCTGTATATATATCTCTCTGTGGTAATCTCGCGAGAGGCACGTGGCCATTATATAGATGTATATGTACTTATACGTACGTATATAAATGTACCTATACGTAGGCATACGTGTGTGTGTGTCTCGATGTATACATGTGTATATGTTTCACTCGTTTTACCTGATTCGATCTAAATTCGGGTATCGTCGATCGTGAAATGGAATCCCTCTTTTAATGCCTCGCTTAGCACTCACACACACACACACACACGATCTAAAAACTCTTATATTAACGTACTACACTCCACTATGATTGTAACATATGGAAAAGAGAAGGATATTCACCGATTACTAGAAAAAGAAAAGAGAGAAATAGAGAAATGTTCATTGATAGAATTGAAGGCCGTTCACCTCTTATTACAACGCGTGTCCCATTGATGTCTCTTTTTATATGTTCTCGCTCGCGGCCAGACGCTTTTTTTGCCTGGAATCAACGACCTATGATTTTGGAAGCATATTTTCGTACGGTATTTTCGACTTATGATTTTGGAAGTTGAATTTCGCACAAAATTTAGTGATCTACGATTTTAGGAGTATGTTGTAGAACAATTTTGGTATGGAATTGTTGGTCTTATTAGACACTTTAAATTGTAATAAATAATTTGCAATTTAATTAGAAAAATGATTTAATCTGAAATTTTTAATTTTATTATTTTAGAAAGGTAAATTCATTTTTATGCAGATTTTTTTATTGAAGTATAATTTTATGCAGAATTAACCGATTCTGGTCAACGCGGACAACTTTGTTCGACGCACTTTTTGGCTAATAAATTGTCGCGTTATAGGAAAAAAAATTGAAAAAAATCACGCAGTAACTTTGATCCATACACGTTTTGCTATACTGAGAAAATACATTTGTCGAATCAACAAATTTCATTTTGATCCCTACAATTTTGTTGATTCAACAAATTAAGTGGTTGAAACAATCAAAATATTTTGTTCTATCCTTTTAGTTGCGTTAACAAGCTACCACATTGTCTTAACTAATCAAAGCTGTTGAAACAACTACGTCTGGATTTATTTGGTCGATTAAATATTTGATTGAATCAACAAACTTACAAAAAAAAAGAAAAAACATCCGTTCAACTAAATTTCTAATTGTGTGAACTGAATCATATGGTCTCATGGACACAATAATTGGTTGAAGATACTAAACTAGGTTTTGTTTTGTCAACACGTTTTTACATTATCGTAACTAAATGGGTTGTCGAAAGAATGAACGAACGTTAGAGTAGCTTCTCGGTCCAGCCACGGCGTGGCGCAGAGCGCCGAGGCTCTTCTTACATACACAGTGGCCTCTGGACGGACATAAATTGCGGAAGTCGAGTGAGATAAGACGTTCTAATCGATTCTGATCCAGAACTAAATAGCGAACGTTTATAACTTCGACGCACTGAGAAAAGAAATTTGTTGATTCAACAAAATTTTTGTTGAATCAACAAATTGTGGCAAACAAAATGAAATTCGTTAACTCAATAAAAATTTGGTTAAATTAACCACTTAATTTGCGGGCTCAAATAACTATTGCTCATTACGATGAAAATATTGTTGAATCAACAAAATTTTCTGTTTAATTAACAAATCTCATTTTGTTCGCCACAATTTGTTAATTCAACAAAAAATTTGTTGAAACAACAAATTTCTTTTCTCAGTGCGGGTTACATTCCCGTGAGAAATCCATCGGAGGCTAATGACTCACATAGTCAACTGATTTCTCATCATGGTTGATGAAAATTAGTAGAATGCACATTTTCGAATTGCAAGCAGGTTCAATTTACACATTTAGATATAAAACAAAAAAATTTAATATCAAATTGTTTGAAATAAATATGCGTCGTTTATTTGAATCAAATAAATAATTATATATATATATATTGATTTGCCATTGCCCAGGGTTCTCCTCTTTTTAGCTTGTCCCCCCCCGCCCCTTTCCAAAGACACCCCCCTGTGCGGCTGCAGCCGACTTATCCCCAACTGTATCGCATTTGCCGAGGGCGAAGGGAAACTGCAGAAAACCTTGCCGATACAGCCGGTACCTACCTAATTTCCCCGGGTAGCAATGCGAGCATGCTCAAGCACAGCTACCAGAGGCGCTTAAGAAAGTTACCTCCTCAGCTGTAATGCAATGAGCTAGCCAGTACACGGCTAGGGGGCCGCCATCCGCAAGATGAGAACCGTCCACGAGGCACCCGGAGCCGTACACCGACCCCGCTCAGGCATCACAGCGAGGTCTGGACATGATTTTTATAAAGGTGGAGTCCAAACCACCCGGGATTACAGTGGAAACACGTGAAAAAAATCTCAATTTTTCATTGGTGTTTTTGGTCGGGATTCGAACCCGGGACCCGCGGCGTGCGAGCCCGAGCCCCCATCCACTAGACCAACCGCTCTCCCTCATCAAATAAATAATTATTTGACTTAATTAAATAATTATTTGATTTAAATAAATATTCAGTAAAGGAAACAAAATATTTAGTTCGATTCATTGTTTTTTGTAATTTGAAACAACTGAATTATATTCTATCATGAATTGAATGTTTTGTTCGTAGGATTTGTTGATTTCAAGAAGAAATTTCTTTTCTCGTAAAATATTTCCTCGGTTAGAATGAGTGTCGTGTAAAGCGGGCGATAAGTCTTCGAGCATTCGTAGAAATTCAAATAAACCTCAACACAAATAGCCCACGTTGTCGGGTAAGAATTAATGATGTACAATTTTCGGGGTATTATATTTACTGCAGAATTGTTGATTTATAGTTTTAGAAACGATTTATATTTCAAATGATTTAGAACAATAATTCCAATATTTTTAATTTATAACAATAATTTAAATTTAAATTTTCGAGCAGAACTCGTGATGCATAATTTTAGAAGTTTAATTCCTCGTCGAAATTGTCATTATCAATTCTCGACTCGTAATTATCGAAAAAAACGAACGACAACATAGTTTTAGATTCATCTACACTTGACATCTAAAATAATGAAATTTTTGTTTATCTTGAGAAGAGTGTTTTGTTCTAGAATCTCATTTCAATTTTATTCAGTTTGCAGTTGGTAAATTTGGCCAGGAGGAAACATTAAATGTACAAGAAAGAAGAGAAAGCCAGCCCATAAATTCCCATTTGGAACATTGAATTTTGTCGATCTAAACCGTCAGCTCGCTCGATACAGTTCCTTTTTTCCTCGTGTGTACACGCCCCATAAATAACTCGAAATAGACCCTCGCGAATATGTTATATACATATACACATCGATAACAAACGACTGAGCTTGATGCCAGATTCGCTGAACGTAACGTCGTTACGAAAAAATTCATCATAGTAACTGCAGCGCAAACGGCAGTGAACATAACCCTAAATGTTTGAAATTTCCGAATCCTTTTTCATCAAATGAAAGGTCAGACAGATATAAAGCGATAAAAGCATAAAAGCACGGAGATTATCGATCTTTTATCAAGAGCCAAGAAAAAGACAATTCCGCGTGTGAGGCTAGTTTTTACGTAGCTTTTGAGAATCGGTCGAGAGAATACTCGTGGAAGCTGCACGCTGCGTCTGTTGAACTTCGGAGCAAGAAAATAAAAGAGAGAGAGAAAGACAGATAAAGGAAAGAGAAAAAAAAACGCTATAAAAAGTGGGAGGGCTTTGTTCTCCTTCTCGGATAACTTCACGTTTCTTTTCTCTCTGGATAACTTTGATTCTTATTTTTTTTTCCGTCCACCAGCGTTGACAACAGTGAACTAGCAGTACGTGTTAGCCCCCTCTTTCCGTTCTCTCTGTCTTTTTCTTTCTCGTTCAGGCTGCTCGGCGTGCGCGCGCGGAGGTAGCCGAAACTAGCGAGCGCGCGAATGGACATGAGGAGTGGGGGTACGAGGCGCGGCAGTCATGCGGTGGAGGTGGTAAAGAGCGGAGCTCTCCCGGCGATTGCCTGTGCAGCGAGCGAGCGAATGGTGGGGTGAGTTTTGTAAGTTAACGCCCGTGCGGAGGTTGGCTAGAATTTGGTCCCTGTAAATTTTCCCCTCTCGATCGTTTCGTGCTTTCTCTACTACGGGAGCCAAAGCGAGAGAGTAAGAGAGAGAGGTTGCGCATTTGAGCGAAAGTTCGAGTGGGAGAAAACGTGCAAAGTGGTGCGGGGCAATAGTGGGTTCGTAGGCGTTACCGAAGCGATTCAAGCGCCTCCGGTACCCGAATACAGACGGAAATCACCGAACGCAAAAGCGTTTCACGATCGGACGGCCGCGCGCGCCGCATCAAGGCGCCTAGTGTGAGAGAGAAAAAGATCGTGAGAGAGAGTGCAGCAGCCCCACACGTAACGTGGATATATCGTGTGCTGCCGGGGCCCTCGCCTCGATCTCGTGTTTTCGTGCGCTTTAGTTCCGCGCCGGGTGCCACGATAGTTGGATCGAACGAGAGAGTCGTCGTCGTTGCGCGCGTGTGTGTGTGCGTGTGTGTGTTGCGCGCGCGCGCCTCCCAGTTTCTCTGTGCTTTTCTCCAAATGACGATTAAATACAAACGTATTTTAAAATCACATCAATTTCCCCTGTCAACCTCCCGCCCTCTTGAAAAAGAAAACCCCCTCCCCCACCTCCCTCTCGATTACACTGACGTCTCGTGGAGTTTTCAACTTGGCGCGCACATAAACGATCAAAACATCATCGCCCCCGCGAATGGAATTGTAAATCCGCCCAAATACGTGATTTCGTGTGTCATTTTTCGATAAACTTCGCGTCATCCATGCTCCAGGATTTAATTTCAAACTTTTGGTGCTCCGTTTCTATGTCCCCCCAATGATAAAACGTGGGTGATTTTTTGGTTAAACGTCAGTCTGTGTATGGGAAATATGTTTTGAGAGGGCGCCTCTTGTTTATCGCCCTCAAGATCGATGGATTGAGTGACAGCTTCAGGAAAATTGAAGCTTACGTTGATATATATTTTTTGCAAATATATATATACTGTTTGTGTTAGAATATACATAAACGCATGTTTTCACATATGTGGATTCATGAAATTGTGCATCGATAATCGACGGACCGTTTCGTTATACTCTACTCCTCGTCTGTCTCTACCAACTAGACGAAAGTTTCAAGTTTTTATTCTATTTACGATCCACCGTGATCGTACAGAATTCCAACATGTGTCGTGAGTGTTTAAAGTGCAGTGTTTTGGTGATTACTTAGTGTTTTTACGCAAAATATATAATAATCATAATAACGAAGAGAAACAGCAAGAAACGTTGAAAATTATATAGATATATATGTATTTATATATATTTATGTTTGTGTGTTTCGTAATATTGAAAGACGCGAGTTTTTCGTCCCCCTTATCGCGGATTGTCCACTCGAGATAAGGTAAGAAGACCTCCATCTTACTAAATCCTCGTTGTTGTCCCTCTCGCTTCTTTTTCTTCCAAGTGTTTGTGTTTTTCTTCGTAAATTCGTGTGTCCTTTTCTTTTTTTACGTCTTAATGAATCGATAACTAGATTTTTATCGTCACTCCCATTTTAAATCGCGAGTTATCATCATTTATTTATTTTAATCGTCCACATCGCTACCATTTTCGTTAATCTTGTTTCGAACGCGAGGCGTCACGGTCTCATACCGTCCAGACCTCATGCCATATTTAACCCAAAATACGAATATTTTGTTGATTAATCGTCCTCAATAATCGGTTTTCAATTCTTCAATTTATCGCGGTTGGGGAATCGCGATTGAAACAATTTCGAACCAGGGAGCTTTTGTCCAGCTATTTGAAATAACAGCTAGATTTTTGGGGCAGTTGTAAAAATTGAGCTAAGAATTGGATTCGTCGATTCTTTAAACTTCGATATATATTCGTGACCTCGCGTTATGATAAATTGACTTTCAAAATTCGGCGTACTTGTGAAAATTGAACTATAAATTACAAATCGTTAAGCAGTTTTTTAGTACGGACCAAATCGGGATTTGATCGTGAAAAAATCTAAAATAGTCGACTTAATTCTACGATGTTGTATCAAATTTATTAAAACTAAGAAAATTTAGCAGTACCGTGAACAATAAACAAATGGAAATGCAAATTTTAACGGATTTTTCATAAATTTTCAAAAAAAATCGCAAATTTTTAGCAAATTTCAAAATATTGTAAAAGGTTGAATGAGAATTTAAATTGTATTGCAAAAAACGTCAAAAATTTAAAGATTTTCGACAAAAATCTTGACCTCGTGTTAAATTTTAGAAAAAATTAAAATGTTTCGGCGTAGTCGTGAAAATTAAAATTCCGAAACCGTTAAAATTTCTTTTGAAAAATCTGACATTCGTAAACTTGTGTAAAAATTGACAAAAAAAACTCCGAAATTCTTACGTGCGTTCCAAAGTTGAAGCAAAAATTAAAATCGTTAAAATTTACAAAAAAGGTGAAAAGTACTTCGGATTTTTTAAAAGATTTCGAAGCTCAAATAATATCGATTGAATTGACGTCGTACGGGACGCGAATCAGTGCAAAGATCGAAAGATTCCTCGGCTGTTTTCCGGTGACTTGAACGACAGGTACGAAAGCGTTTTTCCAATACGAAACTGTTTTCGAATTTCTCGAAAAAAATCATGTATAATTACGAAAGGAAAACTAAGAAAAATATAGAAAATAATATAAAATTCCATCTCCGTCGGCGATCAAAATTTCGTCGAGAATTTCTTTAGTTACGAACAATGTTATATTTTTTAGACTAATGCCACAAATTTTCATAATTTCGACAATTATTATATAATAATTGTTTCATTGACATTATTTTCAAGTGCCCCGGAATTCGAGATTTTTTTTTCCTTATACGATGATATCATTGTATTTATCAAATCGTTGAAATTTTAACTTCACAATCTCTCGTTTATCTATTGAAGTTCCACCAAGTGATACCCAGTTTTCGACCCGATTGCGTTTTCGTCGTGATCATTTTTTTACACTCTTTCTAAATTGTTTTTTCGTGATTCGTTGGTCATCAATGAGAAATATATTTACTGATAATTTGTTACGGAAAAATCCAATTTTACAACTTATTGCGAATTATTCAGGAAAGAAAATAATTAAATCGAATAGGCAAATAAATTTTGAAAAATTATAATTCGATCAAAAATATCGATTTTTCAATTTAATCGATTCGATGAAAATGTTAATCTTTAACTTATCGTATTTTTTTGTGTACTGACAAAATTACAGCTAATATTTGTTTCTTCACGCATATAACCCGCTTTTAAAAATCGATTGATATACCGGCATAAAGTTGATTGAAACGAAATGAATTAATTGATCTATTCTTACTAGACTGCGATTGCAGTAGAAACAAAAGTGTAAAAAAAAATTTAAGTCTCCTTGATTACCAAGTCGGATGGCGGTTTCTCTTAAATATTAATGAAAGTATATAAGTATATAAAATGAAAAAAATAATAATATATTACATATTATAATTACTTTGTTTTTGTATGAAATATATTCATATATAAACCATAAAAGTAAAGTATATATGAACTACCTATAAGTTTAATAAACAAGTAGAGTCAACTTACGAAGCTTCGGGATAATTGGTAATTTGCAATTATAATACGTGTACACAACTACGAATGTATCGTCTCCCAAGGACGAGGCACTGGGGAAAAAGGCTCTTTTGTACCAGCCACAAGAAAAATTTACTCGGCTTTACTCTTTTTTTAATATGTATATATAGACACATGTATATATATATATACAAGTGAGTTAGACTTCTTCGTCCTCTTCGACCTCTACCGCGTCGTAGCAGAGTTTAAAGAAAAATATAGGTATATTCTTCCCCGGAGTTTTTCCAAGCTATCCTCGATCTTTAATTTAAGTTTCTTTGCACACACACACAACGAGGCTCGGAGACAATCGAGTGAGAAATGGAAATAACATCGACTAGGGGGCAAAGAAAATTATATCGTAGTTAATCGGTCGGGCTCTCTAGTCTTTAATAAAAAAAAATTGCATTATTTTTTTTCTCGGTTTTTTCTGTATAGACCGGGAGGAATTTGTTGAATTATTTATTTACAACTGTAATTAATGTCGTAATTACAATTATTACTTTTTTTTTATTGAAATAAATCGAGAAGATTTGATCATTTTTCTTATATACTTCGATTAGTTTTTCGGAGTTTTTTTTAGTGAAACTAATTTAGCTTCGATTTCACAATTATTGTTATGAAATTTTGGAAATTGATGTTTTTTCTATCTACAATAGGGAAAAAGTGGGTTTTCCTTTGGTGAAAATCTAAAATTTTAATGAAGTTTCATCAACAAAAAATGAAAGACGTGTTTTTATGAGGTCATAGGAAAAATAATTTGTTACAAACACCGAAATGTCGAAAAGCTTTTCATTTCTTATATTTTTATAGAATATCTTTATACTGTTGATCATAATTTTGTACAAAAAAGAAACACAGGTTTTATTTCCCAAGAAAAAAAGTTATTTTATATTCTGTTTTCATTTTTCTGCTCATTATTTTGAAAATCGAGATACAGTGATAACTGCTATTATTTCGAATTTAATGAAAAATATCCATAAATAAATTTGCTTTCCAAAAAAGAAAGAAACAAAATATTTTATTCGCAGTTAAATTTTTTTTATTAACGTTTCAGAAATTGCATACCGTGACAATTGCAACGAATAACATTATCACAAAAAAAAAAAAAAGATGGGTAAACTTGAGCATTTAGTACGGATTTTTTGACGCAGCTTGCAAATTTCTATGACAGCTCGATTTCGTATTTTCTAATTGTCACAGGACACGAAAATAGTTTTCATCAATCGATATTAAATGTCAAACGGGGTGAAGAAAAAAAAATAAAAAATATTACCATTTATTTTTAGTAAAGTTTTCGACAAACGTCACAAGTTGTCCAGTGAATTATTGCGTTTCAAGACTGGAGTAATGTCCCATTTTAAAAGTCACTCCCACTCGATGGACTGTATACTTATTCGTATTATGGATACTTAAAACTAACGCTTCCATTTATACGAGTATATATACATAAATCGATATCGTATATGTATGTATATTAATGGATTGTTAACATTTACCTTTGCAAACTGGAATAGACTCATGTTTGGTTTTTCACTTCTCGTCGTTGTCAAGTTAATGAGACCAATCTCGTTGACACAGAACCGATTAGATACGGATATTGATATATATTGACGTTTAATCCTAAAATCCAATTTTTTATTATGTACTTAAATATTTTGTACGGAAATTTAATCCTAGGTACATACTATAACTTTTAGTACCTTACTTACACACTATCGGTCTATTGGACCGACGACTTTTACTGCTCTATAACATTGTAACAAACGTTGTCTATTGAGGTTTAATTGTAGTGAAATCGAAACGCCAGACTCCGACCAATCCGGAGAAGCAATCAGTAAAACCAAAAAGTCGTTTGATAAAAAGTTATAACGTCTATGAAAAGGCGTGTGGTGAAAAAAAGGTGAAAATGTAGTGTTGCTGTCGGTCCATTGGACCCCGTAGTATGTAGCTAGGGTTAATAATTTATTGCATATTTTTTAACATGAAATATTTATGGATTTCTATAATTTATTATCTTATTTTTTGAGTAATTTATTTATTCATATTTGAAGTGATTTTTTTTACTTAGAATTCTGAACATGTTTTCAACACGAATTTAAAACACATATTTTACTTGCATCTGCAAGGAATTTTTTGAATTCAACTTGGAAATGATTTTGGCACATTTATAATTTAAAAGAATTCATTGTGGGTTGGTTGTTTCATCGTTTTTTTCAGTTATAATTTTTTTTTCTTATTATTTATTCATGAAATAAGTCGAGACTCGTTGATCGACACATTTATGATGAATTGTGTTACGAAAAAGGATGACGTATAATTAGATGAAACGTCGAACTGACAATTGAGGAATTTACCGATGATGTTTCTTGACCTCCGAAAAATTTGGTGAAATATCAACGCGTTGGTACTATCGACCTTTTCTTGCCTTTTAATAATTGATAACCCGCACGTATTTATTTATTTGTATATCGTGTATTACTAAACACTTTAGTATTACAATGTAAAGTGGATACGAGAAAAGAAAATGAGAAAAAAATAGAAGAAAGTTAACCGCTTCGTAGGTCGATTCTCAGCAACCGTTCCCTTCGTCCTCGTATTACAAGGAATTTTTTTTCTTTTTTTGTTACTTTCTCGACGAGGATTTTTGCCTTTTTGGAGTCTTCTCGACCCGCTCGTCGCGCTTACTCGTCCCCGAAAGCCCGGGCAACGTCCTACGTCGACCTCGAGAGCGAGCGAGAAAGACTGCAGTTTGTTTTTTTTTCGATTTTTTTTTGGCATATTCAGTTACCGAACGACGATACATACATCGACTCTTCGAAAACTTTACCAGCTCATTTTATCCCTTATTTCTCCGTTTCTCCGCTTCTTTTACCCTTCGTTGCACTAATTTCCATCGGCTACGACCTTTCGCCTTTTTACACATGTACTTTCTGTTTCTCTCTCTCTTTTTCTCTCGTCCCATTTCGTCAATCTTTTCGATGAGTATTATGTAATTTTTTTTTTGTATTTTCTTTATTTTAATGTATTATTGATTACGGAAATCACTGAGGATTTTTACGGACGGATTCAAATCGTAATTTTCGTTCGCAATTATTACGTTTGCCCTCATTCTTTTCATTCTCGCCAGATAAAAAACAGGGGTTTTGAGTATGAGGTTAGGAAATATTAGATTCTGACGAATAATCGTAAAATTTCGAAAATGATTAAGAATTTTCATGTATGAGAATTCAAAACGTTTTCCCGTTTGGAATTGTTTCGAATCTCGTCATTCTTAAAAATTGATTTTTTTTTCTTTTTTACTATTTCATATTTGTTGTCGCTTTTTCGATTTTAACATGCGAACTCGATCTTTCTCACCAGCCATAAAATGCAATACGTCTTTATTTTTTTCAATTCTCTCTTGCTTGAATTTCGACGAAATACTTATTTGAGGTTTAACATACAAAAAATATTTGTCCTGTCGATGAGTTGTTTCTTCTTTTTTAATTTTACACGAGTGTAAAATTTTTTAACGGTCGATTGTTTTCTACGCTCGGAATTCACCGCGAGCTCGACCGTCGGACGCCGGTTAGAAGGTGACCCCGCCGTCGCCTCGACTTCCATCGCTCTTCGCGCGTCTCTTTCTTTTTTTCTTTCTCTCTTTTTTTTACTCCATCTCTCTTTTTGTGAATTTTTTTGATTAAATTTTTCGAAGAAGTTAATTTTGTTTTTACACTGCTCCAGTTTAATTAATTGAGAGAAATTCAGGGCTCGTATCAACATCGCAGTCCTTTAATTATTTCATCCCCGCGCAATTAATTGTCATTTCATTAATTTGTAATTAAAAATGTATCCGGAAAAAAAATAAACAACGTTTTTTTATGCGTCATATTTTTGTTTGTGATATTAATTAATATGTATCAAATTATAGATTATATTGTTAATATATCTTATAAATGCAGTAATTAGTATTTAATTAGTTTTTGTAAAGAAAAACTAATTGATGATAAACAATTCTATTTTTTTTTTTCAATTTCAAAAAAATTTCTAAAAATTCCGATTTTCGTCGACAAAGCATGGATTTTAAATCAGGATCCATAGTTTCAAATTTTAATACATTTTTTTAAACTTAAAAAACACTTCGATCTCGCGGACTTCGTTCCCATATACCTCGCTCTTGTCTCATTTTTTTCTCTCACTCTCTCTCCCGGCGGTGCTCATCGCCGAGGCTCTATGCTTTTTTTTACGTATACTATTTTTTTAAATTCTTCTTCCTCTTTCTCTTTCTTTGCTCGAGAATGTCACGGGCCAACGGGTCCATTGTTCCTCGCGCGAAGTATCGAGAGAGAGAGAGAGATAGAGAGAGAGAGAGAGAGAGAGAGGGAGAGAGAGAGAGAGAGAGAGAGAGAGAGAGAGAGAGAGAGAGAGAGAGATCACGCTACACTGTTGTATATCCTTTCCCTCTTTTTTTTTTATTTCCATTTTTTCCGTTTTTTTTTTCTCTCCCCATGATCGTTTCGCGTTATGGGCGTCTCGCGAGGATTCACGCGTGTTTTACGAACCGAATGACGGAATGAGAGCCAAAGACAGAGAGAGAGAGAGAGAGACAAATAGATCGAGAGATAGAATGTTACTTTTCCAGTTTGCTCGCATTTTACAATACTCGTAAAGTACGAAAAAACAAGAATTGAATTGTAGAAAATAAAATAATATGCATTTATATACATATACAGATATAAATATATATATATTTGTTCGTTTGCATTCGTCGTGAACGATTATGGATGAATCGAATATCGATTAGACCCTCGTAATGCATGTGAAACACGATCGAGGGATAAGGAGAAAGAGAAAAAAAGAGAGGAGAAGATATGCCTTTGAGAAACTTTTCCCGTCGTCGGCATATTTTTTATCTACGATTTTTTATGCCCATTTTATGCTAGTCTCGTAAGAGCGCGTGCTACTATTTCTCTCTTTCTTTCTCCCTTCTTCGCTGTCTTTCGATGACTTCCTCGATCCTTTTTTCAGTTACTCTATTTTTCTAATATATCTATATATGTATATATATTAGCGTGTATTTTTCATAACTATATATCTGTTTGTTCGTATATATTTTGTTATATATGTATATTGTAGAAAAAAGCCTGGATATAAAAATACTTGGCATTCGTAGAAGCAAATGACTCGATCGCGGTGTCTGTCGATCAACCGCTTTTGCGTTGAAATCACGCGCACAAGCGATGCATTATAATGCGCGAGTCTCTCCCGCCGCCCGAACATGAGAGAGCCCCGCGCTGCTGCTTTCTTCCTCGCCTTTTCTACTAATATACAAGCTTTCAGAGCATAGCATATTTACGTTTTCTCTTTTCGACGCTGAGAATTTGGAGCTTCTTTTTTCCTTGATAGAAAAATTCATATTTCGCAGAATCTTTGTCGGGTGATCAATCTTTTCAGTTTTTTTTTTTTTGAATTTCCCGTTTTCTTAAAATCGCTTTCATTCTCTGAAAGCTCGCGGAAGCTCGAAAACGTCATTTCTTTCGTATTAGTTGAAATAATCGTGCGAAATATTTCTTTACCTGGCTAGTGGATTTATTTTGCGGGCAAAAGTATTTTTATTATTTATCATTAATAATTATTTTTTATTTCTTTGAATAAATTATCAATCAATTGTTGGTGTATTATTTGCTGATTATTGATTTCTCTATTACTTTTTTTTTCTAGTCTATTTATTAAATCTCTTGAATTTTTTGACGACTGGCGGATAGTTCGATCGTCTTTTTCTCAGAACAAACCATGAAATCGTCAGGCCTTATCGATAACTGCGTGACAGGTCCCGAAGTATAAGGTTTTTTTCTATTTTTTTTCTTTCTCCGCGTCATTTTGAAGACGTTTCGGAGAAAAAGAGACAGCGAAAGGTCAATATAGCACGAAAAGTCCCAGATTAGCGCCGAATTATCGATAAGATTTTGACGAGATCGATAAATATATTTTTGAAGAAACAAAAATTGACTAATTTCACACGGAACGAATTTTTTATGCGATAAAATATACACCAACGCGAACATCGATTTTATTACTCCTCGTGTGTGATGAACACACATTAAACGTATATAGCTCCTGGCAAAAAATAATAATAACAATAAAATATGATGACGCAACAATGTCTGTAATTTCGGAATTTCGCTACCCGTAAAATTCTACGGAAGATAAAGCGAGTGGCAATCGAAATTTATTTCGATAAGCTACGATATTGTACCGGTGGATGAACACGAAAACGAATCCCCGGTATTATTCGTTCGACGATTACGTAATTGGACAGAGGATTTCTATTTATTTTGGCTTTTTATTCCCTTCAATAATTAACCTTTGGTGTTAAGGAAAGAATGCTATGCAGGGATCTTTAGATATTAAATACCTACATCATCATTTCAATAGCATTAATAATAAAAATAATAATAATTGTTAATTTTACTATAAACTGAAATGACTTCAATAAGATTTTCATTTATTTGGATTTCCTACAAAATTTGCAATTAATTGAAAAAATTAAAACATACAGTTATATTGACAGCAGTCAATAAAAAATTTTTTTAAATAATTGTCGGAATTTTTACATCTAAAAATGTAATCGAAAAAATTGGCACTTTTATTTTCGCGGTTTACAACAATTAGAGGAAAAATTTTATTTTTCGTTCAATGTGAAACCAATAAAAACTGTATTCAAAATTATTGAGTTGAAGAAAAAAAATTAAATTAAGTCTTGCTTGTTTCCGGTATACAGACGATCGAAGGTCACCGAAAAAATTTCAGCCTAATCTCCCACGACTTACGCATCGACGAGATTACGATTTTTTTCCCTCTTTTCTCTGTTTTTTTCCCAATCGATCGCAGAGTTCGACGACAGCTTTTTGTTCCGCTCGAGTGTCGTCTTTCGTATTGTCCGAGATGTATATCTTTCTTACAGATATCTCGGGGGGACCCCCAAATAAAAATTCCAGTACCGAACGCGGTGCTCGCGAGCAAATATCGTACATTAAAAAAAAAAGGAAGAAAATTCTGGGTATTTTTTTTGTCTCCCTCTACCGACGCTCTTTTGGCTACTGGTCAATGTCATCCTGTCCTGTTTGTTTCGGAGTTGAAGTTTTCCGTCCTATTATTCGAATTTTTATTTTTATTTCAAAATAACTCTAAATAGCAAACATACAAACGTTTGTTCAATCGCAGCAACAATACAATTGTTTATGCTGCTAATTGTGCATTCTCTGGTGAGCTAAAACTTCTTTCTACATTTTTTTGTACTTATTTACATATGCGATATTTACGATGAGCAAAATGTTTGTATTTACGAAATATAGCATTATAAAAAATAGATTTTCTCTCGAATTGATCTTTAAATACGATTGAAAAAAAATCGTTATGGGATGGTTGAAGAAAAATTCAACCAGAATGAGGAAATAATTTTGTCCAAAATACTTTCATGAAATCATTGAAATCAATATTTTTTTCGTAATAAAAAAAACTCTAGTTGTACGTCAACAATTATAAAATCTACAAATATATTTGTAAAAAGCATAATTTTCACGATGTCATCGTTGGCCTCGATCTTCGATCGATTGATCGTTTTTTTCCGTGATTAATTCTTGCAGAACATTTAAAAATAAATTTAAAAAAATAACAAGTAATTTTTTCTTTACAATTTTAACGATGCATTTGCAATATCTCGTGACAACGACGATGATCGAACGGATCGCAACGAGATACGCGAAAATTGATCGATCCGTTAATTATCGCTGATCGCGATTCCCTCCGCGAAGGGCGAATATATATATATATGTAACATCGTTTTTTCGTGGCTTCGCGGTTGGGATTGATACGTGCTCGTGCGTCCATCACGTCCAACGTGTTACATCGATATCTTGGAAGCGATGAAAAAAAAAAAAAAAAATGTCTCGATGCTTTTATCTGCATGTATATATATCCGTAAAATTGTCTCGGACATCGGTTAAATTTGTTTTTCATCCTTGCTTTATTTATCACCCTTCATTCACTCGCTACTTTGCAATATTATTTTCGGGTTTATTCACGATCGTTATTTTGGTTGAATTTAATCGTAAGAATTTATTGTTTCGTGAAAACTCAATAAAAAAAAAAAATTGTTCGATCGTGAAGTTCCGAAAATGGAAATAAATTTTTTATATTTTATTGTAAAAATTCAAAATTTGAAATATTATTTTGTCATTGTACAATATCCGTATCATTATCAGTTTATTACGAAATTCATTAAGTGTGGCTCAAAGAAAAAAAAAAATCACGTTTTAGAAGAAACATTTGAATTTAATTTAAGTAGAAAATGATTTCGTAGAATTTGATTTGATATTGCAGTCTTTTTTTTTTATTCGGAACAATATAGAATTAAAATAAACATTTTTAATCGATCTCAGTTCCTCGCTTTCCGCATTGCTCGACGCGTTTTTTTCGTCTCAATACTTCTCTTTCCTTTTTACTATTCGACTCTTGGCTAATCTTATCGATCCGGTGTGTTTTTCGGATACATGATAAGATACAAAAATCATCGATAAATGATTTTATTTTTTTTTTTTGACGACTATTTTATTAGTCGCCCGACCGTGTAAGAGCTTCGAGGAATTTCTTTTTCAATTCATTTTTCTTCATCGTCGTTTGACGATTTTTTTTGTAACCTATATACACAAATTTTTAACGAATTTCCACGCATCTTCAAAGATTTTAGCCACTTTTCACGAATTTACAAGAAATTTTGTGAATTTCTGATAAATTTACATAATTTTTAAAAAAATTGCGCGTTTTATCAAAAAATAAAAAAAAACAACGTTTCGCGAATTCTTTCAAATTTTCGGTGCTTTCCAATAATCCCTGTCAATTTTCGCGAACCTTTTGTGAGTCAAACTCTCTAAATAGTTTGCATAAAACTTCCGACCTTGGAATCTTTTCAAGTTCGTCGTCAATCGGTAAATATCAAATTTTTTTCTCACTCATTTTCGCTATTGTTATTATTTTTTTCTTCGTCACATATGCGAAGCTCGGATCGACACGCCAAATTATCCGGTAAGATCGTGAAAAAGATTGAGAGCGGGGCACGCGCGTTATCGCAAAAACGACCGATCGGATCATATTTCACGGGCGTTGCTCTAGCAGAATTCTTTTTGCTCGCTTTTTTTTTCGAGTGTTTTCGTTTTTTTTGTTCGCTCAATTCTTTCACTCAAGAGTGCAGATTGGTATTTCGTGTTTTGTGTTATCGGTTCGGAGGATACGTTAATTCTTACGATAGACGAAGTGTTGCGTGGTTGCTGTGAAAACGATCTCTCGTTATATACGAATTATTACAATAATGACGATTTTTTAATGAATGCTCATGTACTGTAATATAAGATGAGATAAAAACAAAAATTCCAAGAAACTACTGAGTAAAATAAGACGTGAAATAAAAACGGAATAAAAAAAAACAAGACAAAGTAGAAATTAAAATGAAAATTAAACTGATAACAAAATAAGAAAAAAAAATAATGAAAAATTATAATGACACAAAAACATTAATATTCTTTATTATTATTATGATTTCAGGAAAATCGTCCAAAATTCTTCGGACTCATATGAAACCGAAGACTTCATCAAGAGGGCGCGAGGCTCCTCGAGAATTTTAATTTATTTCAATCTTGAAATATTTCATCAATTTTGTCAGTGAAAGAAGAAAACAGAAAAAAAGGCTTGAACTTGGTTCGGACTTCCAAACGCGTCCTCGATTTTCGAGGATAAATCGCGTTACCCGTTCGTATTGTGTGCAATTTTTTTTTTTCTTACTCGACCAAGTTCCGTCAGTCGAATTTTCGTTCGACTCTCTTTCTTTTTTTTTTTTGAGGTTTTTCGGCTTCTTTTTTCTTCCTTCCCCCCATCCGAGAGCGTAAGGCGCTTAGCCCTAACGCACGTAAAAAATCAACGAAAATTCTCGACATAATGGACATGAGCAGCGAATCGAGCGCGGCGAGATGGTACGAGCCGCCGAGGACCGGCCTCGAGCCACCGTCGGGCGCCGGTGGCGCTGGTGTCAACCCCGATTACAGGGGCTACTATCCCCATGCTGGACCAAACCCCCATCATCCTGCGGCTGCCGCACATTATGCACACAGTGAGTAATCTTTTTTTTTTTCTTTCAACATTTCATATTAATGAATTACGAACTTTTCATCGAAATGTACTCATTTTTCTAACGAACTACGAATTTCTTGAAAAAATAGATGTTATTTAACGATTTCAAACAAAATTTTTGTACGAAATGATACATTCTTTGAGTATTTTTTAATTTTTCAATGAATTGAAGTTTATTTTCAAATGAAATACAAAGATTTTAATGAATCAGAGATTATTTGTGGATTTACGAATTCGTTGATAAATTATTGATTCGTGAATGATTTAAAAAAATTTACATTAGGATTATAGTTTTTTTTTTTTTTTTTTTTTTTTTTTAATTTTACGATTGCTTCGATGACTCGGCAGTAAATTGAAATGAAAATCTATATTATTATTCCATTGATAAACAGTTATAAGGGTGATTCTACAAACGAGGGAAGAAAATTGGGTTAATTTCGGCACGACATTTTTTGCACATATTAGGTTTGAAAACTAGCTTAAGATCAAGTATAGAACGTTTTTTTGCCTATGTCAAATTGGTCAGTCAATAAAATAAAAAATAATAATTTTTTGGCTGTTTTTAAGAATTTAATGGACAAGGGACTGATATAAAAGTAGAAAAATCAGATAAATCGTTGTTTAATAGAATCAAAAGTATGTGTCATAAATTAAATATTAAAATAGACGTCATTTTGTCGATACAAAACTAATACAAGAGAAAATTTTTAGGTAACGTTGCCTTAACCCCTTCGGGGTGTGGCCTAAGTCAGCCTTTCGTGCCACCAGTGTATAATGTGAAAAAAAAAATTCATGCTAAAGATGTGCTGAATTTAGTTTGAAGCCTTCTCAGGTTGCTAAATGTAAATATCAGTTTTATTAAGTTTTCAGAGGTATTAGATTTTCAAAATTCAAAATTGCGGATCCGATATGGTTGATGAAAATTCGGAAAAAATCTTTGGATTAATATTAAAATTAGGATCCTGGAGACATTGGGGCCACTGAATCCAAATATGGTATCAGGTTTTAAAAATTCAAAACGACTCATATAAATATAGAAAAATTGTTGATTTTTCATCGAAATATGTATCCGAATACTTTTAATGTAGTGGAGCGAAATGCTTAGTTTGTTGATTGCGTATGAGCAGTACTATCTTTAATAAACATGAGAAGGCAACCGATAACAAAAAGTAACAAAAGTAATTTTTCAAACGGTGTAAATAGAAAATTATTTTTAAATTACATATTTTGTTAATGTGTTGGCTGTTATTTCTAATTTAAAAAGTTGAATATTATATTTGCATGGTAACATTATATTTAATATTATATATAGATATTTATTTTGATTGAAATTGAATTATTTTTCGAATTTCAATTCGCCATTTTAAATTTGGAAAATTTGGTGGCATATTCGGATGCAGCTACCTGGAAGACCCCAGAGTCCTAAATTATATGAATCCAAGAATCTTTCTAAATTTTGACCGGAGATATTGCATCCGTTTAAAATCTTTTAAACGGATTTTCAGTTTATAAAATCTGATGCCACATTCGCATTTAGTGATCTCGAAAACTCCAAGGTACTACTTTTTATATGAATCCAAGAATTTTTTTGAATTTTGAACGACCATATTGGAACCGCCATATTGAAATTTGAAAATTCAATGTCATATTCGGTTTTGGCGACCCCGAAAACCCCAGGGTGCTAACGTTTATATGAATCCAAGAATTTTTCAAAACCTCGATCGGCCATATTAGATCAATCATTTTGAAGTTTGAAAATCCGATGCCATATTCGAATTCAGCGACTCTGAAAACCCCAGGGTTCAAATTTTTATATGAATATATACATACTTTATTAATTTTTTTCTTCAGCTTTGCCATTTTCTTTCTCATGGAACAAAGTAACGAAAACTGATAAAAACAAGACTATATTTCAATTAGGTACGTATTTTCTAAAGAATCATTACAGCTTTTGCAACGATAAACGAAAAATAAATATTTTTTACAGCGTTAGAGTTAATGTTCTTCAGCCCCCTGTTCCTCGAGTTATCAGGGGACTGAGCTTTTTTTAATTTTTCTTCAAAAAACAATAATACAACATTTTTTTGTGAAATTAACGAATTTTACGTCTTAATGCAAAGGATTCGGGAACAATAGCACTAAAAAATTATCTAGTTATGGAATATTTTTTACGTAAATACTAACCAGGGGACTGTTTGGCTGGTTGACTATTTCGATTCAACAGGGGACTGATAGATAAATCGAGGGGCAAAATTCAGTGAAGTAATTTTTGAATTAAATTTAGATCGATGCAATAATTATTTATAATTTAACGAAGTAAAATTATTACAGATAACTATTTTGGTGAAAAATTTGCCTTCAATACTATGATGAAGTTATGACTTGAACTTTTTACTTGGATTTTAAAAAAAAGGACACGCCAGGGGACTGAGAATTTGACACTTTAAAGAGTATTTTCTTCAAGAAAGACATTTTATATCCGGGTCATTTTGAGTGCTCAGGTTGAAACAGTTGTGATTAACTGTTTTCACTTTAAATTAATCCGATTTGTTAAAAACTAATAGGCAAAATATGTTGTGCCACCGAAAATTTCCTCGTTTGTAGAATCACCCATAAGGAGAAATTTTCAATTAGGAGGAGTTTATTCTAATAAATCGAAAAAAAATCTCTCGTTATTATACATTTTGAAGAATCTCCAAGAATTTCAGTCGAATTTCCATCTCCCCTCTCTTTTCCTCTGGTCATTTAATCTCGCTCGTATCCAAGGGTCATCCAGAGTCCGTGCAATTTATTTAGGCTTCAATATGCACGACTCTTTAGTACAAAAGAGGCGAAAAAAGAAGAGACAGAGATATAGAGATAGAGGAAGTAAAAGGAGGGAAAGAGCTTTCGCAGTTGGTCGGTATTCGTAAATTTGCAGCCAGCAGGGTCGATCACCCGATTTCTGTGTGGAGCCATTTGTCGGCATGGATAGTTCTATATACAGAAGCAAAAAGGGAGAGAGAGAGAGAGAGAGAATCCGAACAGCATGTGCCAACTATTTAACACGCTTGGCCGTAACGAGAACAGCGTGAATGTTATCGCTGTTTAACATCCGCGGCTTTCTGGACTGCACATATTGAACAGTCCCAGCCCCTCAACCCCCTCATCTCTATCTCTCTCCCTCTGTCTATTTTTTCTCAACTCTTTTTACTTCTCTTTTTATATCCCGATCAATCACTTTTCCTCCCCTATACATTTATTTTATTTTATCTTCTCAATAATTTGACCATTTTTTAAGAAAATGGATTAATCCTTTTATTTCGAGTCATGCATTCATGTTTTATACTAAAATTCAATAAAAATAGAGAAACCAAAAGTCCAGCCGTTCTTAAAGTTTCATAAATTTTTATTAAATTATCAAGGATCTCCCTCGAATGCGAAAGAAATAAATGGAACACGAAAACAAAGATCGATATTTCAATGTAAAAATGATAAATAAAATTGTCTACCCCCGAAACGTAAATTTAATAATTCGACTTATAAATTACATCAGGCCACGATCAATCTCTCGTCTCATGTATACAAAAATGCATAAAATATCCATCACTTATGTACGCGTACATATCTATATTTATCTTCGGACAAAAAAAAATATTACATTCCCATAAATAGGTACGTGTTTTTGCGAGATTCATTCCGAGAATTCTTCCAAGAAACGGACTAATTCTTTACATAAATATCACATATAACACACACCTATAAACATACTTGTAAATACATAAATAGACATATTTTTACTCGTTATTCAGTGACCACAAATTTTTACACGTGAAATGGCATTCGCGACGAGCTCACGCACGCGTTCTAGTGTGTTTTAGGTCGAGCGTGACGGGGTAAAAAAAGAAGAGCAAATGTCGCCTCTCAAGGGGCCGAGGGAGAGCGGGGGGAGGAAGGGAAATAAAAATAGTTTCTCGAAGAGTTTTGATCTTGCTACTTTTTCGAACGTTTTTTTTTCGCCATCGCGATCTTTTCGGAGAGAAATAGTGAGAGCGCAACTCACCAACAAGTTAAATAATGAACTATTCATGTGTATGTTTAATGTATGATCCACGATTTTATTTACCTTCGTATTATATATATATGTTTGTTGGGCGAATATATATTGAGAGAAATATGGGGAAGCTGAAAGTTACCGAAAAACGATTCTCTCCGTGGAGAAACGGTATAAACGACCGAGGGACGTACGCGAAACTCGATCTAGAGAATCTCAAAATATATATGTATATTGTGTATAGATATACGTATATATTTATCTAGAGCCGCGTGCGATCAACGCAAAACGCGCCTTGGAACGCGATATCCCTGAAATTTGCCGACGTGCGTGGATCATATCCAAGAAAAGAAGACCCTCTTTTAATCCCTCTCGTGCTCCTTACCGAAATAATCATAATAATTAATAAGAGCAACGTAAACAAGATAATAAAAAGAAAAAAACGACTTGTGGATTGGAAGAACAAAAGAGGTTTCTCGGTGGATGTGCTAATCGAAAACGAATTTTGTTATTTATTCCCTTTCTGTACAAGTTTGAATAGAGAAAGTTTGACTTTGTATTTTTTTTGGCATAAACACGTACAAGTTCTTGAGACTTGTACGTGTCGTAAGTATTTTTTATTAATCGAAATGATTTTTGTAACTATTTTCATTCGAAAAGATTGGTTATTATTTTATTTTTTATTATTAATAGAAATAAAGTTTTGTTGATTTTATTTTAAAAAAATGTTCAAACAAATTTGATTCGTGAGTTTTCGTGTGACAGGAAAACAATTTAATAATTAAAATTGAGAATGAAAAATAAAATAATTAAAGGAATAAGTGACAGTAGCGTGATCCTTTGTGACTCTCGATGGGCGGAGGAACGAAAAGATGCGATAAAGGGATGGGAAGGGAGGAGAATAGAAGTTTGTGGCTATAAAGACAGCGGAGAAGCGAGACTGTGAGGAGACTTGTGTATCTCTTTCTCGCTCGTTTTCTCTTTGGTTCTTGACAGTGGTTGCAGCACAGACAGGAAGGAAGCGTAGCGAACCGTGAAGCCACGGGGTCTGCAGGAGAGGTGCATACGTAATTGCAGTCCCCATTTCAGAGGGGAAGGGGGAAAGTATTTCTCTCTCTCTCTCTCTCCTATTTTTTCTGCCACTGTCTCAACGTCCCATCTCGCGTTCTCCATCTTCTCTGTCCCTCTTATTTCGTACATTTTTTTTCTCTCTCTCTCTCCGTGGAATAAACTGGCAACAAATATCCTTTTAAATTTGGACCATTTTGGTAAAACTCATTCTCGGGTTTTTTTTTTGTTTACAGAGGAACTCAAGGTTCAAATAATTGCCATTTATAGAAAAGATAACAACGTAAATGTGGCTATATTATAATCGTTTGCAATTTCATAAATTACCAAGCCAACAAAAAATCTCTTCCTTTTATTTTAACTCCTTTCTTTACAATCTTTGTGTTCATTTCCCCCTTTTTTCACTCCTCGCCTACGTTAACACGAAAAAAGTTTTATTTAACGTATCACAATCGTCTAATTATCAATATTAATCATTAATTTATAACCTAATCAAAGAAATTATCAATTTTATAATTATATAATTATAGTATTTTATGTATGTTTACATTACACATGGATTTGAGCGTATGGGTGGGCACCATTCGGGGTCGGGAGAATCTTATTCGATTCCAGAGGGTACACAAACATCTCCATGTTTGTATAGCACGATATAAGCCTGTTTATTCCCCGGAGATTGAGCCCAATGTATCGTTCCACATAAACTATAGATGTACACATTCATAAACATAAATATCAATATATATACAACGAAATATATGTATATCACTTTCAATAGTACCTAAACCATGTATTATTGAAACATACATACCTTCCAATGGTACATACGACGCGTATGTATCACCGATACGTTGTACCCGGAGGCTCGCGATGTCAAAGACGCCATCTTGCGCAAATGCACATCGCCAAGCGAAGGCGGAGCCAGTGAAGACTCCCAAAGTGTTGTATATACAAATACAGATATAGTTGTATTCACACGTACGTGTTTATGTACATTTGTGTGTATGTTTGAACAGGCAAATATACATCTTATTAGTCTCGTCGTTTCGATTTATCTCTTTCCCTCTCTCACTTCTCGCGCGTGCCCGAATTATGCTTATTTATTTTATTTTTTTTCATGCCCTAAATAATTGATAATATGATTTGGCTTAAAAAATTTGTCAGAAGTTTTGTTGGGTCTTTTTATGTGATTGAAAAAAAAAAATTGCGAACGGAAATAGTGCCGATGCAAACGTTTGGAAATTTACGAATCGAGGCACGATTTTTCGGTGCAGCTATAACAAATCACATTTCTATACGATCGAATTTTTTCATCCCCCTTTTTTTGGAGATTTCAGTGAAATAGAAACATTTATAATTCACGACTGTTCGGCTTTTTTCTATGAATTTTCGTGAATTTTGATTTTTTCAAGTGGTCGGGAAAATTTGGGAAGAAGAATATAATTTTCTCTTCTTTTTTCACATATATAAATACAGAATTTCAAACACGGATGCTGCATTTGATATTTTGTTGTACTACACACTGGCTCAACTCGACGATCGCCCGTTCTTCCGAGAAACTTGATTGTATGTTATTACGCGAATTGAAGAGAAAAACGATGCTGAAAAAAGTGGAGGGAATATATATATATATATAAGAAAAAGAGAAAAATCACCGCTGGGGGGCGCTGTATACATTGCGCGGAGCATGGGCGCGAACGGTCGGAGGAAATGAGACGTTATTTTCGTAATTTGTTGTGTGGCCCTTTTTTTCCTCTCTTCTATACATCTTTGTTATTTCTTTTTTTAAATAAAATTCTCGATCGGTTCCAACACTTTTCTTCGTTTATAATTTTCCTGTTTCTTCTTCTATAGTCATAATTTTTGTTTGTTTATTTTTACGAAGGTTTGATTTCAGGCTTAAGAAAAAATGAACTTCGCCGGAGTGTCAAGGTTATTCAACGACAATTATCACAGAATAACTTGTAAATTGGCGACTTCTTGAACGTCGGATCTTTTTTTCCTTACACATGCATATCGACTTTTTTTTTCGAATCGACAGAATTCAATGGTTTGAATTTCAAAAAATATCAAATATCAACTTTTTTAACATATCTAATGAACACATTAAAAAAATGTTGACAATTTAGAAAACGATTAAATCGATGAATAATAAATAAAAAATATTGACGCACTCCAACGATGCAAACTTTAAAAACATTTGAGAGTGTAAGTTTATAATTATTATCAGATAAATTTCTCGTGAGCGAATTTAAGGGCAAGCCACACCCAAAAAACACATCTAGTCGATTCAACTGGAAACTAGTAGAATCAAATAAATTTTTTCCCTTGTCTCACGGTTAAATAGAGGTATATTTAAGGTAGTTCGGTAGAGTTTGGCCGAGTCCAAATGTAATCCATTTTTCAAATTTGTAAATGGACAATTAAATTACAAAATCGATTTTAAAAATTATTTTCATGAAAAATAAAATTTATCAAATGAAAATTGAACGAATATGAAAATAAAAATAATATTTATATTATTATTTATAATATTAATTATACCATATTCATGATATTATTTAATAATATTTTTATGAGTCTGCGACTCTGGCTAAGTACAAAAATTCACGCTCGTGGTCCTAGACATAGTCAGTCAAAATAATAATAATAATAATTTGGTTCCCGCAATTTATGCACATCTAGAGCGCAATTCGTATGTGAAAAATGTCTCGACGTTCTGCGCCACGTGGTGGCCGGAGCAAGAAACTTCGTGGGTACTCGAATAAACGGACCCAAAATCTATTTGATTTAACCCTAGCTACACACTACGGGGTCCAATAGACCGACAGCAATACTACGTTTTCACCTTTTTTTCACCACACGCATTTTCATAAACGTTATAACTTTTTATCAAACGACTTTTTGGTTTTACTGATTGCTTCTCCGGATTGGTCGGAGTCTGGCGTTTCGATTTCACTACAATTAAACCTCAATAGACAACGTTTGTTACAATGTTATAGAGCAGTAAAAGTCGTCGGTCCAATAGACCGATAGTGTGTAAGTAAGGTACTAAATTTTATAGTGTGTAGCTAGGGTTAAATGCAGCTTTCTAGCTGAAACGAATAAAAATTTTGTTGATTCAAATTAAAAAAATTGGAATAAACGATCCTAGTACATCTAAATAGAACTTATTTCTGGGTCCATGTGGAGGAAAAAAAAAGGCTTCATTATTAAATGATGTGTATATGTAGAGAATTGCGGTGGCGAATGATCGGCTCTCGTTAAACTCGAGTCCAATGTACTATTAACGCACATACCCATACATTTATGTATAATAATAATAATAATAATAATAATAATAATAATAATAATATATATAGAATTTTTTTTTTTTTTGCGTAGATTGAGAGTAAGAAGCGCGCGTGCAACGTAGCGAAGCTCGCGTGCAATTCATTATTCGCCTTGGCATTTTAGTATATATATTCGCGCGCTTCGGGAATTATTCCAGCAGTTCGCTCGCCGAGCGGAAAATCGCGAGGGAGAGAGTTTTTAAATCGTTATGCTATATGTATAAATATATATAGAAGTTTAACTCTCGCGCGAACGTGCGCCAGATTCGTTTTCAGTTCAAGCAAACAGACGCTTCACTTATTATTATTTTTGTTGTTATTATTATTGTTGTTGTTGTTGTTATTATTGTTGTTGTTGTTGTTGTTGTTGTTGTTGTTGTTGTTGTTGTTGTTGTTGTTGTTGTTATTATTATTATTATTATTATTATTATTATTGTTATTGTTATTGTTATTGTTATTGTTATTGTTATTGTTATTATTATTATTATTCTTGATATAATAGAACACCTTCGACGTCGTTTAACACAGAGTTTTACGGCGCAAAAAATATTCTTACAAACAATATAAACGCTAAACTGCATGTGCTTACAAAGTAAAGAATACACGAGTCGAGAAATTGAGGTTAATTTCGATGAAATTGGCTTTTGTAAAATTTCACTTGCAAAGAAAGAAAAATTGAATTTCATATTAGTTTTCTATTGTTTAGAATTTTTTGAAAATCTTATGCCGCGTTAATTTGGTTGCCAATATTGGAAAAAATGTGATCGATTGTTTGAAAGTGTATGATATAATGTTCGAGGTCGAAAAAATCGAGACTGATTAATTGTTGTTTGTTGAATCTTATTTAATTATCATTTCTAGATTTTCATTAATCCATGATGTAGCATTTTTTTTTTTAGTTTTTTTTTCTTTTTTAATTGATTAATTAATCGCGATGATTGGGTGTTTAAATGAAAAAAGAACGTTGATTTTTCTTCGTTAAGCTTGAATGCAAGCGAGAGAATGGCAACCCTGACCCTCGAAGGATAAGGAACTTTTCTTTATTTATTTTTCTTTCCTCTATTGCTGATTAATCGTTCGTATTAGAAGTGGAACTTGTATAACTGGACCAAGGATACCGCGGCGACACTCTCTTCTAGTCCCTTTCTCTCTCTCTCTCTCTCTCTCTCTCTCTCTCTCTCCCTCCCTCCCTCCCTCCCTCCCTCCCTCCCTCCCTCCCTCCCTCCCACCCTCCCCCTCCCCCTCCCTTTGACGTTTTCTCGCTCGATCTGAATTAACATACCGAATTGTCGTGTGAAACACCTATGAAAAGACCCCCATAGAATTCGCAGCGATAGGGAGAGGAAGAGAAAGAGATAAACGAATGTGTAATCGACACAACTTTATGCAGACCTCTCTCTTTCCTTCTTTATTTTTCTTTATCTTTCTCTCAAAGGTATCTGATAAAACAGCACTTGGCACATGACAACTCTATTCACGCTAAATTAAATCGCAAAGGAAATAAGCAGTGTTAAAGAAAATAGAAAGAGAGAGAGAGAGCGAGAGAGAGAGAGAGAGAGAGAGAGAGAGAGAGAGAGAGAGAGAGCCAATAGATCGACGGCATTGAAGGCATCACTGGCAGTGCAATTTAAAAACTGTCCCATGTTTTTTCAACTTTCAGTCCGTGTATTTTGGTCCTAAACCGAAAGAGATATGCTTTAAATTTTCTGACCTAATTTGCTAAAATTGTTTCGGACAAGTGTCCACCGATTTTCGAAAAAAAAAAAAAAACAAAAACGCACATATTTTTCTCTTATTCCCACCAAAATTCAGTAATTCGTAGCTCAATATTGTATTTTTTTGTATTTACCGGTAGGAGATAAAAATGAGGGTGGTTGAGACGGTTAGAACGAGGATTGAAACGGATGCGTTATCCAGCGCCATCTTGATCGCTACCATGCGATATCGTACGCGACTCTATCTATACACTGTTGAGGAGGGGAGATCTTTTTTTTTTTCTTTTTTTTTTAACATGAATATTCATCGAGAGAGACCTCACGGCCCACTCTCCTTTCCCTCTCTTGCTATTTAACTCCTTCGTGTCCCCCTCACGTGCTCTCTCGTGCGCGAAGATATTTGGCTTAGCTGTGTAACTATATATATACAGCTAATTATGTGTGAGTATATACAAAGATGTATTTTTGTGTGTGTATATATATATATGTATGCATTTTACCTTTGTAGAAGAGCACATAGAAATTGTCTAAAAATTTGCCAACTCCCAGGGAATAATTATAAATTCCTCGTTTCGTATATAGGAAACAATGTCTTACTAATTAGCGTCGGTAAGCTGTTTCCCAATGTGTAATCTGATGCCAGCCGAGGTCGTGAATTATTACGTCTTAATGCACATATCGTACATTTCATTATATTTGTCCAACGGTCGAACCAAAACGAAAGAAATTAAATTTTAGGTGTATTTCGAATTTTTTTTAAAATAACGCTTACGCAAGAAATTTATGCGAGCAAAGTTTCCGGACGATTCTATTAATTAAGAAATGTGAGGAGAAATTAAACGCAAAGTTTATGTGTTTTCGAAATGTTTTATTTTTTTTTTATTTTTTTATTTTTCGTAAAGTTTTTTGAAACGGTATAAAATCGTCGGGATATTCTTCGTTGTGGTGAATTGTTGTTTGTTATTTCTATTTTAATGTAACACGCGTAAAACGGCATTACGTTTTAATATAATATTTAATTTACCATCAAATCGAGTGTTGTAAATGAATTAAAAAATTAGCGTCTTCGTTTCCTCATAAAAGTGATTTTTCATCGTGCGGCACATTGAGAATTAGTAGAAGTTTTTGTTATTATAGAAGATCTTATTCTCCTTCTTCCTGTTTTTTTTTTTGTTTTTTTTTTTCCTTTACGGTATTTATGACAATAGAATTATTAGCTGTATTTAAATTGTTTCCAACAACGATATATCAAATTTTGTGTTATACGTAAATTCTGATGTATCATCGTGCCTAAACCTTAGGATCTTGAAAACATTTTTGTCTGCCGTGCCTTCGAAGACAGAAAAGAAAGAGTAAAAAAAATGTCATCGCGATTAAATCTTCCCGCGGATTACAAACGTCGCGTTCAGCCGAGAAACGGATCGTCTTTTTTACGGTATAACAGGTCGTGACACACAAGCACACACGCAAGCAAGAAAAGCCACGACAGCGATTCAGTTTGAAATTCATCCGTGACAAACGATTTTTCGAGCTCAGTTTTCCTCTCTCTTCTCCCGCAGTTTTCGCCCAGAATCCTTCCGACTGTACGAGACTCGTAGAGTATCTATATGTGCGTGTGTGTGTGTGTGTGTGTGTGTGTGTGTGATTAAAGAAAATAAGAGAAAACAAATACGAATAAGCAAAAAAATAGTTGAAGATGCGTGTTCGGTTTACCGCAACGGAAAAGCCGCGGCGTCGCTTACGGCGCCGCTCTTCGAGAAACGAACGCACCAGTTTTCTAATATGGAGAACACGCGTGTGCGTGTGCGTGTGCATGTGCATGTGCATGCGCGCCCGAGAAACGTCAAGCCGCGCGCTGCTGTATCTTCTCTCTTGCGCGCTCCAACTCCCGACTCAACGAGTTCGCTTTACTTTTTTACACGCTACGGCGGTTCTGTAAACGAGATCGATCCCCCGCCCCCCCCCCCTTCCCCTGCCCCCTCTTTTATTTCTATAAACTGCTTACGTACGTATGCGGAATACACTGTCGGCTGCGCAATTCTTGTGTTCCCTGAGTGTGTGTTTATATGTCTTATACGTGGTGGATAGTCGAGAACGATTCCCGCGGAATCCGGCAACATTTGTCACTCGTTGAGACGCGACAATTCGCTCGTGTGCTCAGCGCGTGTCTCGAGCCCACCGCGAGCCAATCCCGTTTCATTCATTATCCAGAAACAGTCCAAGAAGAGCATACGTGAGTTATATTCCCTTTATATCTTGCGAGTAAACAAGAAACCTACCAGCGCATTCTCGAATCACGTGCAGTATAATTTTTGGTCCCTTCGTAGTTTATTTCTTTTTTACTGTCTTTTTTGAAGGTCGTATATTATTTGAATTTGCGAAATGTTATTCGTGTTGTAAAAGTGTTATTTTTTCTTTGTATTTTCTCTTTATTCGTACGCCATATTTAAATTCACGAAATGTCATTTGTGTATTTGGCTTTTCGATTTATGTGGACGTCACATTCGAATTGGCGGAATGTCATTCCGTTAAAGTCACCAAAGTGTTGTTGCCAATCGTTTAAATCATTGCATATCATTTCATGTTGCCATTTTGATGCACGTTACACGTAATGGCGGCCGCTGCGACATATATCGACGCCATGTTCTCATCTTGAACCGGCTTTCCTTCGTGACACTCGGAAATGATGAGCTATTCGCTCGCCGAGCAGATTGAACGATGACTCCGTCGAGACAAGCAAACTCGCCGAATTCCAACCGAAAATTCCAACCTCCTGGACCGCTGGAGAGTCACGAAGGGTCGAGGTGAGAGTCGCCGAGGGCGAAACGGCAACCGTCATTTTCTTGTCCCGTGCTACGCAAATTTTTTCCCCCTTCCCCTTTTTTTTTATTTTTTAATGCTCAACGTTCTCTTCTCTCGTTTCTTTTATGCTCTCGTTCTTTCCCTCACTCTGTTTTCGTACACTGTCCATTACGCGGTCCTCGTATAAAGAATACGCTAAAACAAAGAGAGAACGAGAGATCGTACGGTTGAGATAAAATTGCCAAGCTGACAGAAATATCACCGAGATAAAGAGTCGAGAGTTATATCAGCTCAGGGGCGAGTCAGGTCGTGCGCGCGAGCTTATACGCCGAAAGATGGCGCGAGCGAATGAGGGATGAACAAAAGTTTACGTGTGTTGGGCGAAAAAAGAAGAAAAAAAAAACAGTTTCATGAAATAGCATAAAAACGTGAACTCGCCCTAAGCGGACACAACGAGGCCTCGTAGAGAAGAGAGGGCAGGAGGAAGAGGAGGAGGAGAATGTTGAAAACGAAGCGAAGCGTCGGCGCGATAAATAACGCCGGCCATGCAAGTTTTTTGCTGCCCCCGTATGCGAACTCTCTGCGCGTGCGTACGTTTACCGACTCTTCTCTTCAGCAGGATGTGTCTTTTCTCACTTCTCGCTTATTTTCTGTTCCCCCCCCCCCCCCCCTCCCCCGCCCATCTTTCTCTCCCTTTCTCATGAAGTTTTTTCACTTCTTTCGCACATATATCTCGTCCAATTCGCTCTCTGTCGTTTTCGACGCGAGATGAAGTGCACATTTACGCTTTTCCCCACCGCCATATATTCTCGGCTCAATCATCCTCGTTAACTCACTACTCTTGCGGCTTCTTCACCGAATACGAAATAACAGTAAGGAACTTGAAGATATATTTCGGACTCGCCCGATTTCCATGACGAGTTTCGCCGCACGATTTCCAAAGTTCACAACTTTTTTGCTTTTCGTTAATTTCTTCTTCTTTTATAATTCCGAGTTTAACGAGCCATTCACCCGCTACGGAACGTTCATTATTATTATTTTTTTTTTTTTTTACGATGGATGTGTGCGTTGTACGGAGAGGATAGAGTTTAACAAACTTATTCGATGTATGCGGCCGCGCGCACTCTTGTCTCATTCGTCCGAGTTGAGTGAACGCGGCGATAAATTTTCTTGCCTTTTTCCTTCTCTTTCCTCGAGCGTTGCACCCAGAGACACTTGTATACAAACTCCATGGTATATATAGAGCTCGCACAAAAGGGTGTGATGGGCTTCCAGGAGCCTCCGGCCAAAGGGATAGAGCACAGCTCAGAAGCTTTGCCTAGTAAATGTGAAAAGAGGGAGAAAGAGAAGAAGGGCAAGAAAGCTTCGAAAATTAATGCTCGTAACTCGGGCGCGCCTCGCTCACGGCGGACAGTCTCTACGTATGCTGTATGTAGTAGTTACAGTACGTGGAGGGCAGACTAACAAAACAGGGGTTGGAACCTTATCAACGTATGCCGTCGCTTCCACCGAACGAGAAGTCTCCCGAAGGTGGTAAAGCCCAAGCACAACTTCTCTCTCTTCCTCTCTCCCTCTCCCTCCCTCCCTCCCTCCCTCCCTCCCTCCTTCCTCCTTGGCTCCTTTTTGCCTCGTGCCTCCCTTCGTCGCTAAACCTGAGAAGAAACAGCGCTCGATATATCGATCCGTTTAAACCTTGGCGTCCTCTTAGCCTCGTCGAGAATCCTCTGCGTGTCACGCTTTACTTTGCCAAATGTCAGCTACGTGTAACCTTCTCGATTAATCAAATTCAACGTTAAAATCAGCATAAATTTCTAAGCATAAGATTAGCGAGGTAAAATAGCAAACGAAGAAAAAAAAAACACTACTGACCAATATGCTTAATTCAGCGGATAAACGGATTCATTCGAATGCAAATGGCGTCACGTTGCGCACTGGGAAATTCTGCATAACTTCACGACTTATACACCTGGGGAATTTTTCTACTCACCTGTTCAGTGATGAATTGATCGCCTCCCCCTCGCTCCTCCACCTCCCAAACCTTTTCTCGCATTTTTACATGTATGCAAGCGAAAGACTATGAGGCATCGGTGATTCCTTATATTCTCGCTTCTGGCCCACTTAATTAAGATTTCTCGGGCAATTAGACTCTCCTTCTTCGGTCTACGTCACTCACAAAAAACTCTATTATTCCAAGCACGCTTCAACATCCGTCTCATCACGATCTCAGATCGTACGTGTACGCTGCGATTTAACGGATTGATCAAAAGATCTGAACTCGACGCAGTGATTCATCCTCACGAGGCCTTCTTACGGATCATAGATTTATTTTTAAATTACACTTTGTCGTGGCTATTATTCGGTGCAGGGGAGATGAGCGATTGAATTACCGATTGTGCGATTAATGATTCGATACTTTTATTCCTAAAATTGGTTCTTCCTTACAATTAGGCAGCTTGATGTTGAAGATTCAAATTAAATTGCGTCAATTTTGACTCAGACCAAATCTGTCATTTTTGACCAAACTGAAAGGGATTTTTTTGTTTTTTTTAAATTTCGACTGCAATGGAACAAATCGTCGACCCGCATTGAGCCTTGTACCATTTGCTCATTCCGGAGTTGTTCTATTGTTTAAACAAAAAACACGTTCGATAAAATCAATTCCTTGAAGAGTTATGATGACGCAAAGTTGTTGCCTGGATCATAAAAAACGAAGGTAGTAAAGACTAAAGGAAAAAAATTGGTAGTACCCTAGAGTTAATCAACTCATTAACCTCGTTTTAGCCAACTGTTAGAAGTTTTACCAATCGCGAAAATGTTTGGTAGCTTACGCAACCGAAATGGTTGAATATTAAAGATTCAAGTGGAATAGAGGCCCTCTGGTGAATTTTTGGTTAACCATGTTTACTTAAAAATTGAACAAACTCATAGACAACAGTTTGTGTTATAAAATGATTATAAATTCTTAAAAAAAGTAATCGATTAACAATATTTTCATATTTATCGTTGTGCCAACAGGTAGAATGTCGAGTAGCGGTGTAACGAGTGCCCCGGTAAGCCAGGTATGTCGCCCGCACTTTCACGGCTCGATGTTGCATCCATGGTTATCAGGTACGAGCGGGGACGCATCGAAACCCTGGGGTTTTCCAGCGACTGCGGCGTCGACGGGGAACGGTACAAATGGCGAGGACAAACCTCAGAGTCCGCTTGGTTCCTCGTTACCACCTACGTCGGGTAGCCTCTCGAGTCACGGTGGTGGTGGCGCGGGTCATCATTTATTCTCGTTTCCACCGACTCCACCGAAAGACGCGACACCCGACAGTATAACGACCAGCACCTCCTCAACGACGAACAACAATAACAATAACAACAACAGCTCGACGAGTAACAACAACAACAACAACAGCGGGAACGGACTTAGTCTGGGTGGCGGTAGCAGCGAGTATCAAGCTGCTGTCGCTCATGCCGCGGTCATGGGCGCTTTTATGCATCATCAAGATGCACTCGGGGCCACATCCGGTGGTTCGTGCGATGTCAAACCTTCGATCATGCTGGGACATCATCATGGTGCACCCTCCCCACCCCATCAACACAACAATGGTAACGGCGGCTCCGGCGGACAGGTGAAACAACGCGAAGGTAATAATCAAACCGGCAACTCGACTACCAACGGTGCCAACAACTCCGTCAACGTTGGCACTGCCTCCGCTGGTGGTGCTGGCCAACAAAACGGCCCCGGCCAAACGAGCAGCCAGCAAGCGACAACCAATCAGCAACAGCAGCAGGATTACCAAAATCCCGGTGGCGCTGCTTCACCCTCCTGTCGGGATTCCTATCACACCTCCACCTCCTCATCGGCCACCAACAATCCATCCCATCATCATCATCCCGCTCATCCGACCTCTCATCATCCAAATCATCATCATCATCATCATCATCACTCCACAAGTTCTGCTTCCCAATATGATCCAACTGCCACCGCTTACAACATGTATCAACATCTACAATATCCCACTCATCATAGCCACAATCCGCACAACGGTACTTCCCTATTTACCAACTCGCATCACAATACTACCGGCGTTTCCGGCCTAAGTCCCGATTCTAAGCTGCTCGGCTCCACACACGGCAACACACCCCAATCACCCGCATCCCAACAACAGCAGCAGCAAAAGCCGAGGAACAAGTCCAGAACGTCCGCCGGTAAGCGGAATTTATTGTTTTGTTTCTTTTGTTTCTTTCTTTTTCTTTCTTTGTTTCTCCCTAATATCTTCTTTTTTCGGTTCTTTTGTTTTGGCTCACTACCGCGGGTTTTTGGTTTTGGAAACAGTGTTTTTTTTTGTTTTTATTCCTGTTTTTTTTGCCTGGTTTTGGTTAATGTCGCAAATTTTTCGTTTCGGACTCGTCTTTGCTTATTTTTTCTCATTTCCGATTAATTTTTTCGTCTGTTTTGTTTTTCGGTACTTTGTGGCAATTTTTTGTTTTCGGATCTTTTCTCGGTCTCGGTTATAATCGCGTTTTTTTTTTTTTTTTTTTTTTTTTTTTCAATTATTTTTTGGTGATTCTCATCTAAAGCATCTTTATTTTCATGACTCGTTGACATTTTTTTTAAATTTCTGTCCTTTTTTTTTAAATAAATTTGCTCTGTTTCCTATAGATTTATGGTTTCGGCTTTTGGTGGTGGTTTGACGTTTCTCGTCGATCTCATTTTTTTAATCAATTTAAAACTTTCATATGAGTACAGTAAATTATTGAGCAAAAAATTGTTCGATTCGCGCAATAGCACATTTTTATTTTTTGCAACAAAAAATTCGAAAAATTAAAAATACTTTAAAAGCTAATGTGACAAGAAAAATTCTCTTTTCATTGTTTCTCTCAATTTTTCCTTCGTATCCTTTAAAACGAAATGATTCACTTCACGTTTATGATTAAAAAAAAAAATGTTTTACAATAATTTTATTAATAAAATGAACAGATTTTCAATTATATTCGAACAATAATTTTCGGTAATAATTATTAATATTTTTGCCCATTTTTTGGTTCTATATAATTTTTTATAATTACAATTTTTTTCGTTTTTTTTTCTTAAATTCCCATTTTATTTTTATTTGTTTATTTCGATGGTTCACACGTTCGGTTTCGTGAGCGATGGGGTGGGGGAGGGAAGGTTTGAAAAAAACCTCAAGAAAACTGGGCACACCGATTTTTTCGTATTTTTGCCTCACTGACGTTTTTTGCGTGGCACCAAAAATTATTATCGCGCGACGCACCTCCATAAAAAACATTAACATTCGTAAAAAAAAAAAGAAAAAAAAATCAAACGATCACACATCTCATGAAAAAAAAATTGTAACAAAACTACACGAGAGCACATTTTTTTCTAAGTTTTTTTTTTAATTTTATTTTTTTTCGATGTGGTGTGGCTAAAATTTTTTCACAAGCAACACACGTGCATTACAATCATTCACGGCGTTCGATCTGTGTGGTCTCTGTTTTTTTTTCTTCAACTTTTGGTTGCATTTTCAGCGACGATAAATTTTTCCAAAAAAATAATAATGAAAAAAAAAAAAAAAATTAATTGGGAAAACGAGAAAAATTGGCCAATTTCCGCGGACAATGTGACGATTTTTTTTTCTCCTCGCTGCGAAGGAAAAAAGAACAACAACGTACAATACACCGCATGTATTTATCAGTACGCTAATTAAATTCTCTTGCTACACGTGAAAAAAAAATAGAAAGAAAATAAAATGAGAAAAAAATAAAATAACGCGTCGCGTATGTGCGTGTTCCCGATTCTTCTGGTTTCCCCGCTAAAGCGAGAGAGAAAGAGAAAGAGAGAAAAGAAATCCACTTTTGTGGTGGGAGAGAAGGGCGATTCGTTTTTTTTTTTCTTTTTATTTCAATATTCGTAGAGAATTGAAAGAATTCTTCGAGCCTCGTGTCTGCGAGACTCTCGCGAAAAGATCGACCGTCTACAATACATATTTTTTTTTTTTTTTATGCCTGTATGTACACATAAACATATATATCTATACGTATTTAACACATTCTCGTAAATCTACGAGCACCCGCTCGATTGCGAAATAATATAATTGCCTCGCGCTTCCCACGATGCGTGACTCCTAATTTATCGCTTCTCTCGCATGAAAATAATGATTAAAAAAGACGAAGAAGAAAAAGAAAATATAATTAAAAAATCAACTGGAAAAAACACCCCGGTGGAGAAAGAAAAAAACGCGATGAGAGAATCGAGTGAATTTATGCATTTCCCAACAACGTCGTTGTTGAGAAATTTCTGAATTTTTTTGTATTAATATATTCTTGCTTTTTTTTCATAATTTAATTCGTTAATCGTTGGCTAATTTTTTCTTTGTATTCGTTGGAATGCGACGAACATTATTTCTATTTTGTTTGTTTTTTTCTTCAATTTACTCATGTTTTTGTTAGAACTTTTCATTGGCTGTTTTTTCCAGCTCAAATTTTTACATAAAATAGTTAAACGATATTGACAGATAAAAAAAAACAAAATCAGTTTATTGCGTTCCATTGATGCAAATTTCGATGTCATCACTTTTCTTCGGATCATTTTTATTAATTTTTTGTTTTCTGGCACGAAAGTCTCCGAAAAATCTTGGTCTCATATTACAACGCTTTATCACCCTCGTATCTCGACGCGCGGGGAAACCCCAAATCGAATTAAATCTTCCCCCTCTCTTTTTCTCTCTTACTCTTTATTCTCGATCGTTCGTGATTGGGGGAACTCTCAGTGCTCTCGATTAGACTCGTCTAGTTTATGAACGACCGCAATGTCAATTAAGAATCTTATACACATACACACACACACACATATATATATATATATATATATATATATATATATGTAACATATAATATTGTGGTGTAAAACAAGCTTTACGAAACGCGAGCTACTAGATCGGAGATAAATGAGATCAAATGATTAATCAACACGAAGCTTGAACGAGAAACAATCTCGGGATTCGGGATGCTGCGCTTAATACCAACGTGGAAATGGATCACGAGAGAAGTCCAACGAGGACGAATGCAGCTTTACGGTTTGACGAAACAAAAATAAAAAATCAATACGAAATGTTGATTCATTTGGAAATACATGAATTTCTTATTTCAAAAATTGAATAGAAATGCAAAAGTTTTTTTTTTATTATTCTATAGACACGATTTTCGAGACAAATGGATTATTGAAAAATTTGAAAAAAAAAAAAAACCTTACGAAGTCTGTACGTTAGAAAAAAGAAATACATTTTGGAAACTCTTGCAGTAGAAAGTTGCAACGTTCTTTTGTAGTACTATCATATCGACGTTAGTAACAACTTCCGGTCAACCCTCCACCAAAATATCCGGACCCAAATCCACCGTAGCGAGGCTTTCAGTCTTTTACCAACCCTTCTCTCTCTCTCTCTCTCTCTTTCTTGCTCTCCTTTAACCTGTCCAACCAAATTTAAAAAAATCTAAAGTAAAAACAAAAAAAATAGATCGATCCAACGAAAATAACTGGTCTTGAAAAAATCCTGAGACTAACGAAATTCTGCTTTTGCTCTGGTAATCGCTTATTGGTATGTCGGCAATGCATGAGTTTTACGTTTATCGTATAAATATATAAATTCATCAAAATATTTATATATTTATATCGAAACGCGTATATTTGTTGTTAATAATAGCAGAAACGGCGAGAAATTTCTTCGATCACGAGACTTCGTCAAAAATGTTTTCAATTTTTAATTTTTACAGAAAAAAAAAATTTGTTGATTTTTTTTTTTTTTATTTCATTGATCGGCTCCATTTTTCTGAAAAACTTTCTCGCCAAGCTTCACACTCTTTTCGTTTTGTTGGCTTTGACAAAATACAAAAAAAAATATCAATTCAAATTGTCTAGAAAATAATAAATCAAAGAAATTCATTAATTTTTTATACAAATTGCAAATATTTTGTCCCAACGAACGAAGCGAATTATTCGTTATTTGGACTATGGGAATCAATATTAATTTATTATACCGCCCGTTTTTGGTGGAAATCCACTTTCTCAGAGGGTCGCGAGTGCGTGAATTGCGGTGCAACGTCGACACCCCTCTGGCGACGAGACGGTACCGGACATTATCTTTGCAACGCCTGCGGACTTTATTACAAAATGAATGGACAAAATAGACCCCTTATCAAGCCCAAAAGACGCCTGGTGAGTAAAATATAATTTTTTTAATACACTTTTCATTCTTTTATTCATTTATTCAACTTTTTAATTTTTTTCATTTCGCTTTAGTTTATAATTTTCGCCCGTTGTAATAACAATTGTTATTGACGACAATTATGACATTATTATTATTTTTCTTTTTTTTTATCGTTCATAAATGAAACGTTTTTCGTGCCTAAACATTTTCTCTGAAATTTAACAAAAATCTAAATCAAGAGGTTTTTATGGATCAGAATTGACTAAATTGTCTGAAATTAGGACGAGTTTATTTTTTTTGCTTCGTCATTCGTCTTCGAAGGCAATAATGACTAAAAAAAAAACATGAGGGACACAAAAATGAAGCTTGACGATATTTTAGCCTTCACCTGATGGCTACAAAGCTTCGGACGATAGTAATGGTTCGCGAGAAACGATCGCTCGATATTTCACCTCGCGATGCAATATAAAACGACAAGTGTGTGGGAGAAAGAGAGCGAGTGAAACAGGCCTCATTCTTGAAGCAACATGCACAAATTCTGGAGCAGACACGTGGTTTCTATAACCAAAGAGACCTTTCGTGCAGAACGCTCGTATAATCGCGTGAATTCGATTTATACTTCCTTCTTAAATATATATAGATATTCGATCGAGTGATGATACGTTTTTCGTGGCCTTGCCGGAAATGCTATCTTGAAATTTGAAACCAATTTTATTTTTCTCCTTTTTTACTTGTTTCTCTTTCACTTATTCATTGCACAAATTTAGAACGTCGTATTTTTGTAGATGATGAAAAATCGATCTTTCTCATTCAATTGAATATAATATCTTTCGATTGAAAAAGAGGGAAAAAAGTACAAAATCACGATTAACTTTCGTTCTCCTTTCTACTCACTCTCACTCCCTCACTCACTCTCTCTCTTTCTCTCTCTCTCTCTCTCTCTTACACTCTTTTATTCCCATTTGTGGCTATTATTTTATATCAAACCTTTCATATCTTATCTTCTCAATCTCTTCTTACATTCGTCATTTTTTTCAATCCCCTTCTAAATTGTCGAATGACTTGTCCGGATTGGAGCCTCTTCCGGGTTTATCGATCAGCCCTTTCGTACGTTTATTTCTACGTATGTATGCGTGTTTATTCGTTCATTACTTCGTATTCGAGTTCGACACGAATTTAATGCATCATAATTTTTCTTTTCTCGTCTTTTTCGACACTTTTCTCTCTTTGTTTTTCCTTCCTTCTTTTTTTCCCCTCTTCTTTCGTCACAACTCACTCTCGAGAACGTGAAGGTGTTCGCCGGTTCCCTGTCAGGTAAAACTGGAACGTGTCTCAGCCATGTATACACCACAAACATTGTGACGCAGTGGCGTGCAGGTGAACCGCCCACCCATCAGTCAATCCCTCACTTTTCGGCCTCTTTATACACACATATATATATATATATGCAACTTTGTACATGTGTTCGATTTCGCTGTTTCCGAATTTCCGATCATACGTTTTATATTTGTGACGAGATTGGGTCAAAATGGACAGACTTGGAAAAAGTACAATTCGAATAATTGAATTTTTATTATATAATCATCATTACTCAGCTAATTCAATATTTAATGCATTTTTTCTCATGGAAAACGGTTTTTCACGATCCTGAATGTCTTTAGATATCTGAAAATTGAAACCTTGAAATAAAAATATAAAAAATATGGCCGAGTACATTCCAATTCAGATTCAGAGTCCACGGACCGAATTCTACCTCCGATGCCTCATTTTACCAACAGGTCTGTATATAGAGAAAAAAGGATGAAATCAATTTGAAGAAAAAAAGGTGAAATGTGCACTGAGAAAAAAAATTTGTTTATCCAACTAACTCCATTTTGTTGGACGAAAAATTGGTGGATCCAAAAAATTTTTTGTTGAATGGCAAATGATTTGGTTTATTCAATCAATTCGTGAAAATTTCTTGTAGATGGATCAACTAAATCACCAGAGCCAAATGATTTTGTTCGAACAACTGATACCATTTATTTGTTTACGCATACTTTTTAGTTGCCTTACAAAATATTTATTTGAATCTCAATTATCAAATTGACTAAATAGTATACGTTAGGATAAATAAATGAATAAGTTTATATAGATGATATTTTATTGCATTAACATTAATTTGTTTGGCTGCACCAAAGTTTTGTTGGTTCGGCCAATAAATTGTTTCAACATTCACAAATTATAATTTGTGAATATTAATCTTATGTGAATATTAATATTGTGAAATTAATTTGTGAATATCTCAAAATATTTTGGTTGAGATAAACGAAATTTGTTTCAGTCAAATAAATTTTTTTCTCAGTGTGGCCGAGCGTTGAAAAATGTTGCCGAAGACTCATTATCGAGGTGTAAGCTCCTGCGTGTGTGTGCGTGCGTGCGTGCTTGTGTTCTCTTTACGATGTGTTTGCGAGCATACTACGTACGGCTAATAAAATATGGATCGGTTTAAAGTGGCGGTTGTCGCACGCAGCTACCACTAAATATATATGGGGCGTTCCACGCCAAATCAACCTACGTGAGACCCTTCCATTCTTTGATTTGGGTGAAAATTTTATATGTTATGTGACCCATTGAAAGAAGCTCTTGATTTTTTTTCAGTTTTTTTTGTCCATACACTTGTGAGATATGATTTTTCGCCAAAATTCGATGTTTCTTTCTTTAAATGACTGTGACTCTCTGAAAAATCGACCAAATCGAACTTTTTTTTTTAGAAAGGATGGTTTTTCACCGTACTGTTAGAAAAAAAAATACAAAAGAATGATTAATATTTGTACACATATTTTTTCTCAATTTACAGCAGCTTAAAGCAAAAACATTGGTTTTAAGATGTTTGCCCTTTTTAAATTTTTTCAAAAAATTGACAAAAAAACTTTGACCAATTATATGATTTTCGAGACCAGTCTCATCGTGGGCAGATTTTTCCTTATATTTTTTTTTCTTATTTTGAAAAAAAAAATTCAATATTTTTTTCAGTCAATTTGGACCAAATCGAATTATTTTTTGATATTTTGTTTCACACCAACGTTTCTAATATAAAACAAGTCCTATTTGGTACGAATAGACTAAAAAAAAAAATGAAGATTTTTTTGAAACTAAGAAAAGAAATATGAAAAAATGTCTCTCCACAATGGGATTCGTCCCAAAAATCATTTAATTGGTCAAGGTTTTTTTGTGAATTCGTTAAAATAAATCAAAAGTGTCCAACATGTTAAATTTAATAACTTTTTGATTAAACATTGAAAAAAATATGGGGACGATTTTCAATCATTATTTCGTAATTTTTTCCAAGAGTCTGGTAAAAACCTACGTTAAAATAATTTCATTTTGATCAAAATTGACTGGAAAAAAAATTATTTTTTTTTTTTTTTTTCAAAATGAGAAAAAGACTATAATGAAAAATCTGCCCACGATGGAATTAGTCTCAAAAATCATTTAATTGGTCAAAGTTTTTTTGTGATTTTTTTTGAAAAAAATTAAAAAAGGCAAACATCTTAAAACCATTGTTTTTTTTGCATTAAATTGCTTTAAATTGAGAAAAAATACGGAATACAAATATTAATCATTCTTTCGTATTTTTTTTCTAACAGTACGGTGAAAAACCAACTTTTATTTTAAAAAAGTTCGTTTTGGTCGATATTTGAAAGAGTTACAGTCAATTGAAGGAAAAAACATCGAATTTTGAAAAAAAAATTCATCTCACAAGTGTATGGACATAATTCTGAAAAAAATCAAAAGAGCTTCTTTCAATGGGTCATAAACCGTATAAAATTTTCAGTTAAATCAAAAAATGGAAGAGTCCGACGTAGGTCGATTTGGCGTGGAATGCCCCATATGTATATGGAGGACTACACGATGACTGTACAGGAACGAGGTCTATAATTTTCGTCACCACCTTTTTTTCTTTCCTCTATTTATTTCTCTTCTTCTCTTACTCGACATTGCGTTTCAATCTATACGTAGGCGCGAAAGAGTCCTCGCATTTTCTATCTCGAACACACTCGGAACGATTTGATTGTTCAACACCCCCGCAATTTGCCCCCTCTCGTTTTGGACGACGAATTTCCTCGTTTACTTTTTTTCTTCGTGTTTATTATTATAATATTTTATTTCGTCGATCCCATTGCCGTAACGATGATTTAATAATGCAGGCTCAATTACATACGTTCCCGACGTATTGGCGCGGTTTCACCGTTAGACAAGATTATTGCAGCCTGTCAAATTCGCTTCGATCCCCACTGAAGACACCACAAAGTGTCTTGAAATTTAATGGACTATCGATCGATACACTTTACGTTTTTTTTCTTCTTGTCATGTTTTTTCTAATCGTTTCGGGGATTAGGAGAGCTAACATTTCTTGGAATTGTGTCGAATTAAATGGACCATCGATTTATATACTTTTTATAATTTAATCGTGTTTCGTTAGACAGGCTGAGTTGATTTTTTTGAAAATCGTATTTTTGGGTATTTTCTTTTTGTTTCGCATTTTTTTGAGCGTGGAAAATATTAATTTCGTTAAGAATTCTCGTCTTTTCGTTAAGTTGTACGAAATTTTCCTGTACGATTATATAAGGAATTGTGCAGTAATATTGACAAGAAATTAACTTATTTTCTATTTTTTTGTCGTGAAGTGGGGATTTACGACTTTGATGCAAGAAAATGAAACATATGCTTTTGGCAATATGTTGCATTTTCGTCGTATGCTGTATAACCTCTCCAGTCTTATAGATCGTGTCTGTGGGCATGAGAGCCGAACGAGTCGGTCGCAGATGGGTCGGTCACAAAAAAAAGAAAGAAAAAAGTAGAGCCGATAACGATCTCGGAAACAAAGCTCATGCATGTTATATACCGCTGCCTGAGCACCACGACTAAGCTTACAGAGAAATTGAGCTAAAAACATCGCGGACCCTCACTGGAAGGTTGTCACTTTTATTGAGTGCTCCCCTATTTTCTCTCTCTCTCTCTCTCTCTCTCTCTCTCTCTCTCTCTCTAAATTACATATTCCTCAAGCCCTAAAAACAAGAAAAATATTGTTCACCAACAATTAAAATAAATACTTTAATTTTTTAATTAAATCAGCAATTTTTTTTTTAACAAAACCAACAATTCCCCTGCTGATTTTTCCATCTCCGGTTTTTTTTTCGTACTCATAAATAAATTTAAAAAATTATCATAAAACATTTAGTATGAAAATAATATTTCGAAATTGTAATTTCGAACGATTTTTTCTCATCTTTCACGTTCAATCTTTTTCCTCTCTTTCTCATCGTCTCACTTTTGTACACCACCGAGGAGAGGAAAAAAAAGATATTCTCGTGGGAGTTTAATGCCTCGTTCACTCGACGAGACTAGCGTTTGGTGAACTCGTCATTTTTTTTTTTTTTATTCTTGTTACCTGGTGCGCGATGTATATATACGTGTATACTAAAAATACATATGCACGCGCGCGTGTGTGTGTGTGTGTGTGAACGCGGTGAACGAACCGGTGGCCGCGTCCAAGAGCCACCCCTTGATGGTGGAGATAGCAAGGGTTGAAAAGCGAACCCAACTCCTCTCTATGCTCAGTCATATATATATATATATATATATATATATATATATATATATGTTTATTTTTATATATGTATAAAGACATGTATGAACCCATCGAGCGAACATACTCGGTCGCCATTTTTGATTCACCGCGCAGATAGCCAACAACAGCTGGGAAATTTTCGATCATTCGCCTCCTTCTCATTCTTTGCTTCTCCCTTCCATCCATTTATATATTATACACATATTTACTTTACATACGTTTATATTATATTAAATATATGGACAGAATATGACATTGGAGTCTAATTCGTTGGTGTACAATGAAAATTATTATTATTTTTTTTTTTCTTTCAAAGTTTATCAATTTCGTAGTTTTTGAAATGAAATTATTTTGTTTGAAAGATGTAATCCGCAAGTTTGTAATGAGGATTTGGTTTGGTTCACGATTCAAAGGTTTGTCGATACTAAAAAAAAAAAAAAAGGAATTCAGTTCGATTTCAACGATGCATTTAATTTATTTAATATTTAAATGAAGCCCATGAAATAAACAATTATTTTAATTATTACAAAAAGAAATATTGGACAAAAAAAGGACAACTTTAGCAATTTGAGGAAAATAATCCGATAATAAGCTATTTGAAAAAAATGGCACAAATAAGCAAAAATTCGGAACAATTAATCTGGAATAATTAAATTGAATCTATATAATACGACAATTACATATCGAAAAATTTATTGTAATTGATCGATTAATTGATTTATTGAAATTATGGAATATCGTATGCTTATTTGAACTTTTTTTTTTTTTTGTGATTTTCCTGTAAGAGCAACGATATTCTCTCACGCAGAGGGATCTTCGTCTTTTGGTCCCTTCGAAAGATCGCGGACACATATACAGACTCTCTTACCCTTTCTCTCTACTCTCTGTACGTGTATCCTCGGACTCTCGATCCTTATCGATGCTCGCGCGAGTTACGATCCTCATGGAGCGCACACCGGGCATTCCGTTCTCTCTCTCTCTTTCTCTTTCTCGTAAGCCTAAGGGCACCGTTATAGCTTGCTCGATTTCTTTCCGTGCGCGCTTCGTCGTTGGCGTCGTCGCACTATACGTCGTTCACCGACGAAATCAGCGTCGTTCGCATCGTTAGCAGCCCACCTTGTACCTAGTATCTCATAAAATGTTCATACATATATAAATACACAGAAGCGTTAAATAAATCCTCATCGTGGACCCAAACTATTTTATGCGCCTCAAGAATAAGAGAACTCGTCATTCCTTCTCGTGCTTACACAAGAGTACAAGAAAAAAGCGGACAAGTGCGAGTTGAACTCGCGTGGAGAGGGTTCCGTACGATGAATATGTTATCTACCATGTTTTTTTAAATATGATCCAAATTTGTTTGTGGTAAATAAAAATTTTAAGACCATAAACTTCTTATAGGTTTTCCTGTAATCTATAAGTGAAGAACTATTATCTTTATTTTTTTCAAAATTTTAGGCTAAGTAGTTTCGGAGATAAGAGTGGGGGGTGGGGGAATGGTCAATTTTCATCTATTTTTTTTAAATAATTTTAAAACTATTTATTTTAAAATTATTAAAAAAAATATATTTGAGACCCTCACAACAAGCCCTTTCATTTGATATGTCACACGATACAGTTTGCAAAACTTTTTTTTTTAATTTTCCAATTTGCCCCCCAAAAGTGACCCCCATATTCAAAAATCATTTATTTACGTTACACGTCCGTGTTTGGGTCACAGAAATTCATATGTGTACCAAATTTCAACTTAATCGGTCCAGTAGATTCGGAGCAAATTGGCTGTGATAGACGGACAGACAGACAGACACACGAATGATCCTATAAGGGTTCCGTTTTTTTTTTCATTTGGACGTACGGAACCCTAAAAATGTAACGAATATTTTCCTTGGTAAATACGATCAACGCGCGTCAATTATTTTCATTCGTGGATACGAAAACTTCAAAGTGAAATTGAAAAATGCAGAGCTTTTTTCTGCTTTTATTCTTTTTATAACTATTTTTTCGATGTTTGACTTTGAGCGAAGTATGACTGCCGAGAAGAAAAAGGTCTTGGCCGTGACATATCCTATTTCGTACTGCCTGCCATTCCACCTTCATTTGACCCTGGCTTGTTCATCGTCGTATGAGTAAAAGAAAGAAAAAAAATGAGAGAAAAACACGGAGAAAGAGAGAAACATCTATTTGTGAAGAAAACTAACGTGTACAAGTTTCTAGCAACACATTTACACAACAAACAGTTTATACACAATATATTTGTATATGAGGCATTCCACGCCATTTCGAGGGTCCGTGGCCTCGACCATTTTTAATTTTTCTGATTTTTTTTTATAAAATAGTACCCCATGGACGGAATATCCACACCAATTTTTAGATTTTCATCTCACGTTTTTCAAGAGTTACAATTTTTCAAAAAATTCAGTTTTTAGAAAGTTCGAAAATGTTCTAACGCCGATATCTTTTAAACTAATCGACATTTTGACAAATGTCAATATATAGATTTTTTTCATTTTGGTTCATACTTCCATGAAAAAAAGGAAAAAAATTATCAATCATCGTTGTCAACTAGTGAGTATTACTAGTGATAAAAAAATGGTTAAAACAAATTTCGACGAAAACTGGAAACAACCATTTGATCACAATCAAGCTAGGCTTAAAAATCATGCAATTGATTATACCTTTGATTAAAATATGATTCATACAAAAAACTTAAAATTCCTATAAAAAAAAGTAGTTTATTCAACAAAAAATAGAAGGAAAAATGGGCCCACGATAGGACCAGCGTTAAAAATCGTATAATTGGTCATACTATTTTAGAGATTTAAAAAAAAAAAATTGAAAATGGCAATCATCTTTAAAAAAAATAGTTTTTACTTCAGATGCAGAAAAAACGTTGACAACGATGATTGATAATTTTTTTCCTTTTTTCGTTCCGAAACGAAAAAAATCGATATATTGACATTTGTCAATATGTCGATTAGTTTAAGAGATATCGGCGTTAGAACGTTTCCGAACTTTGTAAATCTGGATCTTTTAAAAAATTCTAACTTTCAAAAGACGTGAGATGAAAATCTAAAAATTGGTGTGGATATTCCGTCCATGGGGTACTATTTTATAAAAAAATTTAAGGAAAATTAGAAACGGTCGAGGCCACGGCCGCTCGAAATGGCGTGGAATGCCTCATATATATAAATATATTTATAATTCAAAGGTTCAGAACGAAAAGTCATTCGACTCTCCGATGTACATATAATTCGAGTAATGCCTCTCGTACTCTGAACTACCAGTTGTCCCACCATTTTATAACGCATAAGTACAGGCTACAAATTTGAGATAAATTGAAAGCTATGAATTTATCCTCGTATTTCATACTTCGTTTCATTTTACACAACACTCGAAAAATTATTTATTCATGTGTTTTTTTTTTTTTTTATTTTCTCAACTAACGATATTTCAAACCCTTTTTTTATTATAGCAATCAATTTATGCGACTCAGTTTAAATTGTGCGTGTACATTTTTTCTCTCTTCGTCATTTCCGCACTGTCATTAGATCAACTTTATTGAGTAATAATTTCGATTGCCTGTGATAAAAAATAATCACAAACGAAGTAAATTTCAAAAAATTAGAAATTTAACTCAAAATAAAGTACCAAACAGCATTTTTTTTAGATATTATATCTAAACAAAATAAATAACATTAATTGAGAAGTCAGTGGAATAATAATACATATTGAAATATCACGTTTCTCTCTTTTTCTGCGAAATATCTAGTTTTTTCTCGCATTTAAACACCTGAGCCTATAATTTCAGTTCTCGAAATTCTTCGTTCTTTTTGCCTTTTAACTATGCTATGAAGAAGAGTAACCCTGAAGAATGAGAGACAGATAAATAGAGCGAAAGGCGCGAGAAAACAGATATTATCGTGTGGTAACACCGCTATAACGCCGTTGGTAAGGTTCAGGTAGCGCTGCTGGTCTGTGGCGTGGAGAGGTTCGCGGGGTTATCTTCGACATCGAATGGCGGTACCGGAAAATGAATAGTTGCCATGTACGTACAAACTTCTCCCTCCTCTTAACTTGTTCGTCTCTCTCTCTCTCTCGCTCTCTCGCTCTCTCGATCTCTGAAGCTCTCGAAAAGCATTGTCCACACTGGTATGAAATATATACACGTAAATGAACGTATACGAGAAAATATACGTTTATAAATATATATATGTGTGTTCGCATTGTTCGAGGCGCTAAAGGCTTCATATACATGCCAAGAAGCTGCATTGAGGAGGCTTGTATACACGGAGTATGCGTTTTGTATCACGTGCCCTCTGGCTTTCACAGGGTATTTTTATCCATTTTTTTTTTCATTTCATTTTTCTTTCCCTTTTTATTTTTTTTTGTCTGGATCTTTTTCCTTTCGAATCGACCCGCTCTCGCGCTTTTTCTTTCTTCCCTTCTCGCTCGCTCTCTCTCTCTCTCTCTCTCTCTCTGTCTCTTACTCTGCGCCTCTCGATAATCGATTCATCGTGAGGAAGAGCCGAGGAAAAAAAAAACGGGGAGCAGACGAAAAATTTCGTAAACGCCCATCTATGTGTGCGCGCCTGCAAACACCCGCAGCCCGCTTCTTCGTTTTTAAAGACGAAATAACGTATGAAATAAAAATGAGAGCAAGTGGTTGAAGGAGCCAAGGAAGAAAAAAATCCTGGCGAAAAGAACGAGATCGAATTCCTGGTAGCCTGGTTCATTCCATTTTTTTACTCGCTCAGTATTATTTTTTGCCTGCTGAATTATTTTGAATATTGTATGGGAGAGTTTTTGAGGTGTTTCGGATAAAAATATACTTTCAATGTGAAAAGTGAAATTTTTGAGTTTCCTAGCAACATTTAGATGAGGTTGGATATTGTTTTGGTTTTTCTTTAGATTTTTACAACATTTTTGAGCTGATTGTACGTGGAAATAACGAAAAATTGTATCGAAAATGGATATTTTTTTCAATTTTTTTCTGTACCTATGAATTAAGCATTTCTATCATTCTTTCTCTCGTTACCTGGTCCTCGCCAGGGTGAGAAATGGCTCGCGCGCCACAGCCAATTATATGGGCGTATACACGCAACGTGGATGTTTTCTATGGGACAAAAAGAGAGAGAGAAAGACTGTTTTCGCTGTCGAAATAAATCCAGTTGGTCCTAAGGCTGGCAGAAGAAGAGAGAGAGAAAGAGAGAGAGAGAGAGAGAGAGAGAGAGAGAGAGAGAGAGAGAGAGAGAGAGAGAGAGAGAGAGAGAGGGCAAAATTGAAAGAGAGACGACGTGAGAAGGCACGGAACGAATTGTGGTAAACCTATTAACTTGTAAATTGCTTCCGACTGTGGCCCATGCTCGAGCACCAAAAAGCAACGAATGAATTCACCAAATACCTATATATCCTAACAAACATATATATGTACATATATTCTCGAAGAGCAAGAAATAAAGTCGAGAGCGATCGAACGAATTTTAGTCCGGTAGCATAAAAAAAATTCTTACGTATAGCTCCAAATCTAAAAAAAATAAATAAATCCCAAGAAAGAAATGTAAAAATCTATGAAAGCGAATTAAGAATGACAGAAAAATTCCAGGCTTGAATCCGGCTTGTTTCGAAAGAAAAGAAATATAAGAAAAAGAAAAACTGTATTACGTCCTCTCGAAGGTGACACGAAAAATGATTAAAAAATTCATTTGAAAGCTCCAATGTCAACGCGATATGTGATAAATGATGAAATCGATATTTATATGTTGGTATAAAAATCATCTAAAAAAAATAAACTCGAACAGTATTATTGTTCTCCACAAATTCAACAAAATTGTAAAAAATCAAATTTGTTTCCACACCAAAAAGAATAATGTACGTTTTCGTGTTCGTGAGCAATCATTTTTTGAAGGCCATCCTCAAATATCTTCTTCCGAAGATGGAGCGAAACTATTGGCTCGGAGTCTCCATAGAATTCGTATAAGACAGAATTAAAGAGAGAAAGAAAACGAGGGAGAGCTTTGGATCGAGAGAGAAAGCTTTTGGGGAGGGTTTGCCAAGTAAATACTCCGTGTCAGCTCCCTCATTTATATATATATATATGTATATACGAAGTTCGAGATGGGGTTGTCTCGTTGGTTTTCCCTTTCCAAAATCTCGAGCTTCTGTGTCTGTCGTTCTCATGCGCTCAAAAGCTTCGTCGTACGAGAACGTGGGTAAATAAAAAGGACAGACAGAGAAACGGGCAGGACGTTAGGAAAAGCGACTGCTGTAGAACGTATATTAACCCTCATATATATATATACAGAGGTTTATATGAGAACCCCAGTGGATCTTCGTGCTTACATAGGGGTTGATACACTTATACATATATGTATATGAATGTATTAAGGGGGCTTCTGCTTCTGCTCGAGGGCAGCTGCGTCGCTCTCTATCATTGGCTACGATCTTTCGGCATCCCTGCGAACCCAACTCCGGGGAAACAACACACACGTACAAACGTATACACGTGTCTATACACACATTTCTCTTCCCCTAGTGAAGCACGAGCAATCAAGGACCAATCCTATCCGTCTGTATCAACCCATTTGAAGAGAGAAAGAGAAAAGGGTGGTTCGAATCACGATGTTCGCGTTCTCTGCACTCACGCGGTTTTGTCCTCTCTCTGGGATAACCCTAACGCAGCATTCTCTCCTTTCCTCTCATTTTATTCTCTCTCTTTCTCTATCTCTCTCTCTCCATCTCTCTTTCTCTGTTTTACACACTCTCCTTTTTGGTTTATGTATTTTTGCACGTGTATTATGTACAGTATTTACTTCGAGTATGTACTTGAATTGTAGTCCCAACGACCCTTAACTTTGTATATATATTATGATATAATGTACATGTGTGCGCCTTCGTTTCTCGTACGCCAGTTTTTTGTTGTTTTTAATTCGATGTTTATACTTAACTTATTTTTTTTTTTATATTTTAGATTGAGAAAAAAATCATTTTTTAATGCATAAAAAGTAGGTGAACAAATTCGTAAATCGATATATAAAAAATAAGAAACGCATTTTTCGTAATTTCGCTCTTTTTCATTGGAAACAAATTAGTTTACCTGAGTCAGCCATCAATTTATTATTATTTGATTGCAATTTTTAGCTTCTACGGTCCGCAAAAATGGTCCCAATATATCAAGGAAAATTTCATGAGGTTTTTCACTGAAAATTATTCAATTCAATTCAAGGAGCAATTGCATCTACAATTCAGTCTGAGATAATTGAGTTTGAGAATTTGTTTTGTTCTCCATTTTGGTTAAAATTCGACCGGAATGACAATAAGAAACAACATTTTAAGAGTGTTTGGTTAGTTGTTGTGTTTGATAGAAAAAAATTGAGTTTTTTTCTTTGCTGAAGGAGAATATTTGAAAAGATTCTGTTTCTGATTGTTCTGATGGGTGGGGTAGCAAAAAAGTGTGTGTGAGAGAGAACAAAAGGGATGAGTAAAGTCAATACCTTCACGATTCTGCGCAAACTCGAAACTCTGCCAATGTAACTCAGTACTTTCGCGCATGGCACGAGACCAACTTTCGTTATAATCTATAGATATATGCATTGTTTCATCCCCTTTTGACGATGGGATTGTTGTCATTGTGGGGGTTTGATTCGTGCGCGCGCTCAAACGGCGACGCCCGACGTCGTCTCTTCACGCTGCGATGGATTAGCGTTTCTATGTTTTTTTTTCCTATTCTTCAAAAGAATGCCTTACTGATCAAATCGTGAAAAAAATGATCAGGTTTTCGAGATTTTTCCAGGTTTATATTTGGCTTCACAATTTGTTTTTTTTTTTTTTTTTTTTTTTTTTTAATAATTACGATGGTGAGCTGTTAAATACTAATTATTTTTTTGCAAATACTCATTAAAAACAACACTATGCGTGGTGAGAAACAAAATGTCATAATTATAACTGAATTATTATCATAAATGAGCAAAGTTTAATTCGGGATTAAAAATAGACATTGTAAATCGTCTCGTTTTTTTCTTTCTCGATCTTCGGTCAATAATGTCGGATCAAGAGTCCATTATTAATCTGTCATATCTTGCCAATTAAATATTTTATTTAATCGATAATCCGAATGCATCAATCACTCTGTCTGAAACATTTTAATCAAATTCATATCGAGCTGATCTGCAATTCAATTGTCTTCGGTAACACAATGACTAATAGACTGGTGATAATGGTATAATTGATATTCGATGGAAAATACAGCGCTGACTAATGAAAATATGAATGGCCAATGAAAGCTTATTGATTTTGTATTTTTTTTTTTTTCTCAATAATACCAAATAAAAGGACGATAATTTTTAATCGCAATATTTTTAACATTTTTTAACACATATAGTGAAATTTTATTTCTCGATTCTTAAAAAAAAAAAAATAACAGAATCTTTTTCGTGAAAAAACTTTTTTTTAATCTTTTTCGTGAAAAAACTTTTTTTTGTATATTTACCAACTAATTTGGATATTGAGAGAATTTCTAATTGGACCATATTAGACAGATCGTTCTCACGTTTCTCTAGCAGGTACGAATTTCCACGCCCAGAAAAAAGTTCTAGTTAGATCTATTAGGATCGTTTAATCGATTTTTTAAAATTTGAATTAACAAAATTTCTATTCGCTCCAGCTAGAAAGCTGCATTTAAATCAAATAGATAATGCTATTTGGATCCGTTTATTCGAGTACCCACGTTAAAGCTTCTCGCTCCGTTCACCACGTGGCGCAGAGCGTCGAGGCATTTCTCACATACGAATGGCGCTCTGGATGTGTATAAATTGCAGGAATCAAAGCAGTTTTATTATTCGGACTGACTACGTCTAAGAAGTCGAACGTGAATTTTTGTACCTTCCCAGGGTCGCAGATCCATGAAAATATTATTAAATAATATTACACGAAAAAAAATTATCTGTAAAAATTAATGGTCGATATTTATTATAAAAATTACTGAAACTGAAACAAAATGAACAGTTGGAAACTGTAAATTACTCATTTTACAGTGTGTTCCATGACGAAATAATGGATTTAAAATATTTTTTACTCTGATCAGTTATCAATGCTGACCTAAACTGTAAAAAAACTCACTGTCCACAGCAAAAAAATGGCATAGCAGTAACTACAAATAAAAACGAGGAATTCCACTGTGAAGGAAGTATAAAATTTACAGTGTCCCCAGTAAAATATTCAGTACGTATAGGAAAATAAACTGTAAACCAATACTATTTACTGACATTGAAAATTGTAAAAAAATGTTAAACGGCATTCATGAAAAATTGTAATTAGAAAATATAAAAATTGTGTATTTCCCATTGAGAAAATTACCGTTGACATAAATTAGAAATTGCAGTATGCCCAGTAAAAATTTGAAAACGCACCGCAAAATTTGTTACGTTACTTTCAATTTTTACAGTGTACACTGTAATTTCTCCAAACACGTGAACCAAGAAATTTTAAGGTGAAATACTTACTGAAGACTGTCGCTGTATTTGCTTATTATAGCTCAAACAATGGGGGGGGGGGGGGCGGGGGGGCGAATTTTCAACTATACGGAAGCGTTACGGACATGATACATTGTAATATATGAAAATTCGATATTTTTTATATTTCAAATTTTTCTTGCTTTCAAAAGACTTGTCTCCTAGATTATTCATTGACCTTACCGATTATATTCTGGATTGAATATGTACGTATCACTTTTTTTACCAATAATTACAAAGTAGATAGTGGTGTAATAGGTAGCGTCCGTACGCGTTACACTGAAAACCAAATTTTGTTGAAACATTGAAAAATTTTGTTGAACGTATCCGATAAAATTATGTCGACCAGGCAACAAAATTTTAAATAGTTCAACAAAATTTCGTTACACTCAAACGAAATTTTGTTGCTTAGACGAAAATTTTTCTCGGATAAGTTCAACAAAATTTTTGAATGGTTCAACAAAATTTGGTTTCCAGTGTAGGTCGTAGATAGGTAGGTAGGTCAGATCGAATCCCAGTGTAGGTAGGAAATTTTTTCTGCACAAATTTATGTGGGAAGTGATGGATGTAAGAAAGTATGATTGAAAATGCATTTATAATTAAAGAATTTTTTAAAGTTTTATTAGTTTTAAACAATTTTATGGTTATGTTTAGGTAATTCTGATGAGAATAAGTTCAGTTTATTATTTCGTGTACTCTTTACGGTTCCACACTGTAAAAATTCGTTTTATGGGCATGCAATATGTCATTTACAGTATTAATATTTTCCACCACAGGGACTTGCAAATTTTGTTTAAAGTTTCATGAAAAATTGATGTTTACGCGATCGGAAGGCGCTACTAATGTGGAAAACTGTAAATTTTCATGAAAATCTCAGTAAAAACTACAGTTCATTTTTTTCCGTGTATAATTGACTATGGTATAAATAATATTATAAATAATAATATAAATATTATTTTTATTTCAACTTCATATTCGTTTAATTTTCAAGATAAAAATATGCCCGTTTTTAAAACATATTAAATTTTATATTAATCAAGAATATAAAAATATTGTGAAGAAAAAAAATAATTTCTTGAAGTTAAATAGACCTCTATTTAGCCGTGAAACAAGGAAAACAAAATTATTTGATTTAACTAGATCCTAGTTGAATCAACTACATGCTTTTTCTGGGTACAGAGAGATCAATTTTCGAGGCTCGAATTTTCCTGGTTGAATTTGTCTTAGATCAATTTTCTTTGAATCAATTTTCCTGTCGCCCTAAACAATAAATCCCGTATAACGTTGATTTGCAATTTAATTATATTCGGTAACGATTTGACTAATGGGCCAAAGATTTGTGTACCGGATTGAAATTCGCGATTGAGCTTAAGCTTACGTTCAATTGCGATTTGGTACACAGTCGGGAAGGGCTGCGTCGACGAAACCAAGTTCGTGGCACATAGAATAGGGTGAGTGACAAGTAATGGCCGCCGTAATGTTATTTATCGTTCTCCAAGTTCTGCTGTCTCGCGAGTCCAGCACACACACACACAGAGAGAGAGAGAGAGAGAGTGAGAGAAACTTGTTTCGTACACCTCGCGTGAACGTGCAATTTCGCGTGTCACTTAAACGCCCACGCGAGATTCGTCGCGTACGCGAATCATCTATATATATATGTATATATAGTTGGCCGATTAGTCGCGCCCGACTAAACGCTGTCTCGACGTACTCGAGGACTCCTAAATCTCGGTCTAATTCATTCGCACTTGCACCACATATCTAAAATGAGGAAAAGGGAGTGAAACACGTAACAGTGAGATCGAACGATCGACTAAATGGTCCCTTCATTCTCCGCACCGCTATTTATTTTCCAATTAATCTCATATTTCCTCTGTAATATATTAATTTTGAACATAACGAAGTACACCAAAACACTGAGCAATATTGAGGAAATAAGAGATCGGAAATAAACGTTTCGTATATTAAGCGATTTGTGTAAAAACGCATACTGAACTATTCACTGCGTAGCCAATTCTCTCATTCTACTTTTCTTTCTCTTTTTAGTTCTCTTTCGTCCAAGCGACAATAGAGACAACATAATGTCCCTATAAATAAATACGACAAGAATCTATATGTGCATTCAAAACCCTGTTCAAATCCGGACTATGCAAACGCAGCAATGATCCGGTTAAACATGTTATAGGAACGATTAAACAACTATTAAACTCACAAACTCACATTTATTTTTTAATCACGTGGATTTGTGAACTCGAAAAGAACTTTAACGCTGCGATTAAATATCCTCGGTTACGTCTTTGTGACTGTAAACGTAGATTCGTTTTTATATCCACACATGAGTCCATACATGTATCTATTAAGGTGCAAATAGCTGTATGAAATTGTACGAACGATCGGACAGCTGTAAATCTTCGAGGTTACGTAACTTTTATTTTATTTTTTTATTTAACAATACTTACCGAGAATTCGTCCACTATTAACGACTCTCATACGATTCACAAGGACTCACGATGTTTATTTCATGTGTATGTATATATATATATTTACACACGTGAGGGAGGTTTGCTCTTGAGAGACTGCAAATACACGATGTGGAATTGACTTCAATAATTTACAAGCCTGCCACGATCTTACTTTATAATATAAACCCGAGAGTTGTCGTTATACACAGCAAAACTCCTCACTCGTGTGAATTATTTGCATCCTGTAACTGGTGATAAAGTTTAAAAAAAATGGAAAATGTTATTAAGTCATTTTGAAAATATTCAGAAATAAATTATTAACGCTTTCGCTCAATGACAATTATTTCTACGAAAAAATTGCTCCTACCAAATTTCTATTTCTTCATATTTTAATTTTTTCGTAATTGTAACGAATTTTTATTTTACGTTGCCATTGTTTTTTTAAAAATTCACACAATGATGATGTAATTCGATGCACAATTAACATGACTTTTTATTATTGCTCATTAAAGAAATTAATCGTCGATTCATTGAGATCGTCTTTCTAAACAGCGTTAATATTCGTTTATATGGGTGTAATAGATTTTTTCTATTCGTCTCATTACAATTTTTACGAATCGAACGTTTTCTCCTTCAAATTTTTCTCTTTGTACGTCAATTTGTACATGTATATCTATATATTTATATGCTTAAATACAATATAGATATACGTATGTACAGGGTGCGATCCAGACGGTCGAACAATAATTTATATGGCGCGAGTTATAGCCGGTATTAACATGAATTACACTATCGCCGTTTGAGCTATTGCCACTATGTACGAACCGAGTGCTTCTGGCTCTATATAAACTGCAAATATACCAGAAGTAACACACGTGTTTTACGTACACCCAGATGAGTACTCGCGCGCTTAAACGTATCAAATATTTATATTCACGTAATATATATACTGATATTCCATATGTCGATTTGCAACTTCAATATTCTCTAAATCCTATTTTATTCCTGCATTTTCATAACCAGAAAATTCTCAGGTCAATTATTCATCAAAGTTGTAACAATCGAACATTTTATGCAATGTTTTCCGTTGTTCCGTACAACAATGTTTATCAGTGCAATTGATAACAAAAACGCGATTTTTTAAATCTATTTTAAGAATAAAAATTGGTTCGAAAATCATCCAAATTCTGCTTAGTTTCGTTTGGAAATAGTAAAAGAAAAAATTAAAGGCGTTATTTTTTGGAATTATCTTTCTATATGACTAATTTTCTTTTAAATTAATTGATGATTTTTTGTAAAAGCCGTTAAATGACGAAAAACAAATTTTACTGGGTAGGTATTGAATTGTATATTTTGCTTCGATTGCCCCATATAAAATTAATGTGTGCATTTGTATACTATTTTGTAATGAGTCTCTCGTCGATATTACTACATATGTAAGCTTTATGATTCATGCACTTCATAATGCATCAAGAATCACATTTATAGTAAATGTGTGCATTAATATAGCGAGAAAACGTTCGAATTGATCGTTCACCTTTACTTTGTTTCTTTTCCTCTATTTGTTCTTAACTTTATTCACGGAACAACTTAAATATGTTTAGTATACATAGACTAGTTTGAGTTCCTAGACGTTTTCTAGGCTCTTGGGATGTGGGAGTGCGTAAGAGGTCCGCAGCGCAGCCTTGCAATATATGTATACAGATATATAATAACACGTGTGTCCTGCAACAAGAACAACATATCGAGGCTGTTCTTCCACTCGCTGGGTGTGGCCGTGACTAAAAGTTCACTGGAGCACACGTCTCTCTTTTTCTCTCTCTGTGCCCGACTTGCTGGACAAGTACCCTCGAGATTATTATTGCCTCAGAAATCAATTTTTATTCCATTGAAAAAAATTGGTTCCGGAGCTCAATTTTTCCTCAATATTTTTTTTCTCGCTTGATGTCCTTGTCATAACATTTATGGATGAATGAAAAAAAAAAAAAAATATAATTTTAGTCATTGTTGTAATTTTGATTCTTCTCGAAATAATAATAATAATAAAAAAAATTAAAAAATCAAATAAAAAACGATTTGAGAATAGGGTAAACACACTGCCTTACAGTAATTTTGACTTTCTCTATTGGTTTGTTTATTTACTTTCTCAATCTATTTATTCACTTAATTTCTGACTTAACTTCAATTATTTTGACATTTCTTATAAATAGAAACATGTTATTTCTTATTTAATGTTGGTAAAAATGACTTTTTTTACTCGATTTATCCATAGCCTGTATTTAAATGACACAAAAGTGAGAGGCAATTATTGTACGATACTCGAGCTCGAAGTTATAATGGAAAATGTAATTATCCGTCTGAACGCATCGCTTAACTGGCAAACGCGACGTAATTCAACGATTTTCAATGAAGTAAAACCCGCGTAAAAGAGAGAAAGAGGAAAAGAGAGGAAGAGAGAGAGAGAGAGAGAGAGAGAGAGAGAGAGAGAGAGAGAGAGAGAGAGAGCTCGTTGCCGCACGATTTTCCGATAATTAGCATTAGCTCGAAGACGATGTTTCTTCTCGCGCATATTGTTATCTCTTGTGAGTTAGTCATGCGTGTTGTGGAACTATCGGGTCGTTTTATAAACGCGTCTTTTCATATACGATAATCGAACTTTTTTTTTTTCTCCAATATCATCATGATTATATCTTGAGTATATTACTATACTTAGATTAATAATAGACTCTCGATAGACAGGATCCCCGTGAGAGTATCGCGTGTTAATGGGCACATTAGCACTGTTTTATAAGTGCTGAGATTATTGAAATAACGATAATATTTGTACTAATTGAATCTTCGTTCTTATGCTTTTGTTTTTATTCAAATCAATGAATTATCAAAATAACTTTCATTCAATTTAAAATCTTCGTGTTTTATATCTGTATTTGGAATTATTTGAAACGCTCATTTCTATAAAAAATAAATAAAATCTTTATGCAGTCAGGATAATAAATATATTTTTTCATACAAATAATGCCAGGGTTGAAAGAACATCTTCATAATTAGTCGACATTTTTCAATAATAAATTCCAAATGGTCAATATTTGAATAAAAATGTAATTCAATTTGAAAACAAAATATTTCGAACGTTTTTTATTTCTTATTTATTTAATGAACGCAAAAGAATATTCATTGATGAAACTAACAGAAAAAAGAATTGGTAAAGTACAACTGAGATTTTCCATTGCTCAAAAGTTGAAAAGTCATGCATCGACGATCGAGATGAAAATTTCTGTATCTCCGTTTAGTGGAGCTCGAAGCGAAGAAATAAATCTCGCTTTTGTAAAGCGATGAAAAGAATAAAATAAAATGGAAGCACATCCAAGAGAGCGAGTGAGACAGGGAGAAAGATTTCTTGGCTCTCAAATGGACCTGAAGAATGAACGGAAAACGTCAGGAGTATTTTACTCTTCTGTGCTTCTCGCCTCGACTTCTTCTTTTCTCAATTCTCTGTCTTTATTTTTATTTTTCACGTTTTTTTTTTACCTTTACCTTTTATTTTGCCACGCTCGCTGCGCGAATGGAGGACGGTGATCCGTGGTCATTTCACTTTATAATAGTTTTGTTATATACACATATCGCTATATATGTATGGGGCAACAAAAAGTCACTGACAGGAGCTCTCGCACTCCACGTGGCCCTCCACCGCTGAATAGCGACCAATCTCAATATTGTAATTTTCATTCTGAACCGAAGGATCGGCTTCTATTCAAATTTTTATTTTCTCCCCTTTCTTCACCAAAAAAAGAAACACGTTTCAACTTAGTTCTGTAACTACTGTGTCATTTTACTCCGTTTATGGAACTCTGCTCTTTACTTTAGTATTTGAATCTTTTTAACGCTTCCGTAGAAATATTAGGAACCCTTATTTTGAAATCTCTATGACATTGTCATAACTCATACAGTTTTTTAAATATCGAAATGAAATTTGGAATGACAGACGAAATACACAAAAATAAACATTTATTTTGAGATATCACTTGTTTAATTTTATAGAAGAATGAAATCAAAATTTATATTTATGTCATTAAAATGTCGGAAGGATTGAGAATACGATAAAATTTATTAATATTGTGAAGCGAATTAAATCGTCCCGTAAAAAAATGTCTCGACAATATTGATTATTCCTCGAAAAATAATTCGTCCAAGTAAACGAAGACTAACGAAAATAAAAATACAATAAAAAATCAATAAATAAGTTTGATAAAAGAAAAAAAAATAATCTGTTGACGCATCGCGGAAAATCGTTGGAATAAATATACACGATATAAGCAACGTATAGTATCGAAAGATCGGAGAGGATTTATGCCTCTTTGAGTATCGCAAACGCCTTGAATTGTAGATCGCTATCCCTTTCGACGCGGCTATGTCGTCAAGAAAATGTGCGGGAAAAGGAGAATGAACAAAAAATATTAAGAAAAAGTACAAACAATAAAAGAAGACTGTGATGACAAAAAAATGTAAACACAAACAGAAATAGTAAATAAGAAATACAGAAAAAAAAAACAAAGAATAAAAATTAAGAGCACTAAAACAGTATGTCAGAATCGAAGAAAAACATAAAAAGAAACAAAAAAAAATCACAAAAAAGAGATAAGCAGGGAGATAAAGATTCATGTTTTACCAGATTCGTTTCGCAAACGTGCTTCATTCACTCCGACATTACAGCTCGAGTGAGTGCGGGTGTGTAATATCCTTAATTCAAACGAACATACGTCCATCCTTCTTTCGCTTGAATAACTTCACAATTGCAAAGGCGTATAATGCATTCTTATTCATTCACTTCGTACGATCCTTTCTTTCTCAGACATGGATTGATGCATTTATCGTCAGCTGGAAAACAAAAGAGTAAATCTTGCATTGATTCACTGGTTAAATCGTGTGATTTATGCCCTTTTTTGTTTGCTCAATGATTACAATACACGTGTCTCTTGCATCAACAACAATGCAGCGTGGAAAATGAAGTTGCCTCGCTAAATTCGATTTTATCGTTGTGTTTCTGTATATACATATTTTATTACGTATATGCTTATTGACTAAGTATTGGTGAGATACAAGTGGGTGCATCTGACTAAGTATTCACGAATAGACTCACAATCTTCACTTCAATCTGTTAAATTATCGTTATTATTATTATTATTATTATTATTATTATTATTTTTCATATTATTAGTTTTAGCATACACGAAAGATATAGTAGTACACGAGAAACGATCGTAAACGGCATAATTGCGAAGATTGTATCGTACGATTGTAATAAGCCGATAGAAAATCTATAATCGTACGAATATTGTCGCACAATTGATTCTTGGTTCAACTTTTCATTCCCCGCGATGATACCAACGAATGTATGCAGATATTGCGTTATGAAATTTTTTGATGCTTCGGATAACTGCAAGGGATTTGGACTTTAGATGGGGAAAAAATAATTTTGTTATTTTTATTACAAAATAATTTTGCAATTAATTATTAAATAACTCAACGTTTTTACTTATTTTTTTACATTATTAGGTTTTTGGTATGAAATTCATTGTTTGTTGAGACAAAGTAATAATTTTTTCATTATTTCAAGCTTGGAATTCGAAACTTTTTAACTCAGGATTGCTAAAATTATTTTAGTAAATTATTTTTACGATATTAAAAAGAATAAAAAAAAAATAAATAAATAACTATTTGAAATTTTGCAATCGGCTGAAAAGTATATTTCTCGATAGGCTTTTGCGAATATCAAACGATTTATTAATTAAAAAAAAAAATCTCCGCCGATATTCTTTGATGACTCCAAATTCTTTGATAGAAATTCTATAAATTATTTTTTTACCTATCCGACCTTCGAAATAATTTGAAAACGTGAAAAAGGATCGGCAACAAACGAGCTGTAATGTCGAGACTCGAGTTATTGACGTAATTATCGAATACGACGTGGAAAAGTGGATTGAAAAAATATCACGAAAAGAAAAAGGTCGAAATTATGGGCTCGGGCGTGGGTGAAGGACACAGCGAGATGAAAACGGACTGCAGATCCATGGAAGGCTGGGGAGGTTCTAGAGAGTAAACGAGAGCACGTGTTTGTGTTTGTGACTTTGATTGCAAACTCTTGCTCTCGGCGATCTCGAGACTCTCGCGCGCGCGCATGCGCGTGCCACCTTTTTAGACATTGAGATCGTACGACGAGTCTCGATTAAATCAGGGGCAGTTATTGGCCTTTTAATTGCACCATAAATATGTACGTATTTATCGCAGTTATAAAATGATGTAAAGGACTAAAAAAAAATATGAAATTTACGAGCGCACCGAGAAGGAGGAGGCAAATTGCATAAAATTCGTTCGAAAATCAAATAAAAGGAATTCCTTACAGACAAAAACGTACAAAAATTTTGGAGATAATCAAAATAATGATAACCACTAATTTCAAAACGAATAATTAACAATCAATGACAACATAATTTCGTAGAATATAACATTTCTAATTATGTTAAATTGCATAATAATTTCAGACAAAAAAAAGTCCTTAATATGAAAAACAAAAAAAAAGAAAATTTGTATGAGAAAGAAGAGCATGGAACAAATAGTAAAAAAAAAAAAAAAACAGAGAATGGTGGCTGAGAATCGTATATAATGGATGCTGATGGCGTTTGGAACGATGCGCGAATTCGTAAGCGATAAGGAAGTTCCGATCTCACGAGAGTGAAAAGGACAAGGGAGAAAGAAGAGAGGAGAGGGAAAGAAAGAAAGAAAAAGTGTGGGGATGGTGTGGCATAGCAGGGAACCCCCCGTTTTCGGTAGCCCGACGGAATAAATTTTATTTATATTCCATTGAAACGAGGAGCGAAAGAGATTCTACCTTGGTTCTATCGCTGTTTTTTTCCTTCATTTTTTTTTCTTTCTTATCGTCTCGTTCCTCATCTCTCGCTTATTTTTTTCTCTCTGTTCGTCTCGCGTCCGCGAAAGCGCCTGGGGTGCACAACTCGTAATTCACTGCCCACGCGCGTTTCACCCGAGGCGTGGGAGAAGGGACCTGATACCTTCGCTCCGCGAACGGTAGGCAAAACGACAGAAAATTAAATTATTACTTTTATTTCTGTCTTCTTTTTTTTATTTTTTATTTTTTTCATTTCTATTTTTGTTTTTGTTTTATTTTGTTTTTCTTTCACTCGTTCGTTCTTTAGGCTTCATTGAAAAAGAACGCAGAGCAAAAAAAAATACAACGAGAATCCCCCGAACGCGTGCGACACAGATAATTTACGCCAGTATACCAGAAATGATTGATCGACCGGTTAATCGATCTTGGCCATTACGCTGTAACTGACACTCTAAATGCTCCCCTGAAATATGTATGAGACAGGAAAATTAAAGAAGCATGCGAAATTGCTTTACCTTTCTTCGTGTTACACTTTTTAATCGAAGTACAACGACATGGCATGACAACGACGACAAATGATATAATTTTTTTGATCCCTTTGGTAATTCTCATCGACAATTAAACTATTATTTTATTTCTCATTTATTTCCGAATCATCCAAAAGAAATGTTAGATCATTGAAGAAAGATTGAAATGGATGAAGGATTGAGTTGTCAATTCTCTACAATTCTTGATCAACGAATTAAAACACTGTTCGTATGAAAAATATTGTTGTACAGTTAATCTCCTTTGTATTGCGCATAAAATATAAATCAAATGAAAATATTCGTAGTAATTTCGCAAAATCCATTGCCAACTTCATAAACTAACATATAAAATCAACGATCTCTCAATTAACCTCAATTAATGGGAGAAACCAGTTTAGGAGGCCGAAATTTTGGAGTTTTTCGTGAATTTTTTTTAACAAGGAAGGAATAATCAGAATTTGTTTAAACTTGGAGGATATTTTATTCATATTTTGAAGTACACTTTGTAATTTTTTCAAGTAATTTCCGCCGGAAATAGTGGAGTTAGAAGCTGCTCTCCATAGACGAGTTTTTCAACTGGTGGGCATTCTAGCTCAAAAAGTTATTGACCAATCGTTCTGGAAATTTGTGTGAATATTCTTTATTCAATTATAATCTATATGAACCTAACTCTGGGATGATATTAATATTAAAAATATTTTTTTTAATGCAAAAGAGGTGAAAAAACGTGGTATAAAAACATGACATTGTGTTCAAACACCTGAAAAACATGCAATTTTCAACTTTTTTTATCACAATTAGGTTCATATTCTTAGGAAATATGTTGTTAACGAAAAAAGAAAACTGTAATGATTATAGATAAAAATTGTGACTTCAGGAATGCCCACCAGCAAAAAACTCGGATGGCGATCGTCCATGGACAGCAGCTTCTAACTCCACTATTTCCGGCGGAAATGAGTTGAAAAAATTACAAAGTGTACTTCAAAACATGAATAAAATATCCTCCAAGTTTAAACAAATTCTGAATATTCCTTCCGTGTTAAAAAAATTCACGAAAAACATCAAAATTTCGGCCTCCTAAACTGGTTTCTCCCGTTAATCAAAATTCAATATAACAAATTTCCACCATAAAAAACTAATATAAAATCGGGGCAAAAAAATGGCGAAACTGTTGGAAAACGTTACGTTGTACTTTTTTCGCCATGGCAAAGCCGGAGAGCAAAGTGCACCATTGTAACACATGTGCAGTTAACTAATGAAATGGTGCTATATAGATTGCTCGATTGGCCTGCATTTAGCGCTCGAACTGTATAGCCGAGCGCACGAGCAAACAACTTCCTGCACTGGAAATATAATTGCGAGACCCCGCTCTTACACACATTTCTATGTACATGTAACGCAACATTGATGGAGTTCGCGAGTGAGAGCTGCGAACAACGACACCTTTGTATTTGCTTAGGAAGCCGAACGAGAGCTTGGCAGGTTCATACATTTTTTTTTTTGACTCAATTCGCTCTCGTTACACCCTGCTACATAATTTCACATCATTATTTGTTATTAATCTTTCATTTCTCGCTTTTCAGACTCATTTTATTGTTATTATTATTATTGTTATTTTATTGTTTATTCATATTGCTCAGATTGATCAGTTCGATTCAGTTTTTGATATGAAATTTACGTCTTGAAGTCAATTCACCGAAACAAAAAACTGTTATAATAATGTTTTTTTTTTTCTCTTATCATTGCGAACATTATCCAGATTTGGACAATTTTGATTGACTACTTCCCAGAACAGAGATTTTTCTTGTAAAATAACGGTCAATGTTTGCAATAGTGTAATAATTATTATTATAATAAATTAATTTCATCACTGTTATTATTACTATTGAATTGCCATTTTTTTATTTTATTTTACAATGTATAACCGACGTCTATTGAATAACGATAATGAAATACTCATACACGTCGTATCACGAGTAATAACATATACAGATATATATTAACAAGCAAAACGTAATGAAAATCGATCGCGTGCACGAGAACTTCGACTTTTAATGAAACCGGACGTACAAGCCCGAGAGTGCCACGTCGTTATTTTTTTTTTTTCTTTTCATTCAATTTTACGGTTATATCTTCCTACGTCTTTTTTTTTATTGGGTTTTGTTTTTTTGATTTTGTGTGAGAACTGGCGTTCACTTGTCATATTAAATTTGTCAGCGTGAAGGACCGAAGGCAGAACGATGGAGAAGTGTAAATGATTGCTGGAGAAATGGCATATTGTGTGACGCGAATGCTGCAATGTTTTTTGAGCGAAATTCTCACGTTAAGGAGGACGAAGAAAAAGAACGAGATAGTCGATCGTTTAAATGAAATGGGCTTACGAACAGTTTTATCCTTTGCTTGTTCCCAGTACACATGAAAAGAATTGATCCTGGACGAAAGAAAGGAGAAAGGCAGGATCTGAAAGTTTGTGCATATATATACATGTATATGTATATTGAAGAGGATTGTACATACAACATGTCATCTCTCGGAAAAGATCGAGAAGAGAGAGCCCCATACGAAGTTGCTGGGCTTGTTGTATTTTTGTTGGTTGGATCGAGCACACTGTGCTTTTTCTCTTTCTCTTTTCTTCTTTCTCCGTTGAAGTCTGCTTCTTCAGCAACCGGCCGAGTCTCGGGTTGCTCGATTTTTCAAAGCAAACGCGAAGCCTAAGTGAAGAAGAAAGGTAAAAGGAAGGTGGAGGATGAGGAGGAATGAAAGGACGAGAAATAAAAAAGAAAAAAAAGGAGGGAAGAAAAGGGGTTTGAAAAAGAACGAAACGTGGCTCAGGGGGAAGAAGAAGAGGAGGAGGAGGAGAAGGAGAAGGAGGAGGAGGAAGAAGAAGAAGCTGCCGAACACGAGCAGAACATTGCTTGCAATTTAAATAAATTCAGGTACACCCAACAGCAGCAAGGGCAATGGCAAAAGTCGTGCCAGTGAAAAGTCACAAAGTCCTGCAGAAAGTCCCTCGCTCGCCCTTTTTCTCAAGACTTTATACACGCGTTACACACACACACACACGCACGCAAACAAAATAACAACTCGTGTCTCCTCGTACCAAACAAGTAGTTTGTTTTTTCTCTTTTGCTTTTCTTCCTCTGGTAACGTTCGATCGGATGAAAAAAAAAATTGGGACCTTCGCGAATTGATATTCATTCGATGAACCTCGATTGGGAATATAATCGTTCTAACATGTGGTGCAACGAAAATAGGGATTCCTGCTGGTTTGTTTCATCGAACATGCGCTCAACCGAGCCCCCATCCGAGACCTAGTGTTAGGAATGTGGTACTGCTGCTTGTCACAGTCACATATTTACACCTATACTCTCGACAATAACCTTCCAAGAGACCTTAACACTTCGAACTTTATTCATGGCTATAGGCATTATCCCTTTATAACTCTTGTTACTACGTAAGTGTCACTTAGTTCGCAGGGATTCCTTTTTTGGGTACTTCAAAGTAGGCTTTGATCCGCAGAAACACACTTATTTTTTCGGACTCTTCCGACCACATATTTATGACCATTTTAAGCTTGTTTCGATGAACCTGTATCTTAATTCGGCGAAAATCATTTTTTGAGTATTTTCGAGTACTATCCGATCCGCTGAAACATCCGAAAAAGAAACATGATCAAATATTACAAATTTTTTTTAGCATTTCGGACTACAAATTTAATGAAAATAAATGAGATTAACTGTTCAGAAATTGGTACATGAAAAATGATACTTTTTTCCTTCGTTCCGAGTCGAAAATCATTTCTCTCTCGTTTTTTCTGCTTCTTTTCTCTCTTTAAATCGTCGTTGCTCCCGCACAGTCATTCCTCTCGAGAGATCCCGAGCAATTTGTATTCCCGATTGGAAACAATGTTGCTCACTGTATATTCGCGATAATGCACTCAACTGGCTACTCCACGATGTTATATAGCGTTGGTTAACTCCCTAGTGAGTATGTGCCCCTCCGCCCCCCCCCCCTCTCTCTCTCTCTCTCTCTCTCTCTCTCTCTCTCTCTTTTCCCTTTGCTGTAAAATCGACGAAGCGAACGATCGCGGGGGCAGCAAAACAGCAGCAGGAGCAACAGAGCGCGGGCTTCTAGTCACGATTTAGTCAAGGATAGAGGAGAGAGATACTTATCTCTCTTATGGCCTCGGATCTCTCGTAAGCGAGGCTCGTTTAACTCTCGGCTCGCGCGTCCATTACACCAACCTCGCTCTCCGAGAGTTTTCCTTCTCTCGCGATCCACTGGACCACGCTTATTCGCGCCACATCCCGACGAATTATTTAAAGTCATTTTCAATTTGTGCCATTCTTTTTTTCAAACGATTTTTCTGAACATCTTGTAATCAAAATAATATTTTATTGGGTTGAAGATAAAGGTTCCAAAGTGTTAATTGTCCATATAACTGGTTATTAAATCATGTGATTTTTTTCAATTTGATTATTCAATTTTTCGGGAATAATCATTCGAAATTGATTGGCGACAAAGTCATTGTCAGTGACATTTTAATCTGTGCATCTTTAATCGATTCCGCTATGTAATTTTCGTGTCTATGTAATGTTTTTCTGTTGTTTTCCCTGTGATGAAGCGCGGAGAACGTCTTTCTCGAAAGAGATAGAGGAACGAGAGAAAGAGGGATGTAAAAGGGATACACAATTACCCATAACGATCAATTATTGCCTTTCCCTGATGCTTTTTAATTGCATATCTCGATCTCTGTCTCCTGAACGACTCCTCATTCCTACTTTCATATCCCCTCTTCTGTATTCTCTCTCTCTTTATCTTTCTCTCTCTCTCTCTCTCTCTCGCTCTCTTCGACGCCAATTCATACGTTTAATCACAATAATAATTGCTCCTTACGACCCAAATGATTCGACGTTACAAATCGATTCATTTCCCCGTCTCGCGAGAGAAACTATCGAAGCAAAAGAAAAAGGGAGAGAGAGAGAGAGAAATCATGAGGTGGGGAAACACAGAGATCGACATAATTCGATGTTATAGTTCGTTAGCGTGTACCGTTAGATTATCGCCGTTAATCGAGAGTCATTGCGAGTAATTATGTTGAACGATGCGCTCGCTTCGGTCAGTTCTCGTTGATACTGATTGGCAGGCTTGTATACATAGATATCCAATATGTACGTATACACATTTTCGTATCTTTGTTGAGTAACTTGATGCCCCAGGGATACGTGATCGATCGAGAAAGCACGATATCCTACTAATATTAAATCGATACGCACAATAATGCCATTATTCTTCGATCAAAAACACCATAATTTTCTTTTTCGATTCACAATTTTTTATTCTCATTATTCAAAATGTTTGTGACGAAAGTCAAGTTGGTTGTAATTTGCGATGAAAAAGAAAAAAAAAACTAACTTTTATTTACACATAATCGAAGTCCTGGTGGCGAAATTCGACGGCATCAGTAGAAAATAAATTTCTCTCCTACCTGCCCTTTTGCATTCTTTCGATTTTAGATTTTTTTCATTCCCTTTTTTTCATCGCGTCTCTCGTACCGTACAAGTGCCAGATTCCGGCGAATCGATCTGTTATATTCATCCTTCAATATCGCCTCGAGAGAATGACGTCGGGTGAACATTCTTTTACGTACGATCCAGTATGTACATACGTATATTGATAAGTGCTGTGTAATCCAGTTCTCGAATTTGAAAGTGACACGTGGACATTGTGAATGACAGACGAACAGGCAGACATTGGTTTGCTACACATTGAAGTCCCTGTATCGTAAGGGATCGATAATAAATTTATATAAAATAAGAATCGTTTATACTCGCGCGTATGTGCTACAACTGGCTGCTCTTATTCTCTGCAAAAAAACTGAATATATATATATATATCTGTACATGTATATTTAGATATATAGCTACGCGCGAGTCCTTAAGAAACCTCTTTCGATGTGTCCAACTTGTAAAGGTGTGGTAAACAAAAAAATCATGTAAAAAGATCATGATGGTTTACGACCATGGAAGAAGAGGAAAAGATGTACTGCAGTGACTCCAACAGGTTAATAGAGAAGAGAGAGAGAGAGAGAGAGAGAGAGAGAGAGAGAGAGAGAGAGAGAAAGAGCGGAAAGGAGTGCGTAAAAAGAAAGGAGAAGAAATTAAACGAGTGCCAATAGACGATGAAAAAAGAAGAAAAAAAAAATAACGAAGAGGCGCGACACGATCAACTTCACAAATGTCATATACGTCAGTGTCGCGAGTATAGAACGCAAAGAAGACGGAGTAGAGTTACATATATGTATATATATTAATAGGAAAAGTGTGTGCACGTTTCGAGAAGATATTCAGGGATCTTGCAACCGGTTTCAGGGCATTTAACCAAGCGGCATATTCGCTCTTACCTACATGTATGCGTGTATCAATGTGTGTGTATAAAATACGTGAGGAGTATTGGACCCTTGATTTCTTCGTTGTAGTAGAGGTACGCTCTTTCTCCATCTTTCTCTCTTGGGCTTCATTCTGCTACGGTTATATCCAGGAGCAATTACGGACCTCGTGATTGCACCCGATCTCAGAGCCCTGTAAATAGCCCGGACGATCTGCATAATAAATCGTTGAGAGAGAGAAACAGAGAGAGAGAGAGAGAGAGAGAGAGAGAGAGAGAGAGAGAGAGAGAGAGAGAGAGAGAGAGAGAGAGAGAGAGAGAGAGGGATGATTTCTTCAGCCACCGCGTACAGCGCGACGATATACGCATTTATTAGTTCGTATTCTTTACCTGTCGTTTATTCATAAACATATACGTCTATTTAGTTTAGTTTCGAGTCAGATATTCGTTATAATTATCAACTAGATGCTAAAATTTAACATGGAAAGTCTTTAATGAAATGAGACAAAACGTCTCATTTCTTATACTTGTATGTAATGTACACTTGAAAGTAGACAGGCAAATGTACAAATTTTAAGGTAGAATTATTTATACTGCAAGTATGAATAAAGATGAGAGAGACACTTGTCATGCTGTCAAAAAAGTTTCACGGTCATCAGGGTCAACTGAAGTAAAAACCTAGCCTTGACGTATTTAGCGATCGTAAAAAATGCAGAGAAAGGATCATTGCAGAGACTCTCGTTTTGTTTCATGTGTATAGACTTCAAACTCAAGGATATTAATCGCTTAGCAATGCGTGCATACAATAACCCGGTTGATCGGTTTACTTGACCGAGCTCCAGAGTTCTGTACAACCTATTTATATATGATTCTATACTATGTGGATACGCGTAGAAAATCCTCGACCTCGTTCATCTCCCCGTTCACCTTAATGCGATATCGCGGTGGATATATGCGAGTAAAGCACGCGAGTTGGTCTATAGATCAACGGCATTTTCCTCCCTTGCATATTTTCCATCTCATTCGTTACTATCTCTACGCTCGGTCAATACAACTTATCCAATGTAGCGTATGGAAGAGAAAAAATGAAAAAAAAAGCAAAGCCATATATCGGTTCAATCGAACCCTGACATTTATCGCAAATATACGCGGCACTAATGCCACAAACTCCGCGTTATGACGTAAATTACTTCGCGCCACGAGAGTGTGTTACATCTAATGAATTTGTAGATTATTCATATTGCGGAGAGAGTCGGTATATACGCACCGGCAAGATAGTCGTGACTCTCGATTCCCGTGGTAGTGGCGGTGTTCCTTGCGGCCTCGGATTTAATAACCATTAGGCCGCCGGCCCCGCAAAGCGGACTTCTGCCGCGCCACAAAACACTTTGTGAATATAACCGTGGGGAAAAAATAAGGTTGCCGCTTCTATTCGAGTAGTACAACATATAGGCAAAGAGGAGGGGAAAAGGGGTGCTTCGATGATTTTCAGGGTGTCAAAGATCTAGAGCAAGATAATAAGTCGGGCCGATGCTGTGTGGGACCCGGGAAAAGCAGTACTATAACACGGGGGTGTATTGATGAGGTAGCTTCGAACGTATTGATTCGACCACCTCTTTATCTCTTTCTTTCTTGTTCACTCCCCATTCACTCACTCACTCATACTCTTTTGATAGAAACAGAAGGGTGATGGTGCTGGTTGGTGGTGGTGGAGGTGGAGGTGGTGGTTGCGCTTGGTTTCTGCCTCCCTCGTTTGACTACCATTGCTGCCTCCCAACTGGCTGCTGTCCTTCAGACCCCTTTGCTACGCGTCCATCGACGCTACCGATAAGATCCCACCGATAGGGCATGATTACATACCCGCGCGACACCCTCAATCGTGCCTGTAGCACCACCCCCGCAAAATGTTCACCCTCGAGAACCCCCTTCTGACAGAAGCTTTTGCCATTCAACCAATCCTCTTAGGATGATGTCCCTCTTCTTTGCCTACGTATTTAGGTTAGGTTCTGTGAATGTGGAACCTGCAGAATCGCAAGGCTTCTCATACGCTGGGGTCTTTCTTCTCCTTTTCGCACGCTCTTCTATTCCCGTTGATCAACTCGCGGGAGTGGGCGCTCTTACATAAACGGTTAACTTTTCATATATATCGTTAGGGTGTATTTGTCCTTCGTCAAAGTTCATCAGGAATAAACCCTCTAACAATCTAGTAAGGTTCATCTATCACTCGTTGACCTGTGCCAACGTGAAATCCAGGCCCATTGTATTACCTATCCATATACGCTTTGGTATACCACAACGGCTTATGGACTGTAACGGAGAGAGCACGACACTATAAAATTCCAATAACTCATTCCACCTTACCGAAGCACCCGGACTATCTGTTATATTTGGAAGTCTATTCTCCTCTTCTCTCTCTCTCTCTCTCTCTCTCTCTCTCTCTCTCTCTCTCTCTCTCTCTCTGTCCCCCTGTCATACGAGAAATCGAAAGAGAGACGCATAGGATTAGACAAAGAGAGATTATACGTTATGCCCTGTAGAGAAGGTCGCTTACAATAGCCAGGTAGATACATAGTTACACATGATAGTCACCCAGTGAGTCGAAGAACCGCGGGATCCGAATAGAGCTCGAAGAGTTTTGCCCAGATGAATCCATCCCTTGCACTTTCAAGACGTCCATTCCATGTGCTTAGCTATCTTCGTTTTAGAACTTCCATTTTCGTCTTAGAGCGTTCTCGTTCACATAGCCCCGGGAATGTTTCGGCTCATCTTGAATATACCGTGTCATCTTGGGGGTTAAGTGGTCCAGGCCGAACTGGAATGAATGTTCATAGAAGCTTTGATGCGTTCCCGCGGATCATCGAAACTTCGCTGTGCCTAGATCGTTGATCGGCCTGTTGGCTCCCAAGAAAATTGGTCAGGTATATAACTACATCGGGCATCATCTACACCCATAGAAATAACCCATAGAAAATCGCAAGGGAAAACCGGCGCGCGCCTGCCACTTCGAAAATGCTTCCTCCCTTTAACGTGGCTTGCCCTTTTCCTTCGTAAAAACTCTTCTTCTGCTGATCCACTTCAAGCTCACGTGTGAGCTGAGAAAAAGCTTTTACAGTTGATAGATACGCGTTCGAAATACGAGAGTGTGGTAGCCCGGTAAAGGTGTGTGCCACAGGGCGGAGTACAATCGTGTAAGAGGTAAGCTAAATAAGCTATAGTTGGCCATTGAGGGATAATAGGCCTTTTTACTTAAGTGTTTACCACTCTTTGGGATCGAAAGGCGCGCGCTCGCTCGTTCGCCCGCGCGCACAGGTGTCGGGATCGTTTCTGGTCCTTCAGGCCACTCTCGGGCATCAACCAAGCGCAGCAAATGTCTACCTAGACAGTAGACTGTCTACCATATATGCACCAAAGCCTCCACTCTCTTCGATCCTTTCATCTATCTTCACTCGGTTCTTCTTTTCCTTTTTTTTTTTTTAATTCTTTCTCCTCTTCACAATCCGCTTCACAGTTTCTTGTTCTTTCGTTCCTACCTTTTCTCTGTCTCGTCTCACTGGTTCTTTTTTTTTATCCCATATGGGTGCGAGGGGATTAAGCAGAAGACATATACTCCAAGGCAACGTGTGTCAGTGATACGTCAGGTTGATTTCTCTACCTTCGGTCACGAAAGTCACGGTCCGCTTGACCGATTGCTTCTTCTCTCCACTCTTTCTCACCCACCTCCAAAATCTCACTCTCTCTCTCTCTCTCTCTCTCTCTGTCGCGCTTTCAGTTTGTTTTCCAGCCGAATGATTGATTTACTTTCTTTTTTTTTGCTCCACGAGACCCCAACGAACTTGGAGAGTAACGAAAAAAAATGAAATCGAAAAAATACTATTGTCCTGGAGCCAATTGCCTGATTGGCTTTCTATATACATCTCTTTCTTTTTTTTTTATCGTTGTTCAGCTTCCCACTCGGAAATGATTTTTTGTCGTAATCCGTATTCAATCTCTCTCACGATCTATCTCGGACAAATGTCTATAATATCGATTTTTTGTTTAATCATGTTTTACAGTCACTTCAAAGCGCAGCGAGGAGGGCAGGCACGAGCTGTGCCAATTGCAAAACGGCGACTACGACGCTATGGCGGCGGAATCAAGCTGGCGAGCCAGTTTGCAATGCGTGCGGATTATACTACAAACTACACAACGTGAGTAATCCGTTTGTTATTTTAATAAAATGGCTTCTCTCGCGTATTGACCTTTAATCAACCTGGCGCTGAGGATCTCCAAAGTTGAGATATACAACTTAGGCTTATTAATTGAAACGCTTGGGTTCAGGCGATTTTACATGCTACTAGTGACGGGTTATTTTCTGTCAATTTTTCTTTAAATATCATCTCTAATTGCTTGTGCCTCTGATCACGGTTGGTTCAGGATCAAAACTGCCACTTTTTTTTTTTTTTTCTGAAAAATGTTTCACATCTATATACCGCTTACAGCATGATTTAAGTAAGTCTCTCGGTATAACGAGTAATCAATATAAAGGTCTAACAATGTTTCTGCAACACTACAAGGGTGGTTTTTTGTCCGGGCTTTCAACGACAACCAAGATCAAGGGTGTTGATGCTGCCACGGGCACGGGGGGTTCCCTCTCATTCATTCCGCCACTTGAAGCAATATACACTCGCTGTATGTGTCGTATAAACAATTAGGAGTCGTGTCCTTCCACACCGGAAGTTCGCATGCGGAGCAATCTAGTTCCATCTTACTCTCTTTCTCTCTCTCTCTCTCTCTTCCACTTTCCCGCAGAGGAGTTCCCGGGGTGAATCGTGCTTAACGGCGTGTGACACAGGAAGTGTCGGAAGTGAGCTCTGCAATCTTCTAGCCCTCTAAGAAGAGGACCTCTTCGTGTCCCTTGCTAGTGTTTTTTTTTCTCTCGTTTTCTTCTTCGCACTGTTTCCTTCTCTCGCACTTTATTATCGTAATTTCTTTTTCGGCGATGTCCACTTACTACCCATTAAATCTCTGGCGTTTTCTTCGAGCCAATCTCCCCGGAGTTCGGACGTGGAACTTTTTTTCCAGGTCAAAGGACGATCCGATGTGCTTCGTTTAATCTCGCGCGGAACTGGCAAACGATCATGTTGATTTCTGCATCGACGTTTCTTTTTCCTGCTTCGCCAGAAGTAGCAAAAAATAGGGACAGAGCAATGTAACGAATGGATGGAAGTAAATGAATATATATATACACGTGTAGACAGCAGGAATTAGGTTCCCATCAGAGAACCGACAATGGGAAGTGCAGGGACCTCGAGAGTTTCCAACGACAATGGCAACCCGATATTTCGTTACGAGAGGATCGTAGAACGAAGAGGAGTAAAAGAGAACCCAAAGGATCTCGATCTCTCTTCATCTTGTGAGAGTCTGTATGTAGGCGCGCTTATAAGCCCGGAACCGAGGCGACGTTCAACCTCGAGTATAATATAAGAATATATATACAGCCAATACAGACTGTGGACATTTGGACCAAGTTTAAATTGTATAGTCCTAGGGTGGGCTTTTATATACAGTACATTATATACGTATACGTATCTAGTTGGCTTTCTTCGTTTCTTCTCGGCATCGTTTCGTAATGACAGACCTTTTTGTCAACCACCGAACGCTTTTCAACTTTGTATCGGTGAAAAGATCCGCCGCTACCTTATGGGCGTAACTGTATCCATTACCGTGTTGTTGCAACGATTATACTTCGGTATATAGTTGCACATTGTTGCACTCTCCTGCTTCATTTCTTTCGCTCATTCTCCAGTATCCCCTTTAAACGTTTATTCATCTTTTTTCCAATTGAATCGATCTATTGTCCAAACGATCGTTTCCTGAACAAACGGAAGTTGTCCACGTTGAAACAAAGTGAAGGAGTTTGAGCACATTGAAAATTTATTTTTCGCTTTATCAAGCTAGCGAACTTTCAGCGAATCTTGAGTGTACCACCAAATTCACTGACCGCTTAATCAGTCATTTCGATCGGTAGCCACATTGTCTTCAACGTAGCAAGACAGATTAAACGATCTTCGTGTATTTTTGGGGCTCATAAATTTTACGAAAACTCATAATGCAAGCGGCTGTTGAATTCATGGACTCGTAGGTCTCCGGACAAGATAACATTGCGACTATCCTTTTTCCTTATACTTTCTTCTCTCTCTCTCTCTCTCTCTCTCTCTCTCTCTCTCTCTCTCTCTCTCTCTCTCTCTCTCTTTCTTTCTTTCGTCTTGTTCGCTCGCGGCCAAGCATCACGGGGATATTCATTATCAGGGAGCGCTAATTGGCTCCGTAGCCTCTCAACACTGCGCGCCAGGGATCGACTGAAGACATTCGTCAAGAGTTGCTCGGCTCCCGGTAGTAGCCGGACCACTGACGATGGCAGAAAGACTTTCTGTCTTCTCGTGCGCCCCCCCCCCCCCCCCGCCTCGCTCTCTCTCTCTTTCTCTTTCTTGCTCTCGTATTTCGCTACCGTCGAGAGAACAGTGACGGTCTCTGTATTTAAGTTCGAAGATGTCCGATCTTTTCACTCTTTTCTTCCTCAATACATAAACCAGAGAAAGAGCGAGAGGGGGAGAGAGAGAGAGGGAAAGGGAGGGCGAGAGAGAGAGAGAGAGAGAGAGAGAGAGAGAGAGAGAGAGAGAGAGAAGAGAGAGAGAGAGAGAGAGAAGGAAAACCACATAGTGCTGTTTCTCTAATCGCTGCACAAATCGCCCGTCCAAATTTGCCCTCCCTCATCATTTTCCGTCTACCCTCTTTATCGCTTCGCCGTAAATTCTTATCGACCATACGATCTTTCACTCACTCGAAGCGAAAACCACCAACGAGACATAAGAAAAGAGTGCAAGAAGGAATGAATGTGAATATACAGATTTTGCAGGCTCTCTCTCTCTCTCTCTCTCTCTCTCTCTCTCTCTCTCTCTCTCTCTCTCTCTCTCTCTCTCTCTCTCTCTCTCTCTCTCTCCTTCTCTCATTTCTACGAGCTTGCATGTTCGGACGTCGACCCAGACTCATCGTTTTTCTTCTTTTCTCTTCTATTCATCATTTTATACATACCCTTTTTTCTGCTTTTTATTCACTTCTTCGTTATACTCGTTTTCATGCCCCAAGATACATACAATTCTGTCATTCGCGAAAGATAAATGTCTCTTTTTCAAATAACGCTTGAATCGTAAGAATAAAAATAAAAATGCTGGTCTTGTCTTATTGAATTTGTTCATCAAAATGTTTGACGTTCAGCTCTTACTTTCTCTCAAGTCATAAGTTCTTTAAATTTTATGTCTTCCATTATATTTTCATGTTCGGTATGTAAAATTTGTTGCTCATGAAGTCTCAAGAAACGGTTAGTCCTTTTTCCGTTTTTTTTTTTGCGGTTATGGACAAATCTTTTTATTCTTATAGAACTTACTACTAATTATTGTCAAATAATAGATAAGAATTGATTTTTCAATCATGAAAATTCCGATGAACAGGAATCTCATTGAATAACCAGTATCGTTTACCGATTGGAGAAATAAACGCGTAACAAAGGAGCAAATAAAAATAAAAGTAAAAAAAAAACGAGATGTTTGGAAAGAAACAACCAAGGGTATCACGCTGTAGTTACTAGAAGTATATGTAACCCAGAATGTAATGGTACATATACACATGTATACATGGTGAAGGATACGTATGTATAGCGATGAGGACGAAAGAGAGGTTGGGATCGCGCGCAAAAGTCCCAGACACGTTTCCCGGTAATCATTAATTAAGCGAGAGAGGGTCTTTTCTCTCTTGCTTTCTTTCTCTCGCAGTTCTCTCCCGGATCGCGCGCGTCTTTCGCTAAATACCCGCGACACGGAGACGCTACGCGACGAGAAATAAATTGTAATTCATGCGGGGGATGGAGAAGCGAGGCTTTACAGAGTACAAAACCGCGAATGTGGAGGCCACTCCCGTACGTACGTTGTGAATACCTACAAAAATATACAGAGCATTTGGAGAGTTGTGACGAAAGTCTGCACATCCGGTAGTTCATGAAATTCTGAAGAGAAAAGTCTTTAGCCAATTTCTTCTACGATGCATCGTTGATGAGATATTAATCAGTTAGTGACGGCTAATCTGGTTTAACGCGAAGAAGAAATTCGGAGTGGGGGAAGCGCTCCCGCCCATTCTCGCTCAGGGAATAGGCCCGAGCGTATTAATCACGTGACGTTTGCCATTCCCATTTCTTCTTATGGATGCACCGGATTGGTCGTTATTAATCAATGAATATCTCATTAATGATGCATCATAGACAAAAATGGCTAAAGACTTTTCTCTTCAGAATTTCTCTATCTACCTGTTCACTGCATTTTGGGATATATTTTGGCGCAGCCTGTATACTCGTATGCATAGATGCTCTATATTATAGCGCATGGAGACGTCCACGCTCGTCGTACTTTATCGAACACACCCTTATTCCTGCTTGGCTGATCCACATTGCAACTTTATATCGTGATGATAGTCCGTTCAACCCCCTTCCCCAACCCTCTTTTCTCCGTTTTATTTCGTGATCGAGGCGTTTGATTCGTATGAAAAAAAGAAACGAGGGGAAAAAAAATTTGCGAGACAGCAGGAATAAAAAATACGGTCTTGCCAGAGTGCCAACGAACTCCCTCGGACTTCTATCTTTTCCAGCCCCTATGTCCAGTTACATTGCCTCTATTTTACTTATTTTTTCTCCTTTTTCGTTCTCGTTACATATATAAATGTTTGTATGTGGTCTCTTTCACGATATTTCTTTTTCTACCCTTAATGTTCTTCCGTCACCGATAAATTCTCGACGACGCGACACTTCCTACGTCCGACACGTATTTATATATTTATATGTTTACATATATACATACGTCGTTAGGCAGGAAGCTGACCGAGCGTGTTCTCGTTAATGAAATCACAAAAAAAATATCAAACGTTTGTGAAAATCCCCCGCGACGATTTCGCGTCAGCGATATCGCGGACCTCGAATGCATGTCTCAGCTTTTCGGATTTTTTGTAGGATAAGGCATTTGTGATTAAGACTGCCCAATTAAATAGCCAGCATTTCGCGATCAAATAAACGTGAAGAAAAATTATCAAATGGAAATCGAACATACAAATGTATTCTGGTATGAAAATTTTAATGATTTTCAAATCAGAATTATTTTGATCTTTTCATTTCTCTTCGCTACATTCGAGATACAATATCTAACAGTTTCTTCGTCCGTTTCTCGGACTGTCGAGCTCTCTTACCCGACGGCTCTGCTATTATGCGTCTCTGAAGATCTCAGATAGATGCTCTCTGGCCTCTTCATCTCGATCTTCTGTCTCTCTGTGTACTTTGAGAGAAAGAGAAATATCATACGAAGGGGTTGGCAAAGTAAAGCGCGAGGTAACTCCGTAAGAACGACGGATCCCTAGGCTCGTTAAGAGATTAGAGTACCGCGATAAGAAATGTAACGAAAATGCGCAAACACAAGTGTCGAAATTTAAGAGACCCTTCTCACTTGAATTCTTGAATATTCTCATCTCGAAAGTGACCCAAATATCTTGGTAAAACTTGAAGCCAAATAGAAAATTAAATCTTCATCTTGTCAATAATAAACAATCCAAGAAAACACAGAAGAATTCTTTTGTAAAATATTTCAGAATTATTGAAGTATGTTTTTCGATTTTGTAGTTCTGAACTGTTGGAAATTTTTTTTTTACGTACCTGCCCTTTGAGAGGTCCTTTTCTCGAGTTCTCGATTATTTTCATCTCGAAATTGCTCTAAATATCTTAACGTATATTTTGAAATAAACAAAAAAAAAATTAACTCTCCAACATTTCGAAAAATAGAAACAGAAAGAAACTGGATTTGCAAAATTTCCAGCTAAAAGATCCCACTATAAAATTCGTGAATTACCAAATCATTTTTCAATTCTCCAGTTCTCACAGAAACTTGCCAGAAATGATTTTTAATGTACTAGTGCTCAAATAAAAATCATTAATAAAGTGTGCACGTACCAATTAAATAATGATTAGAGTCTCGGGGTACCGAATAAAAAGAATGATTAACCAACTCAGGAGAAGAGAGACGAGGAGGTTGAGAGAAAGAGAGAGAGAAAAAAGAGAGTATCTCGTAACGTGGCAGGGAGAGTAGCTTTAAAAGATAAGATGATAATATACTTTGCTCAGGTGGGACATCTCGTTGGATCAGAGGGAGCGGTGCTGTCCGCGCGTGTACCTTCCGATATGATCTCAATCGCGAAACCTTCTCTCACATCTTTCCTTCTTATTCTTTGCATACACATATATACATATACATATTTAAATATATATACATGTATACATATTATAAGACTTTAGATTTACGTTTATACTACTGCTACGCTATAATATGCTCATTCGCGAGTAGCTTTCCTCCCTGTCCTTTTCTCTCTCTCTCTTTATCTCTTCCCCTCTTCCTGTCTTTCTGTATCTTTCTCTCTATCATCTCGCGCGCGCAGACATCGTGGTAAATATAACGCTACCGGGAATCGTATACACTACCGATTGCACCGATAAGCTGCATAATTTTAGGACTTTCTGCACTTCGAAGATCTTCACGAGCAGATTCAGCCAATGCAAGCAACGAATGCACGCAGCTTCTCCGTCTTCCTTCTCTTTTTCTTCTTCTTTTCGAGTGTCTTCTGTACCGGGGACTCTGTGCACGCGACCCTTAATTTAAACTCAGTTTTGCAATTTTCTCTCTTTCTATCGTATTCGCTCATTTCCTCTATCTCTTTCGTTCGCTTTCTTTCCTTTGTATTACGTCGATGAATATATATATATATACATATATTCTCAAAGAGATTTCGCATAACAATCTCTTGTATATATTATAATTAATCGAAGTTAACCGATAAAACGACGAATTGCTCTCGTGGAGTTATACATCGAGGATATAAGGGATTTTGCTCCCGTGGAATTTTGTCGGAATTCAAGAGCGAATCAATCCACTTTTGTCTCGACCGAACTTGATCCATGTCCCGTATAAATACGGAGTTTATACGTGTGTGCATATATGGGAAAAAACATACATATATATTTGTATATATAGCGATGTATTTTTACGTGTATGCTGTGTATTGAAACAAAAGAATCTCGTTAGGAAACGATCGGACGCAAGTATATACGATGAATTTATATGAGTCGAGAAGGGCAGAGGCATCGCGACGGCGGCTTTTCACTCATTTCCGGTCCTTTGAAATTCAACCCGCGTTTATCATCCTGTTAAAATGAGACAAATTTCTCGCGTTCGATCGGACTTTATCTCCGTTATATAAATACATTCACTCATTTGTACATGTATTTCCACATATTTCTGTTCGGTTATTAATCAAGTTCGACTTTTTTATCCCCGATATTTGTCACCCATACAAAAAAGGGATCGTTTCTTGTTTCACATAAAAATTGAAACCATAATGTCTCTTTTACAAAATATTGTTCGTTAATTACAATCCAAAAAACAAAACAGGAACATTTCTAACAAGTCGAAAATGACTGTTTTGTCCAGGGTCAAAATGACCCGATGGCAGTAACCTACGGTCGATGTCGTTCGAAAGCAATGACCGATATTGATTTAGTATCTTTTTTATTTAATTTTTTTTTTTTTTCGTTCTCATGTTTTGCTCGTTACGCTCTCGCGTGTACCTGATAAAAGTGCGCAATTGTTTCTCCTCCTCCTTCTCCTCCTTTCTTCCTGTTTCACCATCTCTCGTTTCCATGACACACGCAACAACACACCGAATCGGAATCCAAAGCGAGGAAGTTGTAAAATCGCGTTACCCGGAATAAACGTTAAAGTCCGTCCCCCTTTCTCTGGCTCGCGAGAACTAAGAACGCCGACAATGACGATGAGGAGAGTAACCACTATACATCCTTTTTTGTTTTATTTAAATATCTATACAACGAATTTTATTGCTCCTCACCGATGCACCGTTCGAATTGGTATTCGCAACGTCGAGACAAACTCACGAGCCACCCCGAGATTCCCTCCACTAAATTCAAGTCGCCCGCGCCGTCGGCCAAAGTCTCACGATTCTCATAAACATATACATACATGCATGTGTATAAATGTGTATATATATCATATGTATGGATATTTAATATATACTGTGTATCGAGAATCCCTTTATTTATCATTTTTCTCTTTTCTATATATGGTCGAATTCGATATAAAAACAATTCGACAATTATACACGAATTGAAATCATGATTTTAATTTATCGATTCGATACGTTGACCTCATATTTCATCGAATCGTTTCATCGGTCGATACGATCAAAGAATAATGATATTTTTGCTGGAACATGAAATATCGATTATTTAGTGAAATAACAAGATGAATTTTCATTGAAATTGTATGGTATTTTGAATTACATTACACTTGCATTAAATCCATATATTTTTTTATAATTATACAAGCGGAATACAAAAACGACTATAAAAATTGTACGCATACAGATAATTGTAATGTGATTTTCATTAGTATCAACAAATGTGAATTTTACAAAGAAAATCGAGTAAATTTATATTTATTTATAACTACTCGATAAGTTGAATCGATTTTTCTTACAGAGTTACTTTTGTCCAGTCGATTGTGTCAACTAAATTGATAGAAAAACAAAGCGCAGATAGTAATGAGTTGTCAGCCTGCTTAAACAATTGGACACGCGTATCAACAGCCCCTATCTACATTCCTCGAAGAAAAGAAAACTGTCAAATAAAATAAGAGCTTGTTTTATTAAAACACTATAATTTCGAGTTTACTATCAATTTGAGTGTTTGTTTTGTACGTGGGGAAAATTATAATGCGCTACACAATTATTCGAAGAACTCCGCGTTTTCTAAAGCTGTCAGTGACGGAAAGTAAAGTCTCAAGAAAAGATTCCTTAATAGATAATTCTGTATTTCAGTTTATTTATTATTGATTTACAGACAATTGTAGACATTTATTTTACTTTTTTTTTCCACATTATACATAACTTTTTAAACTAATCTCAAACGCTTATGAAAGATGTGAATTTTTTTCTTGTCTCAGGCTACGAAGAAAAAATATCTTGCTTATTTCTTAAATGATGTTAGAAATATGATTTTTTAAAATTTAGTACTTTTGCAACGGATTAATATATAATGTTCTGATTTTCGCCATTTTTTCGTAAATTTCGTTGACCTCCCGAATCCCCTACACTTGTCTTTCTATTGTGTTCGCCTAAAACGTGAGACGAGAATTCGTCGCGTAGGTTTGTACATACATATATATACGTATAAAAAATCGTGTATGCGAACGGCGTGCGGCTGCATCGTGTGCGACCACATCAATCGCCCTTTCGAATCATTCCTCTCTCTCTCTCTCTCTTTCTCTCTCGCTATTTTTTTGCCATTTTTTTCTTTTCTCATTCCCTTTTGTCTCACTAGCCGTCAACTAAGCTCCCTCTCTTTCTCCTTTTTTTCTCTTGTTCCTTTTGCATGTACGTTTCGCACTTTTGGACACAGTCGACGAGGAGAGTCTTAAGAGTTGTCTCCGATCAGTATAAGAGCCAGAAAAAAAAAGAAAGACATCGCGTCGAGTAAACTCGGGTATTCAGAATTTTTTCATTTGGCCCTATATTGTGAGAGTTTCGCGAGTTTTGTTCCCTCTTCCCTCCCCCCCCCCCCCCCCCCATTAAAAGTGCCTCTTCTTTCTCATTGTATTTAAATCGCCGGTTGGGTCTGCGCATTGGGAGCAATTTTGGAGAAAAAATCTCTCGCGATTGAGAGTCTCGAAAATCGTATTTACGTAATAAAACGATTTTCGTATTCGTGCTATTTTATTTTTCAGTGATTTTTTATTAGAGATTTTCCAAAAAAATCGGAAATTGATGATTTTGCTGAGCCAAAAAACAGAGAAAGATCGTTTTTATAGAGAGAGTTAGAAATGAATAAGGAAGGAAAAAGACATTAGAAAACTTTTTTTCTCCGGATGCAAGAATTTCGTTCTCTAATACAATTGAGGATAGAGGAGTGTGGAGGCCTTTTTCGTGGTGGCCCTTATCGCTCGACTAACACTATGGTGGTCCCTTTTCGCGGCATTCGGGAACTACGAGAAAGAGAAGCGAAGAGGAGCCGGGCATTTGTGAACTTGCATGCTGCATGCATTCGCTTTATGCCGGCGCGACAAGAATAAAGAGAGAGAGAGAAGAAGAAAGTTTCTTGCAACGTGCCGCTAATTCGACAAATTCGGCCAATTGCATAATTCTAAAAAAAGTCGTTGACCGTCTGGACTTTTCTTTCTCTTTCTATCTTCTTCTGTCTCTTCGTATTACTCAGTAGATTCGGGAATCGAGAGAGGAAGAATTTTGTGGCTGAAACTACGGAAGGACAAAAAAAGTGCAAAAAGAACAAGACAAAAGTGCATACACACTGTTTCGCTTCTTCTCATCCTTCTTTTATCCCTTGTCCATGCTCCTCTTCCTCTTTATATGCGTCTTCATAATACCAGGAACATTCTCTTTTCCCCTCTGAAGTTTACAGTTGCGTCACGTCGCGGCAAGTACAAAGTCTTCAGACACATACACATTTATATATTTATATGTATAAAAATTCGTATATATCCAGGACATTTCTCTCTTTCTCACTCTATCTCTTTCAATCCTTTCAGCAAACACGACTTCGTATATTCTCCTATAAAATTGCACTCGTATCTCGGTCTAGAATGACAATTTTCACAGTGTTTAATCCATGGTTAGGCTAAATCGACCCGCATGAAAAATGCAAGGAATCGACTTCTCGATGTAAAAAGTTTGATAACTAAAAGAAACTCAAAATATAAATAAAAAAAAAAACATTTGAAAAATGGAGAACAAAAATAAAAATAAAATATGAAAATTTATTTAATAAAATGTAGATAATTTTAAATAAATATACAATTAAAATCTCATTCGGTAAGAGCGAGCGACGATACGCACTGATTGAAAAGAATCTCGGGTATTCAACGGACAATTCTATTACGCCGAGATGCCGGTTTGCTGGCCGTAGAGCGATGTTTGAACGAAGAAAACTCACGACATATGTGACGACTTGTTAGCGATCTTGCGATGACGTAGCCTCCTCTCGTATGACAGGGGAATTGCGCGAGGGCTGTCGATTCACTAATTGCGCACACTCTTCTCTCTTTTTGTCTTACTATTATCTCTCTTTCTCTCGTCACATATACTGTGCACTGACTACCAAGAATCTGAGGGATTTCTTAATTGCCTCACGTCTCTCGAGTGTCCGTTGTATTTCAGTGCAGAAAATTTGCTCCGTAAATTTCTGCACTATACGCTCGCGCCGACGTCTCCTTGTCTCTCTTTTTCTCTCACTTTTGCTTATATATATAAAAGAGACAATTTCTTGATTCTTCTTCCGTCGAATTTTCTCCTTTCTTGCCCGCTACAATTTACATTGAGACATACTGCATCATTCAAAGAATCATTTCCATTTATATACTGCCCGTAAAGGATATTAAATAAATCAAATGGACTGATTGTTAAAATTTCTGAAGCGTGAGATATTTCTGGATAAATGATACATTTTCCGTCCTTACGAGCCATGTTGTGGTTTTTGCACCCTAAATTTAGAAACAGAATGATAAATTTAAAAAAAATTCAGTTAGTTCAATTATTATTGATGAAATTATCGATCAGATATTCCAAATTAAGTCAACGTTTGGTGAAGCAAACAAACTATAAAATGGAATTGATAATACAGCGTCGATAAATTAAAAATAACAATAAATAAACATTTTAGTTTGTGCAAACCTGTTTTCTTTTTTTCTGGAAAGGCCCATATATTTAATTATACGAACAAGAACGAGAGAATCGAACAATGGAAATTATTCTGAATCTTTCATTTATCATTCTTGTTCTCTTCGGTGTGTTAAATCAGGTATTTAAAAATAGGCAAATCGTAATGTCGTGCGGAGTGATTACTATGTCGTCGAATATGTACAATATGGATATATGTACAAATGTATGTATGTGTGTGTTTAAATATTACATATGGAGAAAACCAGAGTTTCATCGATCTTGGGATCGATTTATTCACGATAGCAAGTTTTATTTGCACATAAACCAAGTTCCCTCGTTTGTATTTCAATATATATATATATATATATATATATATATATGGGTTTTCATCGTGGCCACGAGTAAATAACGTTCTCAGCGATCGTTCTCTCATATGGTGGTGAATAACTCGGCTTTTGCCGGCATAAAACGCTTCGATGCCCGTCGCACGTCCGCTTTGCAAAATTCTCCTTGCCTCTCGTCAGTTACATCAGTCCTTATCTTCTCTCTCTCTCTCTCTCTCCCCCCCTCTCTCTCTCTCTCTTGTATTTTTTCTTTTTCTCTCTCTCTTCTCATTGTTCTACGGATAATTCCGCTGTATCCTTGGCGATGACTTTTTACATTTTTTCCTCTCGCATTTTCGCGCATTCACTCTCCTGCACCTCACGACTCTTTATATCGGTATAATTATATTTATTATGTACAGACACTTTTCGTAATATATCAAGTGTGCGTTGAGTTGTGAGGAAATTGTTTTCCTCAACAATTTTTTGCCTTTTTTGTGTCTCGAAATAACGAAGAGTATTTTTTGTTATTTATTTTTTGTTCTCTCTCTCTCTCTCTCTCTCTCTCTCTCTCTCTCCCCCTCCCTCTCCCTCTTCCCCCGCTCGCTCAATCTTTCGTAGTTTTTAATTCTGGGTCAACTTAACGAATTGTTGCCTCTCATTGTTACAGGTTAACCGACCTTTGACCATGAAGAAAGAAGGCATACAAACGAGAAATCGCAAACTTTCATCCAAAAGTAAAAAGAAAAAGGCTGGAGGCTGTTTGGGACTCGGTGGTGTCATGGGCGACATGATCAAAGCCAGCGGACATCTCGATCTCGATAATAAACCCTTCCACTCCGGTTTTGGGTCACCCATGGGTAAGTTTCTTCCTCAGATAGAGATTTTTTTTTTAATTAGTCTTTATACACTCTTTTTTTTATTCCATCTATGATAAAATTTTTCTAATAAATGTTCTTGTAACTTAAAAAAAATCATGATTCCGTCTAAATGTTATTGTCAGTTTGTCAGTTTTTATGACCCGAAGCTGTGTAATTCAGAAGACTGAATTATTAAATTACCGCTTTTATTTCACTTCGATAATTTATCTAGCGTAAACGTTTTTTTGCTTTTTGTTTTGTCAACAGGCACGTCCCAGCATCATCACACGATGCATCCGGCGATGCAACATTACATGTATCACACGGGTGTCGGCGTAGCCGGTGGTCTTCATCAAGGATTTGCACCTCCTGCTCCACCGCCGATCCACCCTCATTCGCATCCCCATTCGCACTCCCATCACATGACGAGTCTTCAGGGTCTTCAGCTTGCAGCTACGACGAACGCCATGGTGAGCTTACCTTTTATAATTGTTTTAAAAATAAAATAAAAAATTTGAAGTAATAAAATCTTGGGATCTCAACGGTATATGAAATGGCAATTTCACGAATAAATATGTTAATTAATAAATGACTATCGAACACGTTAAAGAAATAAATATTCATAAATTTACGAAAATTCAAGTATTTGAAAATTTATCAGAACAATTTGTAAAAAAAAAGACCGATTAGAATGATTTAACAAATTGAAGTCGGGGAAAAAACGGGAAAAATTTGAACAAACCTTAAAAATATTAATGTAACAAAACCATGAAAAAAGTGGACTGAAAATTACGAATAAATTTTGCAGTTTCTTGAGAAAGTTCTCACGGAATTTTCCATGTCGAATTTTTCCAAAAATTAACTACGAAATTGTCTGTCCGACAAAATTTGATAAAAGTTCACAAACTAATTGTACATGGCCAACGATTAAAAAAAAAAAATTTTTTTCGATTCCCGGATCCACAAATCTCAAAAGGGATATAATGTGTCGTTACAGACTGGTTGGCGATCGGAGTACACATGAATGGATATGTATGATGATGAGTTCAGGACGCAGCCCACCAACAACATAACCAACACTGTTCCGATGTAAGCTTCTCTTCTCAAAAAAGAAATAGAAATAAAAAAAAAAAAAAGAAATTGAGAAAAATTCCAAGGTAAAGAAGAAAAAGGAAAAACCAGCAATAATCGGAAGCGTCGAAGAAGAGGAGCGTGCGTGTGTATGTGTTAATCAACATGGTACTCGTATGCATATATCATATATTTATATAATAATCGTTGCGTACATATGTGTCCAAAATTTTGTGAGCACGTTTTTCAAACGTCTATTCAAAAAAATTATATATATATATATATATATATATATATAAGAAATAGGAGTTTGGCGAACAGAAAAATAGTTTGAAAAATAAAGAGATATTCTGGGTCTTTTTGGGGCGATATTCTCTCGCTCGTTATAGAGGATTATATTATATATACACAAGAGGACGAATGACTATTGATAATACACACATGCAAACACAAACACGTACATACATACATTATATATATATATATATTTGTATTTATAAATATGAATATATATATAAGTATAAATATATATAGATATCGTGCGATAATCGGGCTCGTGAGATATTTCTGTAAATATGTAAAATAATAATATATGTATACCATAGGGTGGAGAAAAAAAAAACACGCCCCCGGCCCCAAGTACAAAAGAAGTCAGCTACTTTATCGAGTCTTACGTTTTTTATTGTAAATAAATACAGGTCTCTTCCCCCTGCCCTTCGCCGCAATCACTCAAGATAAATTAATTTAGCGAAAAATTGGCCATTCTCAAGGAACAACTTCTTTTTTTTTTTTTTTTTTTTTTTGATAAAAATTTTCAGAAAAAGTGCTTTCTTGCCATTTTTTTTTAAACTCGAGTAGTATAATCGTGAAGACTTCTGAAGGAAAGAAATCCTTACAGAAAATTCGAGGGTATGAAACCCTCGGGTAATATTTTTGTTTTGGAGAAGAAAGAAAATTGAACAATCTTTCGTCCGGGATTGACTTTTATTCTTTTGACACATTTCATTCCTATATATACTTTCACGTCTATGAGAGTATAAAAAAGAATCGCAAATTGGCGAATAACTCCCCCCCTCCCTCCCTTATCGAAGTTATCGTGCAATTTAAAGTAACGAGCCAAGATTTTTATCACGGGCTTGGTCCGATAGAGCATCGCGAGCGAATTTTTTTCTATCGAGACAAATTGAAGAAAGAAAATGATATTGAAATACAAAAACAACCGCCAGAACACATGAAAATAAAGTTTTCTGTGCGAGAGAAAATTCTCTCGTGGATTCTCGATCGAGCCGCCTGACCTCTTCGTGTGTTTTACCGGTTAGCATTAAATAGAGACTAAAAAAAAAACGTAAAAAATTATATCATTATATCCAGCGATCGTGAATCAACGAGGAGATGGAAAATTCACGATAATTGTAGATCTTTTCTATTTCTCGCGTGATTTCTCGAATACAATCGTTTTTTTCATATTTTCTTTTTTCCCCCTAGCTTTTAACTTATAAATTTAGTCGGGACACGAGAAAAAACGACATTGCAAAACAGGAGCAAAATTGTAACACGAACACACATTAACACAAACACGAGATACTCGCATACCATAGCGAATACTATAATTTATAGCCACATAATAAAATAATAATAATAATAATAATATTAGTAATAATATTAATAATATTAATAATAATAATAATAACAATAATAATTTAAGAATAAAACACGTGTAAATTTTGTATCTTCGAGATTGTGTATCGTAAATTGATATAAAAAAAATCTAGGTAAACGAACGAGAAATCTATATATATATATATATATATAAATATATACAAATAAATATATACATATATATGCATACATATATATATGTGTGTGTGTATTGTAACGATGGATTAATTATCGTATTAAATGGTAAATAACTCGTTGGCTATAAATAAGAAAATAAAAATAAAATCAATGGAGATGAGGATGAAGATAAAACAAACGATGCAATTGTGCATAATTTTTAGCGCTCTAATCAAGGTGATTAAATAATTATCTCGCTCCCCTCACCTCTTCCCTCTAGATAGTCAAAGTCTTGGGGGAAAAAAACATCGAGTTGAAATAAAAATGGAAGTACGTGAGCGATTTTGCAAAATTCGAATATCCTCTTTTAGTTGTTTTGTAAAATTCTTTGAAATGAGAAAAGAGAAAGAGAGAGAGAGAGGGAGAGATTTATTGCGAGAGACCACATTGTGATTTTTGATTATAAACGTTACTCGTTCTAGCGTAATTATGAATTACCGTGGCGATCCGTGAGAGCCTCGAAATTTTTTTCGACTATTTCACTCTCGGGAATAAAAATGGTGAGAAAAAAAATGAAATAAAGTAAATTAAAAAAAAAAAATATTCGAAAGGTGTTATAGGTAGTTAGAATGGGGGACAACGCTCGTTTCGTGTTTGTACGATCGTGTAACGATATCCGACGGAACGATGGATCGTGCGCGAGCGTCGATCCTCTACGAATCGAGACTTTGCGATATTTCGAAGTGAAGACAAATGAAATAGAAAAATCGTTGTTTGATTGAAAAAATACGATACGAGGTTAATAAGAAATTTTGAAAAATCGCAATTTTCTCGACTTCGCACGAGTCTTTATACATAGAAAACTGAGAGAAAGAGCGAGAGAACGAGAGAGAGAGAGAGAGAGAGAGAGAGAGAGAGTGGTATCTATATAGTATTACTAGGAAAGTAGATCGTAGACTGTAAAATATGATTTTTAAACACGAACCGATGTGTGCGAATGATTTCATGACTTTCTGCCGGAATGATACGAAAATAGTATATTACGCCACTAGGGAGGGAAAGTAGGCTATGTCAAACTGCTTGTGCGGAATTGCCACCCGAGCCGAAGGCGAGGGTGGCAAGCAAGCGGCTTGGTATGGCCTCTTTCCCTCCCGTGTGTGCGTATACTATTTTTCATCACATCTCCGCGGAAAATTCGGCTTACGCAAGGCGGAAAGTCGAACTTTTCGTGGAGCTGTGGTGAAAAAATAATAAAATAAAGAAAAAACAAAATTTTAGCGAAAGTCGATCGATGATATCGTGAGAACAAAAATTGAAAAGAAGTACGACAGTGAAAAAAGAATTAATCAACCATGTGAAGAAAAGGAGCAAAGGCCCTCGTTTTGAAGCCAACGTGGTCAATGTCACGGTGTAAAAAAAAATAAACAAAAACAACATGAATGTAAGATATTATTGTAAAAAAAGTTTTAACTTAAAATAAATTAAATGATAAATACATGTAGAAAGAAGGTTTTTTTTCGTTATTTTAACGAAAATTGTTATTTCATGTATTTTCCATCGATATCTTCTCGTAATCATGATAATAACACACTCGCGGTCTCGATTCCACAGTGCAGAACCGAATGAAAGTGCAAACACACCGCGTGCTTTGCCTCGAGGCCAATGACCCTGGCCCTCAACTTTTTGCACACTCGATAATTAACCAGGACTTGAATATTTTCAAAAATTTCTCTGATTTTTATCAGTTTTTAATTTATTTCCTCCGCCAGGATCCATTTCTACATTATTTCAAGGTTACTTACTTATTAACGACAAAAAATACTTTGCGAATAATTCATGAGAAAAATTATTTTTTACCCAATATTCATCGAAATACGCAAGAGTTCTTTGACGTAAAATCAATTCGAAACATCAGCATCGTTGCTTGCAATCAACAATCAATTTTAAATCAAATTTAATAACAAAAATTCCTCAAAATATATTTGTTGATTACTTTACCGGATTTTTTTTACCTTTACTAATTATAAATCCCAAATCAATACTTTAATCTTTTTCAACAATTTAATTTTTTTTATCCTTCACATAAGTTTTAGCCTTACTTACGCTGACATTTTTTTCATAAAAATGGCTGAAATTCAATTGTTTTTTTTTGTTTGACATTTTTTCATCAAACAGGAAAACCCTCTTCTTCACGGTCTGGAATTTCTTCATTCTCAACGATCGGTCCAGAGATTATTCATCTTTTCGAACGACATCCACGATATATTTTCATCATGACGTTTTTATTTCGTACTGTAAATAATGTACAATCGAGATTGCGATTTGCGAAGTCACCGAGATCGCGGAATCATACGAAGAAGAGAAAAAGACAAGTTTTCGCGTATCTCTGCCAATAAATCAGTTGAACTTTCCACGCGTTTTCTTTAATGTGTTCTGTACATTCACTCGCATCAGTTTAAAAAAAGATTTACAAAGAAATCCACTACCATCAAAAAGTTAAGAATCAATATATTTTCTCTTTAAAATTTATTACAAAAAAAATTCCTTCAGTTACGAATTAAAAAAAAAAAAGATTTACGATTGAAACAAAAATCTGAAATCTTTTCATCGAAACAAGTCAATAGTATAAATTACATAAAAAAAATGCAATTACTTTAATTAATTCACAGAATTCGATATTGAACAATCCAAGAAACATAAATCATAGAACCAATCAATCGATTTTTCATTGATTAACCCTAGCTACACACTATAACTTTTGGTACCTTACTTACACACTATCGGTCTATTGGACCGACGACTTTTATCGCTCTATAACATTGTAACAAACGCGTCTATTGAGTTTTAATTGTAGTGAAATCGAAACGTCAGACTCCGACCAATCCGAAGAAGCAATCAGTGAAGCCAAAGAGTCATTTCATAAGAAGTTATAATGATTATGAAAATACGTGTGCTGAAGAAAACGTGAAAATGTAGTGTTCGACGGAAAAAATTTTCAAATTTTTTCATTACAAAATAGAAATATATAACCTTCCGATTCTTCGAAAGGGTTCTTGGGACTACCAAAAAAAAAATAGGTTAGTTTCATTTGGTCGAAAAAGTTGAATTTCTTGAACAAGTGAAATTCATCAAATTCAAGAAAAAAAGATGAGTAAATAAAGTGAATCCAAAATGCGAATATGTACCGCAGAATTTCGGTCTGCTGAAGGTTTTTCACATCAATTACAGTAAGATCAACATGTCTGAGTTTCAAAAACACGGAAAACAATTTCTGTAACTCAGATGGAAATGATGGCTCAAAAATACCGGAGCATATAGAAGCGTAAAATAAAATGCAGTGCTCATTTTATTTTTGAATGTTATTTTGGCATTGCAATAACCATAATTGCAACAAAACTTTTTTTTCGGTACGAAGTTAAAAAAGAAGTATTTTTTGCGATTTTTTTCTCGTAGAATTTTTTTTTTTGAAATTTTAGTTAGAACAATTGTTTGTTAATGGGGTCATCCCATGTGACAGCTATTTTTTTTCACTTGTTTTGGAAATTTTTTTTTGATAAACCATTAAAACACACTATCTTTGAATTTTTACCACACATTTATTAACATATTTACAGTCCCTCAGAATTTTATCAAACAAAAATAACGAGTTGAATCGACTTTACACCGTTCGGAAGACACTCATGTGTTGGCTGACGGCTGCCATGATTCCGGAGGTTTTGCTCATCTGAAATAAAAAAATCAAACAGCATTTTAATTTGTAGACCTGAGACTATCGCTAGAACTAGAATAAAGTAACAATATCGAAAATTGAATTTTTGACACGGTTTTAAAAGTCGAAAAAAATGACGAAACTTGGAACTTAACATTTAAAACCGTGCCAAAAATTCAATTTTTTATATTTTTACTTTACTCTAGTTCCAGCGATAGTCTCAGGTCTACAAATTAAAATGCCGTTTGATTTTTTGATTTCAGATGAGCAAAACCTCCGGAATCATGGCAGCCGTCAACCAACACATGAGTGTCTTCCGAACGGTGTAAAGTCGATTCAGCTCGTTATTTTTGTTTGATAAAATTCTGAGGAACTGTAAAAATGTTAATAAATGTGTGGTAAAAATTCAAAGATATTGTGTTTTAATGGTTTATCAAAAAAAATTCCCATAAAAGCGAAAAAAAGAAATAGCTGTCACATGGGATGACCCCGTTAATAATTTGAGACGCGGCCGATCATTGAGAAATGAAAAAAATGTACTTACGATTTGCACGAAAGTTAACCAACTTACACACTATCTGGTTCAATAGACTGCCGAGCGCAAGGAAACTCCCAACACACAGCAACAAATTCGACTTTGAAGGTCAAGCTATGCTATTCGCACGTAGGCGACCCTAAATTTTTTTTTTCGACACTCTTTAAAGTGTCCTGTTGTATCGACGGGTACAGTAGAGAAATATAAAATCTGCCGTCGGTCCATTGGACCCCGTAGTGTGTATCTAGGGTTAAAATTATATAATTTTATTAACTTAAACTGAATTTTTCTTTTAATCAATTTACAACAATTTTTTTCTATACTTCATTCGTTCTAATTGTTTGCTATTTTTATGGAGGTTTTTAATGCCGTCACGTCTATAACAAATATGATTCAGGCATAAAATGCATTTTTGTACCACAATGCAAATGAAAATGATTTTGGCATATATATTTAAAAATGAGCGGAAGTGTATAAACTGATATTGTTTTACAAGCGGACTATCTTTTATTAGATGGCGCGAGAGTGTTTGACTCGTCTCTCTCTCTCTCTCTCTTTCTTTCTCGTTGATCGACGATGTGCGAAAACAAAGTGGTCGTTTGGTGGGTAACATCGAATCAACGAGGAATCAAGCAGCATCGTGGAGCAACGAGTCAGCGATCGTATCGATTCTCGCGGCAGACGGTTCAGTATATTAATTAGCCCGGTGTGTAACTTAATTAAAGCTTATCGGCTGATACGAGGAGTGTTTACATGCAAATCAAAAGCGAGCCCTGCACGAGATAACATTCGCTTCTCTTTCTTCCTCATCTACATTTTGTTCTTGACTATACTTCGAAGATCTTCACCCGCGCTTTTAAAAGTAAGCGAGACAGAGATAGAAATAGAGTAATTATGACACCTGGCTAGTAATAAAGCTGTTTCTGATATGATAATAATCGAGACAGAGACAGAGAGAAAATGTTACAGTTGAATGGCACTTGGCGAGCCTCCACTTTTCACGATTTAATTTAACGATCCTGCCAGACCGAGTTTTGTGTGCTTTAAACACTACATCGTATCCTACGTTTTATATCTCATATCTTTCGTATATCTCTCACGTAATAAAATGGAATATTCATGATTTCTGCAATTCAATGTGACGTTATTGAGTTTTCCATCGTGCACGTTCCTCGTAACGCGTGAAGAGGTTTTTAATGAAATAATCTATCGGTATTACGCTCGTAAGAGGAGAGTCCAGAGAAAAAAAACTTAGTTAATGCTTTTCGATTATTCGCCAATGTTGCTGGAATTATTTCTTATTCAATCCAAAAATAAATTACGATTAATTTTAGTTGAAAATACTTCTGATCACAATTTCTTTCGGTATTATGTAATTACGGAAACGGGAAATTTAGTATTCCTAGCAAACCGTTAAATTGGCTTGGGAAGGACTAAAAGTTGAATTAAGTTCTATCACAGATCTCAACTTGATTCATTTTTTTATTGGATGTATTAATTGCTAGTTATTTTACATTTTTGCACAATTAATTTCTGAATGAGTAACCATTGTTAGGATATCAATTATCCTGCAAGGTTATCATTGTTTTGTTCTTCTAACGTTTTGCAGTTGATGAGAAATTTACCATGAAAATTGATAAACATCGATAATTAATTGACAAATGTCATAATGCATAAATGATTTAAATTATTAAGCTTTGTTTTGAAATCTCACGTTTTTTACAGAAGTTTGACCATTGCACACAATTAATTGAAAAAAAAGTCGCCAACCACATAAAAAGTCGAATAGTCTGCCAAAAATTCGTATGACTTTGAAAGTTGAGTAAAAATATTAAAAAAAAGGAATAAGGCACTTATTCTGGTCAGTAAAATGAAGTACAACTCGGATTAATTAAATAATTACAAAACCTTCAATTTTTAATGTAATCAAACATTCGTGCAAAACATTTCAATAGCTTTGACTCGATTTTAAGGTAATTTAGTAAATTCATCTAGAAATAACGAGACCAGGTGCATTTTCATCCAAAATCGATCGAACCATTGCACAAGAGCTAAACATTCCTATGAGGAACTTTCAAGTTCCGTTGCTACGTGAATCCTCGTGGTAGTCGTTCACGTAAAAAAAAAGTAAAGAGAAATACTCGCTGTTGATCCCCGCAAATCCGTCCACGTAAATCCCCGCGAGTCCATTGTCGTTTGTAACACAAGTCGGTTTCATTTCACGGTGAATTTAATTTCGTTGCGAAGTTAAGTCCGATCGACCAGCTGTCGTAAGTCGGGGGTGACCCTTACTTTGCCCTTTGAGTTAAAGATACGACCGCGCCTAGACCATCCAAATCCTGGATCAAAAACGCGCAAGTGCGAGTAAGAGGGGAGAAAAAAGAGAATGAACCGGCAAACGAAAAATCTTCTGGAGAAGAGCAAAAAGGCTCGTGAAAAAGAGGAAATTTTTACGCGCCCCATCGAGACGATATGGGATATGGATTTGTTCCATAAAAGTGACCGGGATTTGCGTAATCGCGTTTGAGGATCACGAACCATCGATGAAAAGTCGTTTTCTTCTTAAAGGAAAAATAGACTCTCACGATCTTGCGAAATTTCATACAAATTTTCATATTCCGTACTATGCAAGCATTTTTGGCAACTCGTCGATATAAATTTACAATGCTTCTTTTTAATTTCGAATTATTACCACAAAAGTATAAGGAAAAAATTAAGAATTTGCATAAGAAAACAAATAATTGTATGTATGACGATCCGATAGTCACAAAATTAAATCTTGGAAAATACAAAACAAGATTAAATCACGAAGTAAAGTTTCATGGATTAAGAAAATCAACTTTTTTCGAGTGTCATTAATTCGTAAGCAATGGACAAGGCACAAAGATTGGAAATCGTCGGAACGGAAATGATTTTTCGAAAGCTCTGACGTCGAAGAAAAAGCGAGGGTGGAAGAAGTAAATGATACGAACGAGGGCAATGAAGACGACATTAAATCGCGTGATCGAGTCGATAAATATAAATATATGTACATGTGTATGTGTGTAGGCTTGAGATACCAAAATTCTGAAAACGTCAGGACCCTCCCTTGGTCCAAAAACGATGGCAAAATCCTCGGGTGTAAAGGTCAAGCGCGTCGAGTTAGGGGTCAGGGTGTCACGTCGAGTGTGAAAATGGGGATTTAGAACAAGGCATGGCTTATATAATTCTACACAGAGTCAGGTTATCCGAACCGGCCAATTTCTCCGTGAGATCATCCTTGAGAATAAATCACGAATCGATAGAAGGATTTTGAATGTCCGAAAGTTAAGGAATCAGACTGAGATGAATGAGTGAACGAGGCAATGCGCGTCGACTCGAAAAATGGTGGAATCAATCTTTTTTGTAGCGCGTAAAAAAAACAACCCCATAGAGATATCAATAAATTGATCAGCTCTGGCACAGGTTTGACCAAAAACACATCCACCACGAAGCGGAAAAATGGCAATATTTTATAATGAATAAGATTGGGAAATGTTTGGGAAATATTTGATTACTCTGTGGGCGGCGGGAAGTAATCACTTCAACATCATCCCTCGTAATCATATCTTTTCAACCATAAATTATTTATTAATTTGTTTATAAAACGACAACTTGGAGTAAATATAAACTTTAGCAATTTAGTAACTAATTTATGTTCATTAATTAAATTCGTTAAAATTGAAACAATGAACGTGATTTTATTGAGCAAATGAATTCTATTGGAGTTTCTCTTCCTTGAATTTTTCGATGTTTTGGCAAATATTAAGATCCGCATAGTCAGAGTTCTAAAAGAGCCTCGACATTAATGGTTTTTTTCTTTTTAACAGAAAAAACCATTGTCAATGAAGCAATTAATAAATGTATTTTTTTTTCCTATTCATTGCACTGATAGGGAACTTCGTTACTGGCGAGAATCACGGTGACAAAGTTGACCTCTGTAAATCTGTCACTATAGTAAATATAGCCTAGATTTTTTCGCATTCTTGAACGAGGCAATCTTGTGCTATCTTGTCGGACGTGAGTGTCAGTCTCGTTGATTCCTATTTGAAGGAGTCTGGATTAATACGAGCACGCACGTTAATTGTGAGTGACACGCACGCTAAATCCTATAAATATACACACATATTTATATTTATCTATATGAATGTATGGGTAAAATTTCTCGTTGTTTGATTTCTTTGTTTCGAGCTCGCGAGATTGACGAAGTGCAGCTTTCCTTCCCCAACTGATTAATCTCACAATTAGACGGTCCAACAACATCGAGGGATTACGAAGCAATTAAACAGCGTTTTCGTGCGTGTACAAAAGTTGGCGCATTTCAATCTACAAATGAAATGTTGAATAAACGAGTGAACTTTCTCCTGTTGGCTGATGTCCACCCATTTTGCTGATATACTTTTCTCTTATCCTATCGAGTATTCCTCTTTTTATTTATTTTCTCAGCAAACACAACGATCGGTATCACTCGAAGTAAAGCGAGGAAATGCGTCGTGTGTGCCAAACGCTCGTATCGAGGCGATATTTCCTGTACATATATACACTTTCAGCGGCAGCAGTTAATCTCGCGTTTATTCCGCGAGCATATCACGAGATATTTATCAGATTGATCGTCAGTTTCGTACGAGTGCACCCGAGTATATACGAGGGTGGAGAACGCGCTGATTTGCACGACGCAATTTAAAACTTTCGATCGTCGAAAGTTTCGGGCTCGATCGAAGTTTCGTTCGGTTTTCCATCATTTCAAAGCTGACTGAGAAAGTTTCTTGCTGAGAAATCCCAAAAATAGCAGAATAACTTTCTTGGTTTTTTGATAATGAAAAATTATTGAAAAAAAATAAGTCTCTGCGAGAGACAAGCACAGATTGGAACGTTTGAGGTGAAGGGAAAAAAGCTAACGAGCTTTCGAATGGTGCCTGCTGCCAGAGAGGTCAACCTCTTGGGAAGATCCTCGTTCCCGCTGAGGTGGAGTAGGTGGATCAAATATGGTGTTATTAATGGGCACGATTACTTGGCGAAACTTTGAAAGCCTTTGTATATATGTTATGTTCGTAGACTCTTTATTGTGAACTTCGTGAGTCGTTCATGTACCTTATTCTCAAAGTTCTTCGTCCTCCAGGCCTGCAATTCGTGGACCTGTCTCCCCCTTGCTCCCTCTTTCGTTTTTTCTCGTCCTTTTTTTCTCGCGATCTTCCTTCGTTCCTCTGGAACTCCACTCTTCAAGCCCCGAGGATCCTCATCGACAGCACATTATATATCTATATGTATATATTCTTATATATGTTTTCTTTAACACCTGCAACGGACGCTCCGACAGCGGCGGCTTCTTCGAGTTATGCATGGGATCCTCCCACAGAAACAATAAGTCTTGTTTCTTTTCGCTTCACTCCACGCTCTGGCGCAGCTTCCTTTTTTTCTTCTTCTTTGACTTTACTGTACTCTGCTTCGACTAGACGTCGCTTCAAATTGGAAACTTTTCACATTGAAAATGAATTTTAACGATTTTTTGAACTTTTCTTAGCGCAGATTGACCCTAGTAGAAAAAAGTTAGTGACTGATTGTATTTAACAATCAAGAACTACCAATTTTTGGCCCACAAAACTTGCATCTTAGGATGTAGAACCGGAATTGAAAACTTTTGTCTTTGAAAATAGAAATTGAACGAATTTTGGAACTTCTCTTAACACGATACAACAATCAACGACTTCTAATATTTGGTCCCCAAAAGCAGTTCATAGAAATTAATAGACACAGACATAAAAAAATAAGGATTATAGTAAGACGAAGCGATTCGCGTACTTCGAGGTTTGAAAAGTTTGTAAAATGAGTAGCGGCCCCTTTCAAAGCTGCTTGAGAGATGCGCTCGATTCAAGAATCGATTTATCGAATAAACTGCAAGAGTTTTTACCGCGTGTTTTGAGAGCGAGGATTCTCGCGCTAGGATCGCGCGAGCTTGTCCAATCTTGGGCGTGTTCGCGATGGTTTTCTGGGTCGAGATCAGCCGAGGGAAGAACTGAGTTTGGACGGTGAGCAAGTGCAACAGAGAGAAAGAGAGACCGAGAGAGAAAGAAATAAAGCATAGACGGTTGCATACACATAAACATAGATATAGGTAGAATATATAAAAACCTCGATGGGCTGCCGATACGAAGCGAGAGATGGGATTAATCACATCACCGCTGCTGATCGGATCGTGCGCCGAGCTAATCTAATTCCACCTCCGCTATTCTATATACAATATTTAAAAAAAAGCCCAAGCGAGAATCTACTCGCGCGAACAATCGATGGACCGATGAGACGAGGAAGGTGAAGAACGTGAGAATAAAAAGAAAAAGAAGTAATAAAAATGAAATTCTGTTGAAAAAAAAAAAAAAAAAACATCCGTTGAACAGTGCAAATCTTGAGAAGAACGCCAGGACGATTATACACGAAATACTTTAGACAATCAAGTTGGAATGATAGTCGTTGCCCAATGTGTAAATAGTTCACTGAGGTATAATGAGAAAATGAGAAGATGAAAGAGAGACGAAACGAGATATGGATGTGTGTATATATTTATATATAAGGTTTATACCAGGGTATAGATTGGTTAAAAGTCTCGATAAGAAACGCGAAGTCATCGCTATATAGCGCCTGTAAAATATAACCCCCGTTGAGAGACAACGTTTTCTCTCCTCGCATTAAAACGATCCAACTAATCGTTCGTCTCGTAATTTGTTTTCGACACGGGCCATTGTCCATTTGTGAGTGCGACTTTGTAACGAAGATCAAACTTTTAGGGAGCACAGGTGATGGTTTAAAATTGGTTGTTTTGAAACGAGCATGAGAGACTCTTGGACGGAAATATGTGACAATATGTTTCGATGAACTGTCGAAACACAGTGATTTTGAGGTACTTAAAGTTCAACCGAATGTTCATCGTTTCTTGGAGACAAAAAAAGAGAGAGAGAGAGTGAGACAGACAAATAAAAATCGGTGAAAGAAAAACAGTCCCAAAACCCCCGTTGACAATGAAGGCAAAGATTCCCTTCACGAACTACAAACCCCTCGATTTCTGTTGCATTCACGTAACACTGCATCATCCAAGCCAAAGGTGAAGAAGATGAAGAAAAGGGAAGAGGAGAAAAAAAAACTGAGAAAAGCAATACCGAGGAAAATTATAGGTGCTGGAAATCTCAAGAGCGCAAACAGGAAGACGAGGATTCCCCCTTGGGTATTCGATCGAGTCAAACCATGCAGGAAATCGCATTTGGGCGATTCAACTTAAAGAGGGGAGGCTGTCGAGGGTTTGCCTCTCTCTCTATATCTGTTGTGTATAAATACTTTTCACTGTCATTCCGTTTTGAAGTGGTTTGACCTATTCAAAAGCTACCGGCCGCGATCTTTTTTTTCTCTTTTTCTCGTACCGATTTTCGTCTCCATTTTCAGGTACCCTTAATCGTGTAACAGTTTTTTTTTTCGAGATCCTACGTATGGGATCTTTTAAACATACATGTATATAATCTGTGTACCTTTGAATCTCGATTGAATTAGTTTGCAAATAAGATTTTGCGGTAGGAAAAACAGGAGTAGAACTTCGTTGTGGATTACATTTACAGCCGATCCAATTTAGAAGAAATATAACTGTTCATCACACATTCCACACTCGTCGCGCAATCTAATAAGAAAAACCTCGAAAGTTCAAATATGTGTAACGGAATATTAAAAAATTAACTCGCCCATGCTAATTCTTTCAATAACTAAGATTTTACTTCTAAAAATTTCATTTTTAATCTTCGGCAATACTGGGAAATAAATATTTACAGTCTTTCCAATATTCTCGATCTTTTTGCCTAATAAAGTACTTTTCTGGTCTAATAAAATTTCTTGTCACTACGATCATAAATCCAGCATGTCTGTAATTTAACTCTTGAAATGCATAATGTTATTTCTATTTTATATTTATTCATACAAAACGTATACTTAAATTATATTTTGAAATCGATTAGTAGTGATGAACTGCTAAAGAATGTATATAATTTAATACTAATTGCATGTAAATGCGATTTCACCATGAAGGTTCAAATTTGAGTGAAGTTTATTTCCACCCCTATAAGTTAAATTCGACTCTGAAAAGAATTTTGAGATTCAACTTTGTAAGGAATTTGAAAGCTAAATTTGTCTTTGCAAGTAATTTTTCCTCAGTGTAACCGGAAGATATCGTATGTAGTGGTTAGGGATAAAAAGAGGAAACGGACGAAGCTGAAATTCCTGACTACATGAGACAGTTTAAAGACGAGAGCATTTGATTTGCGGTGGAGTTAGGAAGAGAAAAATAGCTGAAGAGAATCTCATGTGCATGAAGACATCGTTCTCGAGAAGAGAGAACGAGATCTGCGTAGGCGTTATCGTAAGCAAGGAGAGAGAAAGAGAGAAAAAGGGGTAGAAAAAAGAAAAGGCGGACGTGTGTTGTGCGTTCCTCGTTGCTCCGTTGCACGAGCAACAGAGCAATGAGTTGCTTGAGTTCTCTATGCGGTGTGTGATACTGCTGCTTGCCGCAACCCGCTAGTTAGACTCTCATAAAGCCATGACATAAATTATCCTCGTGAAGAGAGAGAAGAAGAAAAAGAACGAGAAAGAGTAAGGGGGAGAGAGAGAGAGAGAGAAAGAGAGAGAGAGAGAAAAGCAAGTACCGGCTTTGCTTTAGATCTCATATGCGCGGGAGAGAGAATCTTCTAGGTTGCTGCGAAACACATGCATTGGGGAGTGTTTGTAATGGTCCACCTCCCGTCAACGCCCTCGCGAGCCTTTTTCGACTCTTATTCATACCATCTCTCTCTTTATCTTCTTTTGCTTCTTTTTCTTCGTCTTCTTTATCTTCTTCTCTCTCGATCTTCTTCGCCATCATTGTCTTATCATTGTTCCTCATCCTCCTCTTCTTCTCCATACTAAACTTCCTCGTCTCGCCATCCTCAACTACTTCACTCATCTTCGTCCGTCTCGTCTTGTCCTTAGCACTCGCAGTTTCGCGAAGAGCAAGAACTTGCGTTTGAGTATCCCGCGAAAAACAAGAAAGAGAGAAGGAGAGAGAAAGAAAGACAGAAAGATGGGCGTGATTCTTCTCGTGATCGCAGAAAGGGCACCTGCACTCGGTAAATATTGTTTATTGAGACGCCAAACGAAAAACGTATTAATGTCGTCCTCAGCCATGACGTGAAACGCCCACGAGCTAACGACGCTTCCCTCTCTGACCCCTTTCCTCTTGCCCTTCCATGCTATGCGCGAAATGTCTGTTGCACCTCGCAAAATGGATATTACGTGTCTATATTCGTTGGCTTGCCTTCACCGAGGTCGTTACTGCCATGTTTCTTCATCATTTTTCAATCGATTAAATCTGCGATATTGGCTGATTAGTAATTAAATTTGGCGGGTTTCCGATAATATCCGCCATTTTGCGGCGGAATTGCGCTGTAGTGTTCTCTATTAAAAAATCACACTACAACTTTAGACTAATTAAAGAGCAGCATCGATGAATTGGCATCTTTTAACGCTAGAAGCCGCAGATAGTTCTTTATACCTTGATTCGTTCTATAAATTCATTAAACTGTTGGTCGATATGTCGTAAGTGTAAAAACTGAACAGGGTAAAGAATGCGTAAGGGGTCTGAGAGATATCCCGCAAAGAGCGAACAATGAGACTTCTAATAGAAATCTAATCGTTCCACCATTTATATAACGAAGGGTGTGAGTCTTTTCCCTCTCTCTCTTTCTCTCGTCCGACTTTTTCTCTCTTTTTCATATACGTTATTTCATTTCCATATTACTATAACGTTCATCCAATACATATACTCGTATTTTCGAGCGTGAAAGCTTTCTCGCTCGTCTTTCTCCTCGTATTCATGTCTCTCTTGCTCCTTCGTTCAATCTTTATATTTCTGTCTGCTGTTACTCTCGCTTGCCTTTTGTTTCGCTTCGCCAGGCCTTTTTTTCGCCCATCACGGAATAATCGAACAAGATTGATGAGGGCGGAATGACTGGCGTGTGCTGCTCTTCTTCGATACTGGCTGAACCCGAGGAACGCAAGAATCTCTTTGAGCATGACGTCTCTTCGTCTCTCGGCCATTATTTTTCCATCTTAACTGGACTGCATTGAAATCACTACGAATTTTTGCCTCACTGTTGGATTTTGGGTTGTGAAAACATGGGCAAATATTTATTTTTTCAATCAATTATTATTATGCAGCATTTTTTATGTTGACATAAATAATGATACGTTAGCTATAAGCAAATGAAGAAACAGCATCAATTCAAAACCGATTTTCTGATATCAGTAATTTGTTTTTCTATTATATATGAAATGAAAGAAAAACAAGACAAAATATTCATAATTTTTCGTAGACTTAAGAACCCTAAAAGATTTTTTTTCAAATCACTAGCAAATTCTTCAGAGTTATTTACGTTCGTTGATTTGAGAAATGTTTTTATTCATCACTTACCGACAAATTAGCGTTTATGATTTCTTATCAAATACGTGAAGAATCCATTCTGCCACGTAATGATACTAATATGAATATCGAAATACAATTAATCTAGGTCAGGCGAATTTTGATTTTGAATAGAGCACACTATAGATAATTATATTGAGGTACGAATGGAGCGCGTCGACTGACAAGCGGAACATCCTTATTTCATGGACAATTAAATATATATAGCTGGATAAAAGCTAAGAGACCTGGATCGAATTCGATGAGAGCTCGTCCCCATTCAGCCTGACACTTTTTTATATTCATTATGTTTGTCGAAGAGCGTTGAACCATGACGAACGAGTATTAAAAGATATTCTCATATAGAAATGTACTTGATATCGTATGAACAGATTTCAACTTGAGGCGAAATCGTGCCTCACAGAGTTTGGAAGATGGGGATGGAATTTCTCAAATTCAAGGCAATTTCAAAAAATATAGGTGTAACTTTTACGCACAGTAAAAGTGGAACTCCTTAGGTACACATAGGACAAGGCATTTTTCAGACTCAAGCAATCAAACTGAGTTGACTCAGTAAATAAAAGAATTTCGATGTTTTTATAAAATTCCAATAAAGAAATTATAGACTGACGACAACTAAAATGCATTGCTTATGTTTGCTACGTTATGGTTGTTATGCATCTCTAATGCACTGTATACGTTTTCATTGGTTGTGATTGCTATTAATCTATAAGTAACTAGCGAACACCGCATCGATCATTGTTCCAGACTTTATCGTCGATATTATTTCGTTGTTATTCATTTTTGAACGTGAATCATTTTTTTGAGAACTCAAGTAGGGCTTTAGCATTTCTTGCAGGAATGTCTTCTACTGTCTTATCCTTCGACATAACAATAACAAAAGTAATATTTATTATTATTGTTTATTATATCATTATTAATAATCACATTATTATGCCCATCGTAATGATTATAACCACATTGTCATATTGATTTTTAAACAACTCTAGCTATTTTGTATATATATATATATATATATATATATATATCGACGGTTAAGAACTTTTTTAAGTATTGAAATATTTATGACGAAATCTATTATAAGAATTTTTTTCTTTTTCTCCTACAACTGTGTTGTGAAATTGTGGATCGTATTTCAATGAATGTTTAAAAAGAAAAAAAAACAGTTAAAAATAGATAGATGCATAAACGTTGATTATTTTCAACAATTATTGTTATTGGCAATCAATAATTTTCTCTCCCACGCACTCTCCCCAATCTACTACTCTACCCTTCTGTGCCGCGTTTCACTTTTCGTTATACGCTTTGAACTCAATGAATTCGTCCTTACTCTACCAAGACATAAGAAGTTTAGCTCCACAAGATTATGCGAACTGAAAGAATTTCGAGTTTGTCTGAATGACAGGGCAAAACAGAAAGACTCGGAGCAAATGAAACTAACCTCCAAATATTTTATATAGAAATTTATACTGATTACTAATGAAAAGGGCACTAAGCACGTGGCTCAGTGAGTCAAGTGAGCCAAGTTATGCCCTTTTGTTCGGTGGCAGCTGTTCTATTTAACATCCAAACATATACCCTACTTTAATATACACGCACCCGGGCGAGAAAGAAGCCAAGAACTCTCTTCATTGCGTTAGCTTTTGCTGCCATGGATTGAGGGAGCTCTTTTTGGACCCCTGGTGCGAAACAACGAGCAGTCAGAAAAATGGATGGGCTGCTAACCGTGCCACCCATGGAGCTCAGCATCGCTTATTTTATACTGAGATTTTTTTTTCTTCCTCGTCTTCTTCTTCATCTTCTTGCCATGTCTTTTCTCTTCTTCTCCCGCTCAGACAACACTCATTACAATGAGGTACAGACTTCTTTCATTCGAAGATGAGAAATTAATTGGAGCACTTTCTCATCATCCCAATGTTCATTAAATCTTTCCGGATAATCCTTAACCTAAGGTTACCACCATTGGGTAAATTTGACCCGGGTCACAATCGTAATTTTTGACTACAGTAAAATGTGTGTGTTTTTTTTTGCAGTGGAACACATTGTTTCCCGATATTGAGGCCTGAACCATTAGCTGATTCGCGAGTTGTTCTATGTTTAAAAAAAATATTTCTATAAATACCAATTTTTTCAGGAGTATAATCACGCGAATTTGCCTGGGCTACGAACGTTCAGAATCGTAACGATTGGGGCTCGGAAATGGTAGTAATGTAAGGTTGATCTCCAAAATGGGGCTGCTGATTTCATTAATAAAACGTGTTTTAAAACTTGCGTATTTAATACAAATTTTGACGATTTAAAACAGGTTCCATTCATCGTAGACCGAAAGCTTAGATTACATTACAAACACTGTACGATTTAATAATGGTCTTGACAAAAACCAACCTAAATCTAATTAAAATTTGACAGATTCAAATTTTAGAGTTACCAAGCTCTGTAACTCGTTATCACGAAACGGGAGATGAGTTTGTTGAAAGAGGAAACATCAAGAGAGATCTCGAGAGTGGGAACTGGGAATGATCTCTCGTAAATCCGTTCCTGTAGAGCGATTAGCTCGTAACATGTCCTGGCCATTAAGCATCCTGTAGGCAAGTTATACTGTCGTTATTGCATTCTCTCAAAGTATTGCCAGTTGGTACAGATCGGCACAGATTCTGCAATCAGAAGGATCTTATTTCAGGATTGTTTTACATTGTCAACTAACATGATCTTTAACAATTAAGATTGTTTTACATTGTCAATCAACATGATAAACTTAAACTTCTTTAAGTTCCTGATATTTCGTGATGGATTTGCATGTCTTAAGGAATCCTCAAATGATCCAGCGACCCCTAATTTATTATCTGAATCTCAATTAAGTTAAATTGTGGTTTTGCTCTTTTTCCAATAAAAATCGCCGATCCTTAAACTTCCCAGGATCTTAAGTTCACAATATAGAAGAGAATAAAGGGCTCCGAGGTCGGGGGGCGAGAACACTAAGACGCATTACTTCCAGTGCTAGTATCCGGACATTTGTCCGGCACGACACATCCAGGAACTGCCTCTGAAGAAATGCTCGTGAAGAGCGGGGGTGGCGCACACGCTCGCCGCTTCGAGGATTTAGTGCCCGTCGTAGGAATGGGATAGTGCACGACTATAACCTCCTCTATTTCTCTCCCACACTCTCTTTATTTCTCTTTCTCTCTCTCTCTCTCTCTCTCTCTCTCTCTCTCTCTCTCTCTCTCTCTCCCTCTCTCTTCTTCTCGTTCTTCTCGAAGCAAGCTTCCACGAGGGATTTCCTGATAGCGCAAGGAAACCACTCCTATCGCCGATTACGATACGCCGCTGCTGCTCTTCCTTACTCTCCTCCATATATCTACTTCTCCATTCTAGGAATCGTGATTACAAATCGTAAAATAACACTATACCAACGATTTCCGTAGATGCCAACAATTTCTTCAGCCTCTAAAGTGCTAATTATTGGAAAAACTGAAACTTCACGGTGTTGTATATCATTCAGAAATATAAAATAATCACTAAAAATATGTATTTTGTTTTACAATTCATGTAAAGCGACATTCTTGCAGCAACGATTCTTCCAAAGTTGGATCACCATTTGTGATTGCTTATTGCGGATGCAAACGTTATATCAAGAGCCGCAGCAGCGGCTCGAAACTAAGTATTAATGAAAAGCAGGCAGCGCGAGCCCTGCCGCACTCTTATATACTCGAATATGACGTTTCTCGGACTTTATCCTTTTTCAAACCGCTCTCACGGAGAAACGGGCTGTGTAATTGTGCAGAGGACCAATTTTTATTTTATTTTTTCCCTTTCCATTCGTCTTTGTTACAAGTCAATCCGTCCACCCAATTCCGAGATATGATAATTTTGTGCATTAAATACAAATACATGAAAATACAATTTATCGGTTACAAGTCAATGAATGAGCAATTGGATTGAAAAATTGTATTGCAATATTGCTGAGCATGTTTTTAATATTGGACGAACATCAGGATGCAAAAATATCGTTGAATGGAGAGAGTCAGAGCGGATCATCGTCACATATCGTCGTTGGCGATCCATTGATCCCCGAAAGCTGCGAGCAACGGGTGGAAAATTGTACGGAAAGCGCGATCTAGTATTTTCATATATATATATATATATATATATATATATATGTTGAAGCGGGAAATAGAGAGGAGGAGTCAGGACCACGCAGGATCCATACTATATTTTATCACGGTCCACTCCCGAGCGTTGATCCGAAGGGGACAACGCGAAAACGCAGTCGCCCGTATCACAGGATCACCCTATCTGTACTACATTGATTTTCAATCTATAATGTATTTAATAATCGTATTAGGACTAGAGTAAGGGGAGACGCGATGAATTTGAAACTGTGTGGTGATATTATTAATTTAAAAATAATAAAATTTGTATTTTCTAGATCGATTTTTATTCAGCTTTCATAAAACATAACAAAGTTTATTTTGGGTATTGTTTACATCAATTTTGGTGGGGGAAAAAATTAAATTTGTCCAATTTTTATATACAACTCACATCATGATATATTCTTCGATCTGAATACCATTTTCGACCCTGGGATTTTTGGGGAGACTTAAGAAAATTGTTAACAGGATTAGCAATTTACCAAACATTTCAATGGCATGTGGACAAAATTTTTGTAACGCTGAGATTTCTCGCCTGGCTTTTCTCATAGCGAAACAAGACCCGAAAATAAGAATCAGCATGCAACTCGAAGAAATTATTTCTGGAGAAAATGAAGAGTATGAAGGCGTGCGAGGAAAGGGGTTAAAGATTATTCGGGCAAGGGAGCACGAGCCCTTGAGTGCACTAAATTTTATTCGGCAGCCTTTACGACCGTTGTAAGACAATAGGGCGTTCTGTAAGTTTAACCGAAACAGTTACGGTCCTTTCCGTTCGTTCTTTTGCTTCGTGCGTTCGAATGCTCCATGTATATGGCTCTATGGATATACGGTCGTACAAAATGCTCTTTAAAAAGCTCATGGACTTGAAACTCGTGCGAAAGAGACAACGAATAATCTTTCTTGCTTGTATGCACGTGTTTGTGCTGGTAGAAAGGAGAAAAGAGAATTTTTGCCTTTTCCTTCTCACTTAAGAGCGAGGAAGAAGAGCACAGGTGGACTGTGGATATTTATTGCGCAATAATCGTTAAACTCGAGACACGAGTCTGCAGAAATGCATGCAAGTATACCGGATGTCCGAAATATCATCTCCGACTTGTAACGAATAGCTAGATTGGATAATTCTGAAGAGAAACGCCCTTATCCATTTTTCTCTCCGATGCAACGTTGAAAAGATCTCGAATAATTAGTTTTAGCCAATATGTTGCATTGATCAGAATAAATGGGGGTGACAATCATCACGAGATTACCCTTGAGCTTATCCATTGAGCTAGAAGTGAGCTTCCCCCGCTCCACGTTTCTTCTTTACGATGAACCAAAACGTCACTAATTAATTAATATTTAATCAACAGTGCATTAGAGAAAAAAACGGCAAGGACTTTTCTCTTCAGAGTTTCGCCATCTACTGACTCTCCGAGTCTCTGTGATTTTCGGGACACTGTATATGCGTACACCGTGTGATGTTTCAACGAGAACTGGAGGACAGTGGGATCGATCAACGAGTCCAGCCCACACATTCTTTTTTTTCGCTGTCGCACGAGCGCTTGCGAATGTATACTGTATTGGAAGAAGAATTTCACGAAAAAAAGGCACACTTCGACTTGAGTAACGATACTGGAAGGGTTATTTATTTGTTGGAAAGTTTCGAATCTCCGGGTTCTATTTCTGGGCAGAATAACATCAGATCTTAACTGCTCAATGAGAGTTAAAGCATAAAGAAAGCGTGAATTATATAAGTCACTTGAACTTCTGTCAAATTTGTTAATAAATATTTTTTGAGCCGAGGTATCGACGAGGCTTGGGTTCAAAGACAATTTTTTTTCAATTTTCACAATCGTCTTAAAGACTCAAGCTTAATATTTTTTTAAATGTACTATCCACTTTTGGATTTTAGAAATATTTAAACAATTGATGTTCGTTCTCAAACTAAGTTGAGCTGAAACAGATGTTTTCATAATGAAAATAAAAAATTTGGGAGATTCGAAGACATTTTCTTGGTAGTTGATTTCAACTTTTTTGGACTAACTCGCGAATGTGTAATTTGGGTTTTTTACGTTGCTAAGTTGTTGGAGACTCGACGCACAACGTCGCAAGGTGCCAAGGTGTAAAGTCGTGGTTGAGAGACAAGATTGAGGCTTTTCTTTATGTTTTAACGGTGCGTATAAGTATACGCGCGTGCACGTGTGTGTGTGTGTGTGTGTGTGTTGCATTTTACGTACCCTGAGAGTCGAACGTTGATGACGAAGATGCGAGAAAAAGAGAGATGAGAAGAGAATACACACCTGCCAAGTGTAATATGCGCCCTGCGAGACCGGACGCGTGGCTGCGTTGCACACACGCGAGAACGCAGAGTCGAGAATACACCGGGCCTCGGTCGAGACTCGCGTTTTAAATGGACGGGACGGGAAAAAAAATTGGGTGAACGGCATCGAAAATTACGACGGGCGAGGATATAATTTCGACGTTCAAGAGACTCTCGTAGAAGGAAGAAATAAAGAGAGAGAAAGAGAAGGAGGCGGAAGAAAGGAAGAGAAAAAATGAGAGGATAAAGAGGAAAGAGCAATTTTTGTTCTTCTCAGATTTTTCAAGGCAGATGTGCTCATCCGTCCATTCCGTTCTTTCACAATTTTATTTTTCCTTTATCCCTGAAAACGTTGCTCTCTCACATTTTTCTCTCCTATAAATTTCTTCCGCAACTACCTTTTAATTTATTCATATTTGGAGCAATTCCATTTTTCATGCTCTTCGTCGTAATAATTAGGTCAGAACGTTCAGGTGCACGTCACAGCGGCTAAATTTATCGAAAACTGCGAAGGGAGCGGAGAAGAAGGAACGAAAATGATATAGAAACGCGCGAGCGCGTGCCTCGGCCATCTTGCACCTGTTCCTCTCCTTTCGTGATCCACAACTTTGTATTTATTCTCATCGTTGAACATTTAAATAAAGATGAATTTGTCATACTCGACAAAATATTTTTAGTATATTTTTAATTGGCAGAAACAATCAATAATTTATGGTTATATTTGCTAGTAATGGAACCACTCTTAAATTTCACAATTGAAAATCCTGAGGAACGCAGTTCAAGTCGAACTTTCATAATTCTTATTGATATTTCTTCGTATGCAAAAGAAAAAGAATTGAAATATCTTTATCATCGTTGTTAATGGAATCGATGATTGGCAAATATATTAGAAAAGATCGTAAAAATGCAATATCAGAAGATCATATATTTCGCAAGGATCATCGTGGATACTTCCGGAGTTCTTCGACGTCTTTCGGCCTTCTTGGCTTTTCACACATGTACACATGAATGGGCTGATGTGTAGAAGGGAATAAGTGAGCGAGGGACATAAGAGAGCTGCGATAAAAAGCTGTTATTAACGGGAAAGGATGGCTGTGTTGGCTCGCGCGAGCGAGTCCGGCTACTAAGTATACGATCTTGGGGCGCTAAGTATGATTTAACTTTCGGTTCTCAGCCTCCTCTTCTTTACTTTTTGTAATTTTTTTTACTCGAGATTTCATTGCGCGTGCGGGAGATCACGAGAGCGTTCATCATTTCTCAGTCTTTCTCTTTCTTTTTTATCTCGCACCCTTCATTTTATCCTCATTTTTCTTTCTCCCCTTGCCCCCCCCGTTTTTCGTGGTTGCGAAATTAGGCACTCGACGTTCGACTTTTTCCACCAATTCTTCTTCCACACACGAGACTTTATCTCACTATCAAAGGCTCGCAAAGTGCGCCGAGGTTTTGCTCAAAGTGCAGGCTCTTCCACGGTCAAAATTGCACGGAGGTCAGGAGGAAGCAGAAATGAAAAAGGCGCAAAGAGAAACAGGGGATAATTGTATAGCGTGTCGCAGAAGGCTTAATTAAGACGGCGACTTAATAGTACTATTCCGAAAATGATGATGGGCTCCCCTCATGTGTGCAGAACGTATTTATGACTACTGACGATCGTAAGTTTTTGAGCCCCGCAATTTAAATCAGTAAATTTACTTACCGAGTCGGTAGCTGAAAAAAAACTCACTTTATCACCCTCGCAAAATAAAAAGAAAATCATGTTTCTTTGATTACACAAATATTTTACCAAAAAAACTCCGTTTAAGGTTTTCAATGGAACTTATAATATACTTTTGCTTTTTTTAATTTCAGGGGTCATGATACAGGAATAGACAAAAAATTACGCAAAAAGAAAAATATATAAATTTACATCGAATCGACAAATTGTCAAGCTTTAATCTTTGATTTCTAAAATTTTCACCATTAAAACGAGCTCTTCAAAATGGCGAACGATGTCTTCGACCTATATATGTCTATAATAATATATGTCTATATATGTCTATAATCAAATCTGCTTAATTAATTTGACTATACTAATTAGTTCATATATTGCAAGGAGCGCTTAAAAATACCTGATGTATAATAAGCACTATTTAAAACTACTTAAAATGAAAAATCACATACCAATCAAATACCTATTACAAGTAACTGTAACCTATTTTTGACATGTTTTTTCCTTGAGTCATTCGCTACAAAGAGCCAGAGTCATCATTGTGAATATTATGATAAAGGAATGTTGCGAATAATGAAGAATGACGATGAAGTTGTCTCTCGTCTTCCATGTCAAGTTATATCGCGACAAGCGATAAGATTGCACGCGAGACTTCCGTTTCGTTTGCAGCACACGCAGAAAAAATAATAGGTGTTCGTCATCATTGCCAGGAGGACGCATGTGAAATTGAACTTTAAAAATTTTAATTGAGTCCCAGCGGACGTACATAAAATTATCAATGTAGTTGTAATACCATTAACCGCATTAATAGCTGTACGTGCTTATACAGATAACGGCAAACATTAAACCTCCCGGACAATAAAAGAAGAAAGTGTGGATAAAAATAGGAAAAACATTGGTTTTATTAACTCGTCACTTGGCGAGTTTACTCGTTCCCTAATGACAAAAAGTCCAGGAAATTCCGGCACGTTCCCGACTTAGTTAGCTACATATATGAGGTATCGTCGAGGTTAACCATAATCAATGACCATTAAGAGCCGCTTCTAGTTTTCTCGGGATACTCGGTACGTTATTCCCAGTTTTTTACTCACGTATTCCTGTATCGAGGATTTTCACCTGCCATCAAACTATTCAACGTAGAATCCTTCAGTGCATTTATGTATGGTACACAAATATACTCATACCTGCTGAGCCTCATGCATTTATTGCCTAATCAGTCCTGAAGAGACGTCCCGATGTTCGAGGCAAGAGAGGAGCAAAAATTCACCTGCGTCCCTCGACTTCCATAGCCAGGTAATGCCCTGGAATTTCACCATTCTCCACTGTCCTCTTCATTCTTATAACGTCCCCACCTTCGCCCTTGCGACTTTTCTTATTGCCCATGTCGCGAACCACGTTCCCGTTATGGACATTTAATTCGTTTCATTTATGCAAGCAAAATGCTTCTGATCACGGAGCCGGAACCAGCCGCTATAAACTGATGTGTACAAACGGCGGTTACTTCGCAACCAGTATCGGTGAAAGGTGTCCTGGACACTTGGCACTCTTGATACACTCTTCAAAGAATTCGCAATGATCCACTTTAACGTGCCTCTTTTGCATCTGATCACTTCACGTCTGAATGTTCCAGGTGATATTACTTAATTGAAAAGGTTACTTTCCATCTAAGTGCTGTAGATCAATAATGGTATAATTGGATTTGCAACTGGAAAGCTTTCGTTTAGGAACAATCGATTATGGAAATGGCCCCAGGATTTTCTTTCATATTTTGCGAATGAAATTAACTTCAAAGTAATCTTCAGCATTCAAGGGACTAAAAGTCACAAAAAAATAGCACATGACTTCATGGATAATCTTGAATTTCCAAATACAATCTACAGGAACCTATTCGAACAAAGATAATCAGAGAATATGAATGGAACCTGCTCGCCACTGAATCATCCGTAAAATTGCGATTCAACGCTTTCGTCTGTGCCCATCGAACTTGGTAATTCCAAGGCACATCGCCGAAGAGACTGTACGAAGGTTTTCGAAAACACCTGTCTGCGACCACGTCGGATTATATATTACGAAGCAAAGCAAAAGGGCTTGTCCTTAAAAGCCCTAGTTTGTTCGGATCACCCAATGGAACCCCGGACAAACCAAAACTAGAAATTAACATGTTGAGTTTACGAATAACGAAAAAAGAAGATTTTCGTATCAATCGAGGAAAAAAGGAAAAAAGTGCAGGAAACATGCTGTGAATATCATTAGAGAAAATTAATTCATGCATTCATAGCCAAGGCGTTCAGAGGCGTGTGTGGGCAAGTGCGAGAAGGCTGGTGTCTCGTTTCCGTTTTCGAGAAACCACATACGTCCCCGGGCTATAACTTGGTATCCAACAGGCTTTTCCCATACGCACGTATACGTATATACATGAAATAATGCGCAACTATATACACAAATATATATAGAGTGGGTATAGCATATAGAAAAGCGTCGGATAACTCTTGGCACAAGAACTCGTGTACCGGTCACGGTGAACGAGCCCTTTATCTGGCCCGAAGTAAATTAGATTAGCGCGAGACGTGCGTTGGGCGTATCCGCAACCTGGGGCATGCATATGAGACCAGGCTCAGCTATAAGGAGTTCAGAATTCAGGACTTCCAGTTTCATTGGCTTTTACGTATATGCGTGTATATGATGTTAAAATCGTTGAGAGTTTTAACCACTAACGCTATATACCAGAAGCTATAACACAGTAATATAATCCACAGCCTGCACACTGTTGCACCAAGAGTTCAGCAAGCGTCTGCACGCACCGAAGCGTCGTGACAGCTTCCTGCGCCACGGAAAAAGGATCGTCTCGTTCCATGCGATCTCTCCTCGTATACGCAACGTTCTTACGTTCCTCACTCGTTCGCGAATATACATTCGCTGCTATATATTAAATCGTATGTGCTTTCTCTACTCATGTGAGCCTATGAACGCGCGAGTAAGCGCCGTTCCATCCTGCTGGCAATCCGCTCTTCTTCTTCTTCGTCTTCTTCTTTCCATAGACTCTTGACTCTCATCCTCACGGTAGTTCGCCCTGGTGGCTTTAACACCAAGGAAACTTATAGGCATGAACGATAAACTGGCCTAGAGCGCGGACTGGTTGGTTAACCCCGGCGGCGTCGGCACACCACTGTGAGTTAGAGGGAATTTACAACCGACTTCCGCTCGAGACTCTTTCTCTCTCTTTCTTCTTCTCTCTTAAGGAAGAACCCGCGGGAGGAAGTCGCGAGCACCAACAGTAGGGTTCAACTAGCAGGTAGTAAAATTAAGAATTTACAGTAAAGTATATGCGAGGGGGAAAACGATTGAGGATAAACAGCGAGCCTCGAACGATCTGTTGAGTCTACGATGATTATGTCATTAGACGTTTTGTGAATTACGCCAGTACACTTGATGTAAACGGTCCGTTAAGATGCAGGTGTAATATTATGTATCCTTCCTTTATTTTTCCACAATGTCTACCACCTGAACGCCCTAAATGAAGAAACATGGAATGACGTGATTTATCTGGTGATTTCTCATCAGGTTCAAGGTCCAACAAGGCCGAGACACAGTCTGATCTCGGAAATTTCTTTCAGAAGATATCGTGGCTTGTATATTTGTTGTAAACATTAGAGATGTTTGTGACTACTATGGTGTTTCCTTAATATCAACGTTGGCTTTGGGAGGATCAACACAGCCTGAGAAATTGGAGATATGCTATTCGTATTTGTCGTGTCTCCCTGATTTCCACACTGGTTTCAACATGTAAAATCGTCATGTCCATAAAAAGCTGAAACGATTGCTGGATTGTGTTCTCAATACGAAATTATCCGGTCCATTTGCGCTGGTCAGTTCATGTCCAGCTTTCCCTCATACTCCCTCAGCTTACTTTTAATCCTTTCAACTTTTTCTTCCTCGACGTTCGATCGCCCGAATAACCATTTCGCTGTACACATATAGCAGAATATACTCATATCCTTGCACATAGTTTGCAGTGGCTGTCTCGATAATCGTTGGAGCGAAGTATATATAGATGGTGTATAGTAACTCTAATGGGATATACCGCGGGTCCTCAGTATATAATTACAAAGATTGCCCCGAACCCAAAGATCCGAGGCCTCGCGCGCGGCAATATATGAACAGCCCACTCTCTTTTTCTTGAGAAACGGTCTCTTTAAGATGTGAAGCTCATACTTCTCTAGAAGCCAGTTATATATACACATACCCAAGTCCAAGATAGTTTGGAGACTCACCTAAGTCTGCGGATAACACGAGCTCGCGCGCCAATAACGCGACGATTAGATCGATCGCCAACTTTTTATTTGAAAATCGAGGCCTATGAACCTGTTAACGCTTTAAACTGTCTGCTCTGTTGGCGATGATGGTTGTACGTGCATGACAGCCTTCCTATTCGATATTCCCCTTTACCTCCTCTCTTTCCGGATTCAACAATTATTTTCAATCCAATTACAACTTTCAATCTTACCGCAATGTAAACCGCTAGAAGGCGAGGTAGCAGATTTTATTTACAAAATTGCTAACCGTTCATTGCTGAGAAGCCTATCGTTCATTCTTGCTGAATTCATGTTTTACAGTGCGAAAGATTTTTCGATTATTTTCTTTGCTACTCTACGTTTGGTAACTCGGAGACGATCTTTCATGTCCGTGGACGGTTGTGTTCGATCGCGCGTGCCTATATAATTCATACGATTGATATCACCTGCCTCCGGGGGGAAAAGAGAACTTGGCTTCTTGCACCCTCTCGCGGAAGACACTTTTCCTTGGATGCGTTATGTGTGCGGGCATCGTTCTCAACGCAGGACGACTCTTCGCGTTGCGGTTCGTTGCGCAGATCCGTAGACACATTTATGTCCATATATATATCGTTCTACGGCAATGCCCAGAGAGCAAAGAACGAGAACGCGAAGAGCAGAAGCGAAAGATTGGCTGTTTTCTGTATACACGGGGTGCCCGAGAACGCGTTCTCTGGATCAGGTGAGCCGACCAAGATTCACCTGCCCGCTACGGGCAGCTGTGCAGGTGTAATTCACTTGGTTTTGTGGACGTTCGTACATGCCCCTCAAATCGCGCTATCTTCCTCTCTCTGTCTACTTAACGCAGATACACACTATTATAAACACATGCACAAGTACACGTATGCACTTTATTACGATCAATAGCCCTATATAATTGTGTTAGTTTCTTGTGCTGATGACAGAAAAAACCTATAACTCCAGGCGCACCGACAAAACGGCCCGAAAATAAACGGAACAAATGAATATATAGTAAAATCTGAGAATTCCACTAATTCTTCACTGTACAGCACGCGTTGTAAAACGCTTTAGCTTAAGTGGGCAGTTACTCAGACAATAAAGAAAGTTATTTGATTGTTGGTAGACAGAGGGATTGACTGGGGTGAATTTTTATGTGTTTTAATTCATCCGCTTTTACGATTCATTTGATTATTTCCGTTATGTGAATTTGTAAGAACAAATCTGTGACGAATGCTGCCAGAAATCAACGAATCTCAGAGTTGAATCAATTTCAGGTCAATGAAAGCCTTCTAATTCTCCAAAAAATTTAGCTTCACTGCTGATTATATATTATTCAATAAGCATGTAGAAAATGATTTAATATTTCGAACATAGAAGATTCGGGAGTAGAAATATTTACAGCATCCGATAAGTGCCTGAATCTGTATAAAATTGAATCGAACAGTGAAAGAACGTCCTCACGATAGAACAGAAAGAGAATTCCCCTTGGCGAGTCCCAAGAGATTCGTTGCATATTCAACGGGTTTTAGTAGACGCGAATCGAACCAACTTTTGAAACCAAGTTCCACGAAGGTTCGGCAAAACTTTCGAGAGAGATGGATACAAGAGGTAAAAAGGAGAGAGGAGGAGAGATAGGGCGGATGAACGCGTGTGTAAGGTGGGTGCCTTGTAAAGCAGGTGTAAGGGATCTTTCTCTTCTGCTGGAACGAGGAACGATCGAGAGTTTATAGCACATATACACACATTCTCGTTGACCGTTGGCACACTGTATTATCTTTAAGATATGGTGCCTTTCTCGATATACATATATATAAGATAGACCTTCTTAGATTCTACATTCGTGCCTTCGACTGGAGTTGACCGTTGTTGTGTGTGATAAAATACATAACCTGGCTGAAAAGAGAGGAAGAGGGAAAAAAAGAAAAGAGGTTGGGAGGGAAAAAAGGGGGACGAAGAGTACAGTGTTCCTGACATCCGAGGCAGCTGAATCTTTGAGAAAAGTGGCACCTGAGTTTACGCTTGAGTGCCACAGATCCAAATGGGACTCCATAGTACACGTTAGATCGGAACTTAATCATTTGCATACGATACAACATTTGATTCCGATCAAACATCTATCGATCTAGCCATTATTGAAAAGTGACGCGAATTACCCCGTGTTTTTCAAAACTTGAAAATTCACCAAATTTGTATATTGAAAAAAAAAATTAAAGTATTGTCAACTACGCGATGAGGTTGGACGAATTTCGTTGCGCCAATAGTCATATTACGTACAGTTAATCACTCGGTGGTCGATCCATTGAGAGTCATGTCATTGAGACAACTACGCCACGATTTTGCAGCTAAATTTTAATTTATTTGAGTTGAGTGTATTTTATGTGATACAACCGCAATAAATGGTTACATTGAAAAAAAATAAAACTTGAGACACAGAATCGATTGAATTTGAAATAATCACATGGAGGTTGAGTTGTATACGGTTTGTTCGTGACTTGATATAATAATAGCATCGAATAAACTTTTCTGCGAGAATTGAATTCAATGACACCATAGATCAACGGAATATAATTTGTGATTAAGCTAATAACCTAGTAGTAATTTGGATGAAATCTTTTGTTACTATTCAAAAAAATAAACCTTTTGCTAAAGCTACTAAAATTTCGTTGCGCAAACAATAAGTTTTGTTTAACATGAATTATATATATTGTAACCGGGCCTTATTCCCTGGCTGGATTTCTGGTGTAGCAGAAATCCGCTAGAGGGCCACGGACGGAGCGCTCTCGTGTAAGCGCCGCACTGCCCGTGTGCCCATAAGGCTCCGACATTGAATCGTTAAATATCGATCACTCCGACCGATGGTCGTCGAGAGAACCCGAACTCTTGTTTTACGAAGTAAAAAGGTCTTAGGCTTATCGTACAATTAATGTACTCTGATATTGGCTGGGTGCACGTACATATACTACTTTAAAAATAAGTGTGTATTGCGTATACGTTAAGCCTGAAAAAATGCGGAGCATGATTTTAGGTGGCGCTGACAGTATGCATGAATATGTAACACACTGATAATTGAATAGTATTAGTATTTTCGTGCACCCTGCCAATAGAAAGGTTTTGCAACCTAATTATGTCAGGATAGGCGCTCTTACTAGAGTAAAAAATCGATCAATCGTAATTACTATTGAAAGTCGCAAAATACAAAATAAAAAATATTCCAAAAAATATGTATATAAAAAAAAATTTCAAATATTTCTTACAATCATTTCAAAATCATAATTGTTCAGTACAATCACTATACGTTTTAATTACACAATGCAATTAATTCAATTCAAACATGATTGATACAGTTGACTGAACTACGTTTCCGCATTTCCCGAGCAATGCGATGATACTATTTCAAATATTTATTAAATTTTATTCAAAAAATGTTTTGGTTCCATTGAATATTTAAAGGTTTACTTCAAATTGCGGACATGGTTGACTCAACAAAATACCTTTAACTACGCGCGGAGGTTATGTCAACTACGCCATTGGTTTCGCTGTATCCAATCTCAGGGCGTAATTGAGCGAACTCCGTTATCAACATTATGATTTTTTTTCAGTGCACGTTGTTCCTTAGCTTATTTAGTAATAAATCGACTCACCATCAAATTCTGGATTAATACTGCATCTGAATGACTATAGAATGGTTTCAAAATTATTTTTTACAAAATCGAATCAAAATCTAATCTTGTAAGCCAAGTTTTATCAAACATATATGTTAGATCACGTACGTCAATGATAATATAATTGTAGGTTTTATGAGTGTACGTACAGGAGATTCCATCCTCATTGGTTTTTTTCTTCCATAGCCCTCTTTTGGTATCTCTCGAAATGTTTTCTCTTTTGTACAGACAAGATCGTTTTGTTTGAACGTGAGTCGAGGCCCCACGTAGCATTTGTTAGTGGTCATTTAACAACTCTCTCTCTCTCTTTCTCTCTCTCTCTCTCTCTCTCTCTCTCCTCCTCTCTCTCTCTTCCTCTTTCATCCCCTTTTCTCTCTTTTCTCGTAAGTCCTATGATGAGTATGTGTACTGTTTGTGTGTAGGTATTGTCTCTTCTGCTTTCGTTCCAGGGGCTACACTCAATTCATTAACGACTTCTAACATAGACAAGAATCGAGAGATTCTTGTATCTATATATATATATATATGTATGTATGTGTGTACACATATCTATACATATATAATGTCCTCTGCGATCCTTCTTATCGATAAAACCGATGGCTGTTGGCCTGGGGTGTGTGGCTCCTGCTCGGGCTCCTCTCTCGTGTTCTCCCGAGGTCGTCTCGATCTCTCGCCATGGAGACAAGTGGGTTAGTTGGTTTACTCGAGATAGCGTCTTATTCGTGGAACCCCCACGATCATTCTCTTCGCCCAACTTGGACCAAATGCATGCATGGAATATTCGCCCCAATCTAGCAGTGCACCAAACGAGGACAGTAGTTCTCGAAATCTTTTCTCCGTAACTAATCTTCGACGATCGAACTTCTGCGACTGTCGTTAAAATAACTAAGTCCGTACTATCCTCTATTTATACTAAGTTTCATCCATCATTCCAAGGGAGACAATTTAGTTTGGTATGATTTATGTATGCACCGCAATTCATAAATAAATTATATCAGCTGTTTTTAATCATTCTTAGGCGTGGGAGAAAAAATGAAACATTTGTTTTTTATGATAAAAAATAATTAAATGGACCACATCGATTTAAGAGAAAGTAGGATAATGTAAAAAAATATGAAACAGTAGTTAGTTTGAAATTAAGACGAATCAATTTATCTCACCTAGGAGAATTTCGTGTCTCTTCCAAGGTGAATCCCACCCACGCCTTTTCATTCTGATACGTATGCTCACTGTTACACATAAATGTACATATATATGGAGGGGAAGAGCATATGGGATGCTGCGGGCCACGGTCCAGAAGAGCCGAGGCAACAACAACCGACATCTCAATAAATAAGGTGTTAATTAAATGGGCATTTTGCTGAATTTATCCCTGAGCGGGTCAGGTGTCCGTTGTGTCCGTAAATAAGATGATATTTATAGCCGGGACCACTTCTCGCTCGCTGAGGGCTTGCTTTTATATTTTATGCCCCTGCTTTCCTTCGCATGTTTTTCTCCACGCTGGATATATCCACTGTATTTTATATAGATGTATATATGTGTTATTATATGGCATAGTATATCTATGTATATTATGTCTCTGATGAAACAACCATGAATACGAGAGACACGCCTTTTTACCCACGTTATCCTAGTATTTTAGTGCTTGTGAACAATATACTGAATTTGTATTACTGTATATAGCGCGTTTTCGTGATGTCACTTTCACAAACGAGGCAGAAGTGCTTGGAATTTACAAATTTATAACCAATGTTTTTTTTTTAAACTATTCTCTTCTAATTATCTTTTTAGTTTCTGAAATATTCAAGAGTAGAAAATTGTTTCATTAATTTTTGTTAGTTATTTATTATTAAGATATTTTGTTCTATATTATTTTCGACGTGAATTAATTTTGTCTATTTTTCTTATTTGAAGATGGATTACAATGATGCCAGAATCAAAGTTATCTGTTATTGAATTTGATTGCCCAATTGGGCAATATTTTTAAACTATTAAATTATTAAATTGGGCAATTACACTGTGGAATAATTATTCCACAATGAATTTCACAGTGAAGTGAAGAGTAATTGAACGTATAAGCAAATTGTACAACAGTGTTTGATATTTTTAAAATACAAATATAAACCATTAATTATTGAATTTTTAATTGCCAAGAAGACTGGCCCATTTTTGTTTTGCTACATTATAAAATTGAACAAGGCAATAAATGAAATTAAAATTATTTTTCAACAATGAAAATTAAAAGAATATTCATTTAAAGCTGTCAACTATTTAAACATTTTTTTTCTTCAATTTATTTAATGTCTCTTTAGGGAGCAAGTTTATCAGCGATTAATTTCCGTAAAAGAATTATCTTCGAATTTGCAGAATGGTCTGTTAAAATTTTTGAGATTTTTTCACGAGGACAGTGAGCGGTAAATCCGTACTTGGAAGTGTCGCCTTCGAGTAGAGTATTCAGGGGGCAGGAAAGTTCGCCAGGATTCGCCAGGATACCAGCAAAAAGACCGTAGACACCCGGGCAGTTTCAGGACATTATCCGCCAGCAACTTTTCTCTTTCTCTTTCGCTGTCTCTCTCTCTTTGTCTCTTTCACCCGGTATTCTGCTTGCTCTCTCGTTCTTTCGCATCGCATGGTACACTCGCGCGTTCCACACGCGCCTCGCTCGCTATAAATCCATGTAAAGTTATTGCAACGTCGGGTTTTGTCTTAATGGTCAACCCGGTAAATCCTGCGGCTGTCACTATGGCTCTATGTTGTAGAATTTTGTCTGTATGTGTGTATATAAATGTAAGCGCCCTTGGACCTTCCTCTCGTGATTTGCCTACTCCCTCAAATATATATAAATATATAAAATATACATTTAAAAACAATTCAATCATAGAAAATTGATATAAATACATGTTCATTGTAAGAAATAAATAAATAATTAAAATCAGGATAATTGTATTGTGTAAAATACCTATATGAAGATGCATTACTTTTATAGCATAACATTTAATAGAAGCTTCGAAGTTGTTAGTCATTGTCATATTCCCAATGTACGTAATAATTTATGGGACGATTATTTTTTATTCACAGTTCAATCATTCTTTCGATATTTCATCTGCGTATAACTTTTTCGTTCCAATCATTTTTTTGAATCTCCATCTGTTTGTTTGCGAGGTTTTTCCATTTTTTATACGAGATAAATTTTTTTTCTAACGCGAGTCATGCAAAAATGTGCGTACATTCTAGAGATATTAAGTCGAATAACAAAAACGAATTATTTTTCTCTTTCCGTGAAAACTATAAAAATTCTTTACCGAAAATATGTTTTCCACGGGAGAATTTTGGTGTCCTCGAAAAAAAGATATTGCAATAATGAGATAAATGTCGTTGAGAAAAACAATTTTTTTTCGAATCTGAGACCAATAACCATGTATTTTGTTTTTCTTTTCTCAGCATTCGAAGTATTTAATAACAACATTAAAGTTTTCATATGATCAAAAATCATCGTATTTTGTTTTGATAAAATAGCTAATAATAATGCAACACTTAATTCATCATTTAATTTTAGTTGGAATGCACCATTTGCTTACATTGATTCGCGAGAATCAGTAAACAAGATAATTGCATAAAACGTAAAATCTCTTTTGTTATGTATAGATATACATATATATACTACTTATTATTCGTGAAAGACTGCTTCAAGTACGAAGAGAATTCTTTTTACGCTCGTTGAAGATTCGGTCCGGTTGTCTATCGCCCATCGATCTTTTCCCAATCGATTATAGCTTATAAGTATGTATTATATACATATATACATATTTCATGTAGTCAGGACTGAGTGGATGAGATACTCTTTTCGAGTATATCTCCTAACGAGCGAGGAATATCGGCGGAACGTTACGCTTGTCATGCATTTTTTTTACGTCTCTGCCGACGGTTATCGATCCGTTCTCTATTCGATCTTCCTCCCACTTCTTTCTCACCTTTTTTTTTAAATTTATCACCGTGCAAAATTTCGAAGGTATACGAATTTCAAAGAGAACTTAACTAGATGAACTTTAGGTAAATAAAAATTGCAGCAACTTAATTTTTTTTTTAACTATCAAAATATTAGGATGGATGGCAAGTCTTATATATATTTATATGCAATTCAAAAAAATGCTAAGATTGCTGTAGTCAAACTTATGTAAACATAAAAAGAAACATTTGAAAAAATAAAAGAAATTCCAACCGATAAAGTTGATAATGATGATTAAATAAATTTAAAAAACACGTACCCGCAGTCTCGAGTATCGTATACATATCTATGGTTCAGGGTTGAAAAAAAATTGTTCAATTGTTGTTTTTTAATTTTTTTTTTTAAATCGAGGATTAGAGTATTTCACGATTGGAATTTTCGCAAATGACAAATAAAGGAGATAAATTGTTTAGGGTATTGGAGGCGAAAAGAAATAATTAAGAAAGAAGGCGCACAAGAGGGCAAAAGGGAAAAGACACGCAGGGTTGAATATCGTAGCGGCAAATCGGCACGCGGCTCCGATCCTTTCGTTTCTTGGCTCATTGGCACGATCCTCGGAACTCTTCGAGATCGAGAGAGTCACGAGGCCCATCCTCCATCTTTATTTCTCGCGATTTGTTTTTTTTTTTTTTTTTTTTTTATCTGGTTTCCACAACTCGATGAGGGAATCTCGCGAGGATAAAAAAATTAAATATATATGTATATAAATGTGGTACAGGAGATGAACGCGGAGAGTTCCTTTTCTTCTTCACCAAATAAATCGGCAAAGGGAACCGTCGGCGTACAGCTGAGATGCTCGATAACAGCCCTCTCGCGGTTGCGCGGATAACTCGCGCAAAAGAGAGGGATTTCAATCCCTCTTTTCTCTCTCTCTCTCTCTCTCTCTCTCTCTCTCTCTCTCTCTCTCTCTCTCTCTCTCTCTCCTTTTCTCTCACCCTCCCCGCACACCCACTGCAAGAAATTTATCCGGTGTTGCACCTGAGGCCCTTTCCTCGTACGAAACATCCGCCATCTCTTTTCATCTCTTTTTTGTCTTTTCTCCTTTAGTGCATTTACTTTTTTATTTTGCTTTTTTTTTCATTTAACTACGAGCACACGTACGTGAGCGATTTAATTGGTCGCAGAGGACCTTTTCAATATCCTTCGGTAGGGCCAAGATGGTTGAGAATCAAAATCACGTGTATTGATTGGAATGAAAATTTGAGTTCGAAAAATGTTTTACATTTTTCGTATTTAAAAAGTTAAAAGTCGGTAATAGTGATCACTATCACAAAATATTAAAATTAATATTTACAAAAACATCCTTTTATTTTAATCTAGTTTCTCATCAAAATACTAAATTCGCGTGCTCCCCATTTTTAGTAACGATTTTTTAATGGAAAATAATCTTTTAATTGAAATCAAATTCTTACTTCAAATGACATTCTTCTCGAAGAAGATTAATTTCAATGCAATCAAAAAAAGTATTTTTTCAATCGATGATAATGTACGTATAAAACTCGTTTAATTGACGTTAATTGACGAATCTATTTAAAGCACAACCATAAGAGAGACAAAAACGTAACTTAAACATAAAAGCTCGAGGATTTATTACAATACACGTTTGAGTGAATCAAGATGGAATTGGCTCGAAGAGATTAAAGTAAAAAGGATGCTCGAAGAGAAAACCCGTAAATCGGAAACGGTCCAGAGATTTATTCGCGCGACGGATAGTGCAACAGTTGCTTATAACTTTATATTGTATGTATAGATATACATATACGTATGCATATAGAGATAAATATAAGTAAGAAAGAGTTTAAAAACGCAGCGGCAAGGGCGGCCTCGGTTGCACCGTAATTTGGCATTATTGGCATATTATTATTCTTAATTTGAGTGACGGAAGGATGGAATCTCGTTAAGAGAGGCGGAATCGATATTCCCTCGGGAGGGCTCATTCGATCGTGGTCCAGCAAGCTTTACCCCCCACTAGAATCTTTCGAATTTTTCCTCTCTTTCTTTCTCTTTCCCAGGATATAACCTTGGAGATCCCGGCATCAATCTCGCGAAAAAATTAATCTTACGGCTCGCTTTTCATATTTGGCTATAATTACAGCCTTCGGCATCGATCCGTGATCCATTCCATACAATCTTTTTTTTTCTCTTGCTCCTTGGAACGATGAGCACACCCACCCTCTTCATCGCTCCGGACCGAGAGAGCACTCTACAACGAAGAGATTGAAAAAAATAAAGAAAAACCAAAATTCACCACAAAAAAGGAAGACACAGAACTACGGGATCCTTTTAATACGGTTTCGCACGAATCTAATATTTCCCATATAAATTATCGGCAATTAAATTGCCCGGAGGGAGGAAAAAAATAAAATCAACGAGAAAACTGGAATAATCTTACGAAGGGAGATCCTTAGTGTATAAAAGACTGCATTTGGAGGCGCGTTATATTTAAAGTCATGGGATTAAAGACCCGGATTTTTGGGTCCTATGCGAATAGCTTGCGATTTTTTGCTCGAAAACCCCTTTATTTTCTTGGGTTCGTGAAAAAATATATATTGGTCCTCTCAGCCTCTCATAGAACTCTCCTATATACCTATATAACTCTATGAGTATCTACTGACCCTCGAGGCTGTTCCAGACGATCCATCTGTAACCCTCTCCCCGGATGTGCTATTATAAACGCACATTAATATTTTAATATCGATAGGAACTTTGAAACATTTCTCTCATCCTGCAAATACTTAATATTTTTAGCTCGGAGCTCATCCGCAAATTTTTCTAATAATGCAATTTTTTTTCCAGCTAAATCCTAGTGAAAAAAGGTTCACGTGCAAATTTATTGATGAACATATGTTTCGTATTTTTTTAGAATATATTTTGAAAATAACCTGTTTAATTGAGGAGTTCGTAAATAACGTCGTACAATAGACAATGCTTTTCGACATTTATTTGTTTTTTTTAATCCTAAATTATACACTGAAAAAAAAAAAATGTTATTGACCGAAACAAATTCCGTTTCTCTCAACCAAAGTATTTAGTTCGATACGGGCAACAAAATATTTTTGAGATAAGACAAAATAATTTGTGAATGCCGAAAGAAGTTGTTGGCCAAACTAACAAAACTTTAATGCAGTTAAACAAATTAATGTTAATGCAATAAAATATTATGCAGATAAACTAATTCATTTATACGTCCTAACGATTACCGTTTAGTCAATTTGGTAATTGAGATTCAAACAAGTATTTTATTAAAGCAACTAAAAAGTATGCAGAAGCAAATAAATGGTACCAGTAGTTCGAACAAAATCATTTGATTCCGGTGATTTAGTTGATTTATCTACAAGAAATTTTCATGATTTAGTTGAATAAACTAAATCATTTGCCTTTCAACAAAAAATTGTTGGATCCACCAATTTTTTGTCCAACAAAATGGATTTAGTTCGATGAACAAATTTTTTTTCTCAGTGTAACTACAAAAAATACAGGTAATATATAAGTAAATACATAAATAATAGATATTGAAGACTGTTGCTAGCGCGAAATGTTAGTGCAATGTTAAAAGTTCATCGTTGAAAATCTCTAACCTCGGTTCTTGCTCTTATAAACTTATCTATATATATACAAATTTCTTTCAAACTGTTTCTGGTTTGTCTGTCCGTAGATATCTCTTCGGATGTTGGGGCCTCAACTGGCGCGAGAGAACCGCGAACGAACGGGGGCGCGAAAGATTTAGAATATGGCGCAATGCTTATTGGCGTTCTCGTAGAGCTCTCGTTTCCCCACCTTGGTTATAAGGCAAAACAGATAGAAAGAGAGAAGAAAATATAGCGATAGAAAGATCGAAAGCAAAAGAGAGAAAGAGAGAAGAGAACGCGAGCGAGTAACGATATTTCCAGTGGTGCAGACATAAATCCCGGCACCACGTACACTCGCACGCCCCCATAGACCGCCCCTCCATTAACTTTTTAATCTCTCCAGAAGAGTCGAGTGCAGCAAGGGGGAGAGTGGAAGGGAAAGGTGGTCGAGAAAAGAGTGCAAGGCGGGGAACCCCGTGCAAGCGAGTACAATACACTTTGCGCTTCGATGAGAGAGAGAGAGAGAGAGATGGAGCCCATTGGCTACAGACGGTATATAAAAACAGCATCCAGCATCTCTCACGAAAGATAGTGGATGCTCGAGTGTATATCGAGAGAGGATATCCCTTTGCTCTTTTCGACGAACTGCCTCGAAGACGCGACGCGCAGAGAGGACTCGCGATGCTCCCACAGCGGCAGCCCAACCAAGAACATCTAGTTAGCGTCCGCTCGGACACGCCGTCTACCAGCTTTCCAATATCGATGGATATATACACATACATACATGTGTCTGCATGTGTAGCATGTGTCGCGAAAAGAGTTATCGAGAGCCTGTTGTACTTACCACGAACCTTTGCAATCATGTATATGATTATATATTTATAAATTAGATTGATAAGTATATGAATAAGATTAAAAAATATATTACTGTATTTTAATAATTATTTATATTAACGTGATTTTGTTTAAACATCATTTAATCAAATCGATTATCTTTTCCCAAGTATTTTCATTATTATGTTTGTGAACAAATTCCATTATTGTGCTTCAAATGAAAACAAAATAAACTAAATAAATTAGCACAATAACAAACAAGTTGAAAAAAAGTTTTAAAAATTTGTGATACAACAAACGTAATTACCGTTCTATTGGTAGTGAATTGGTACTGTCGATTAAATAATTCAGGTACTTGATCTTTGAGTACCTTTAAATATTTTGTATTAATTACCCTCTTAATGAAATTTTTTTATGATTTTTTTTCCAAATGTATTAAGACTTTTTTGAAGATTACATAAAACTCGATGAATTACAAAACGTGTAATAAGGTTTTGTAAGGTCCAATCAATTCTGTCACGATATAACGCGATCTCGATCGGTCGTACATCTTTTTCTCACTCTATTATTTTCTTTTATTATAGTAAATTCATATTATGGCGAATCTTGCGATACAGGCTGTTGAACGCATCGTAGCCACGATTGCAGATAATAAATCATGATAAAGGATGCAAAAGCGCAACGGAGAGAAAGAAGGAAAGCGGGAGTGACAGAGAAGGAAGAAAGAGCGGGAGTTTGCACTGGGAGCTCGCGGGTACATAGTGCTTCCCGTACATTAAGCCAGACGATCTCTGGGATCGAGTGAGAGCATGGCACACGCGGCGAGCATTAGCATAAGTGTGCCCAGGCTCCAACCGACATCGAGGACTATACATGTATACATAGATTTATATTTATATTATATGTGTAGTATAAATATATATGTATATATTTATAAAAACATATAAATAACGCTTTTACTATGCTTTATGTAAACAACTATCTAAAAACGTTCGTGATGCATTTATTCAAATTAGCAATATTTGAAAAATTCTAGACTATCGTAGAAAAAACTTAAATGACTTTTTACTCAAGTTTGCAGTGATATTATTTTATATCTGGTCTTCCAAAACAATTGGAGGTTTTTCTAAGGGCTATAATTATACATTTCGGCGTTTCGAAAAAAAAAATGGCGCATCGAAAAAATCAGGATGAATTCGGTAAACAGAAGAGAGTTGTCTATTTTTGATCCCTAAATTTGTATAATCGCGCGAAATTTACAGTTTGAAGATACAAATATGCACTGAAAAAAAAATTAAAGTATTGCCAACTACTCGATGAGGTTGGACAAATTTCGTTGCGATAATAGTCATATTACATTTACTTAATCACCCAGTGGTTGATCCATTGAAAGTCATGTCGTTGAGACAACTACGCCACGATTTTGCCGCTACATCTTAATTTATTTGAGTTGAGTGTATTTCATGTAATACAACTGCAATAAATGGTTACATTGAAAAAATAAATAAAACTTGAGACACAAAATCGACTGAATTTGTAATAATCACACGCAGGTTGAGTTGTATACGGTTTGTACGTGACTTGATAAAATAATAGCATCGAATAAACTTCTCCGCGAGAATTGAATTCAATGACACCATAGATCAACGGAATATAATTTGTAATTAAGCTAATTACCTAGTAGTAATTTGGATGAAATCTTTTGTTACTATTCAAACAAATAAACCTTTTGCTAAAGCTACTAAAATTTCGTTGCGCAAACAATAAGTTTTGTTTAAGGTAGAACTGTCGATACTGCAAGAGCCAAATGTATACACCGTCATGTTTGACTTACGTAGTATTTAGAATAGGCAACGTCGCGATAGAGTGAGAGAGACAGAAATGGTCTGTTTCACTCGAGAGGTGTGCAAAAGCTATGCGTAAAGACTGACAGGTGACGGACGCATCATTTTTCGGTTCTGTGTGTCAACTCGAAATAAAACATCTTTAAAATGTCAAAACCACGAGAAGAAAATAAAATCTAACACTGGAAGGGCCGCAGAGTAACTGAAAAATTGTACCGGAAGAGATTGCAACAAATTGAAGTGGCGAAAAAATTGAAGGGAACTAGCGGCAAGTTCGTTTCATCAGCTAACCTCTAAATTGATAATTGTAATTCGAGTAATGGGATTGAAGGTCGTCGAATTTTTCACATCAAAACATTGGGAGAAAATATGTTTTGTATGTGTTGCAATTCAGTATTGTCTTTGGACGACATCGAGTCCGAAAAACGCTCAGGTCTGGCTTCCATTTTCTATATAAAATGCAGACAGTGTGGAAAAATTACTGGAGTCCCCACCGAGAAACAACATCAAGTTCACAATCAAAATAATCATTTCGACACGAACACCAAAGCCGTCATTGGTAAGTATCAATAGTTCTTAATATTTTGTTAACCAATAAACTTTTTTAATAGCCAAATTTAATACAAATATATTACATGTGCATTGACATATTTTTTCTAGGTGCCATGAATAGTGGTATGGGAAATACCCATTTGAACAAGGTACTTGCAGCGATGAATATTCCTGAAATGAACTGGCATACCTATCAAACACGTGAAAATGAAGTGATTGCAGGTGTCAAAAACTCAGCTCAAGAATGCTGTTTAGCTGCTGCTCAAGAAGAAAGGCGATTAACGATTGAAAAAGTTGACGAGTTAAAAATTTTGTTGTAAGTAGGAGAGTAATATCGAAGTGACGTATTTCATCAATGGAATCAAAAGAGACCCGGCAGTGTCTTGATGTCAAATTATTAAAAGATAAAATTCAAGTGAATTTTGTCAATACACCACGTACTCTATTATATTAAATATATGGGCCATTCCACTAAATATCAAATCCGGCCTCAATTCAACATTTAGTTTGTTTGTTTTTTTCTTTTATACAGAAGTCGAATAGAATACATAAGTCGATAAGAAGTCGCAAGAACAAACAAACAAAATATTACATTTTTTGAGGTCGGATTTGCGTATGGTATTTGGTGGAATGGCCCATATACATATACTCGAGTTTTTACACGTTTCTAATAATATATTCCATTAGAATAAAAAATGCTAATCATGCAACATTTTTTTGTCATTTTTACCTTTTGAGATGAAATTGTACATTATATATTTTTTTCATTTTCCCGATTGAAATTGTATAAAACTTTTACAAGTTATTTTTACAATTATTTTTACGAGTTTTTACTAGTTATTTTTATATACATTTTTGTTTATATTTATCTTAAAAGTAAGCATGATTATCATTATCTTTGGTATGACAGGAAATATCAATACATGTAAAGAAATAAATGAACAACTGAAATCTTTTGCGATTATTCTCTATATCCTATTCCAGATCTCCCAATTACCAAACAAATTTTCTATTTCCTTCTTCGAGTGTAGAGGATATTGAAAATAAGAATATATCAGATGACAAGGTAGTGCGTATAGCAGCGTCTTTCGACATGGGCTGGTTCACCGGAAGAACGTACGATAGTTTGTCTGGAACAGCTGCTTTAATAGGATACTTCACGAAAAAAGTAATTGCCTATGTAACATTGAATCGCAAATGTGCCAAATGTGATCAAGGTGACTCTCCTAACGATCACAATTGCCGATTGAATTTCGTGGGTAGCGCTAAGGCCATTAAGCCTCATGCAGCAGTTCTACTGACAAAAGATAATCCCATTCTGTCGGCATGCAACCTTCAAATAGGAATATTCATCGTTGATAATGATAACAGTTCAATTTGTGCTGTAAGAGCAGCAAATGATCACGAAATTTTAAAACAATCTGACAAAAATCATACGTCAAAAGGAGTTGTCAGCGAATTATATAAAATAAGCAAGAGTCATAAAGAACTGACAGGAGCTGCTATCCAGTATCTGAAAAAAAGTTTCAACTACTGTGTGTCCCAAAATCAAGGAGATCAGGCGGGAATGGTAGAAGCCATTACAAACATCCCATACCACGCTTTTAACCATTACAATGATTGTGGAAACTGGTGCGTTTATAAGTCGAAGGAGGAAAATTATAAACATGCCAATATCGGTGGTGGTTTTAAAGATGAAAATTTGTTTGAAGCTTTAAAATCAATTTTCAACAACCTCGCACTTAAATCTTGTCAATTTGTTAGTGGAGCCTCAAGTAATCCGAGTGAGAGCTTGAACTCTATGATAGTGAGTAAAGCTCCAAAAACAAAATTGTACGGTAAAACTGCTGCTGGCGATGGGAGGGTAGCGTGTGCAATAAGCAAAAAGAAATATAAGAGAAAAATATGTATACCTGATTTATAGCGAAATCTTAAAATGTCTCCGGGGGATCATACCACAAAATTTTGTTCCAAAATTTACTCTTTTAGTCAAACAAGATATGCCAAATCCGTGACACGAAATGCCAAAAAGATACGTATTTTTTTGAAAAAACAAAAAATTTCACTGAAAAAGAAAAATGAAGCCAAAGAGGGTACTTCATATGAAAGCAATATAGGACTACATAGTTCTGTGCCTGAATCTATTCCGAATGCAATAATTGAAGATGAAGAACCGATTACAGTATTATTTGATTTAGAAACAGGTAGTTTTTCCAAGACTTCTGATATACAACAGATTGCTGCAAAATACAAGCGGTGTGAATTTTCAGTCTACGTTAAACCAGCGCAAAGAATTTCTGAAGAAGCGAGTAATGTCCATGGTTTAAGGTTTGTGCACAATGAACTTGTACTTCACGGCAAACCTGTTTCAACCGTCACTTTATCGGAAGCATTATTCGGGTTCTACGAATTTTTATGTTTGTTCAAACGGAAATGCATTCTGACTGCTCATAATTGCTCTTTCGACTATCCTCGATTGATGGGTGCTATAGAAAAAGTATTTTTGAAAGAACATTTCCATCAAATAATTCTTGGATATTCGGATTCACTTTCTATAATTAGAAAAAAAGACGGGAAAAACAAAGAAAGGTTCTAACAAGTTAGAAAATCTTGCCAAAGAATTTAATATCAATTGCGATAAGGCTCATGATGCTCTTCATGACATAGTCATGCTGGATGAAGTTTTAAACAAATTGAATATAACCACCAGTGATTTACTTGGTTCTTTTTTGAGCTGGGACGATGCTTCTAATAAAATAATATTTTTGCAGAACTTGCCTATTGCTATGAAAGAATTAAATTTACTAAAAGGCCGAGTATCAACAAGTATGAGAAAAAAAATGGTCGCTGCAAATGTGGCTTACGAAATGCTTGTAGATGCATATAAACAAGATAAGTACAATGGCTTATCGAGAGTTTTGGGCAAAGTTTAGGTTTTGGGCAAGTTTGGGCCAAGTTTGGGTTTTGGGAGATTGGGCAAAAAAAAATAACCAAGAATATATTATTATTGGTATTATATTGAGTTAGAAAATGATGGCTCTGTTAATAAAACATTGGTTATGTTACTATTAATAAAGAATCTTTATAAAGTATACACTTCCATGTTTCATTCATTTTTAAATTACGCGCGCATTGTAACCTCTTCGCGACGTTGCCACGTCTATACTGAACTACGATATAAACGTACACTTGGGACATTTATTTGCTAATTACTACTATCACACGCTCTCAACCTGTATTTTTAAGGATTTAAAATGTTCCTTATAATATTTTCTCTTATTCTACCCTTTTTATTGAAATCTGAACGGTACTTTTTGTAAAATACAATGAAAACTGTGATTTCTCATAAGACTCAATGTTAACTGTATGAAATTACCAATATCTTTTTTCTGGTTCTCTGTAGCCTCTTGAAAATTTAACTGGATCTTTTACTTATCATAATCTATTGCTATACCAAATTTGATTAAATTCTGAACGGTAATTTTAAAACCGACAGTACTACTTTAACACGAATTATATATATTGTAACCGGACAGCCTTATGCCCTGACTGGATTTCTGGTGCGGCAGAGATCCGCTAGAGGGCCACGGTCGTAGTACTCTCGCGTGAGCGTCGCACCGCCCGTGTGCCTATAAGCCTGTGACATTGAATCATTAAATAACAGTCGCTCCGATCGATGGTCGTCGAGAAAACCCGAATCCTTGTTTTACGAGATAAACAGGTCTAAGGCCTTTATGGTACAAATAAAGTACGATGATATAAAAAGGTTGGACCTAATTATGTCAGGATAGGCGCTCTTACTAGAGTAAAAAATCGATCAATCGTATTTATTATTGGAAGTTGCAAAATACAAAATAATAAATATTCCAAAAAATATGTATATAAAAAAAAATTTCAAATATTTCTTACAGTCATTTCAAAATCATAACTGTTCGATATAATCACTATACGTTTTAATTACATAATACAATTAATTCAATCCAAACATGATTGATACAATTGACTGAACTACTTTTCCGCATTTCCCGAGCAATGCGATGATACTATTTCAAATATTTATTGAATTTTATTAAAAAAATGTTTTGGTTCTATTGAATATTTAAAGTTTTATTTCAAATTGCGGGCATAGTTGACTCAACAAAATATTAGGCGAGAATGGAGGCGTAGTTGAGCCAACTACGCCTCCATTCTGAATACTATGCCCTTTTTAGCGTGGTTAATTGGCATGATTGATGATTTCGAAATTTCGCCAAATAAAATCGGGCATTGAGAAAATTCGAAGATAATCACTAGAGGATTATCAATTTTGTTGTTCGTTGTCTAATTTGGCAGTACTATTTGAAATTTTTTAACTAGCGCAATTAAAACTCTTAGGAAACATTAAGAAAAGAACTGGCGACATTATACAAAAATGTGAAATTTTATTTGATTGGTTCTTTGCCGAAGACAATATAATTTAACAAAAAAAAATTAAGAGTTTATGTTTAACCAGAGATGATTTGATTCGAACAACACTGTGTTAAATGGAAAAAGTTTGGAGTCAAATTCTCTTCTATTTGGCGAAAAATATCCTACATATTAGGTATCGATGGGCACATACCAGGTAAACGTATATAGTGTATCGTGGTTCGATGTTTCTCAACGGGATATAGCCAAGTTTTTCCGCAATTAAACTATCACCATGGTCGTACGGTTCATTACATACATGCTCAGATCACACATATGGTCCAGCAAGAGTAGCATCAACAGTAGTAAAGAGATGAGGATTGTAACTGGCTTCCGCAAGGGAGAAGAGAAAGAAATATCGAGCGCGTGGAGAGTCGCGCGTCGAATTAGAGAAAATTACAGAACACCTCGTAAATACATCGTCGGCTAAGTGGTTGATTGGAGATCGTAGAGAGACGGGGCAACAGTGTGCGACTACTGCTAAATTATATCCCAACCGCGGAGTGAGCAAGAGAAAGAGAGAAAGAGCGCGAGCCTCGGTGGCTTTATCTCCGCGATCGGCGATCGCTCTCTTGTAAATTAAGGCAACGATAGGCTCTCTTCTCTTTTCTCAGTGTTGCATCCAACAGTGGGTTACTTTAACCTCCTCTCTCTCTCTCTCCCTCCCTCCCTCCCTCCCTCCCTCTCTCTCTCTCTCTCTCTCTCACACTCTTTTGATCTTATTCTCAAGGACTTTCTTTCGATTCCTTTTCTGTTCAAGGGCTCACGCGCCATACCGGAAGTCCTTAATATCTATGTATACCTACAAACCCTTGTTTGCATGGGATTAAACGCTTCCGTGAGTCCTAAACTTTTTCCATCAAATCTTAACAAGCCTCTGCCACTTCCAAACATCCCTTCATGAGTTACGAGACCCTCGTCTTATCCCGGATCGTCAATTGAGATTTCTCTGTCGATTTTTAGACTGTTCAATATTTTTCAGGTACAAGACAATTTCTTCGTAACCCGGAATTGATTGATTCACAATTTCCATGGGAAGGCACCATTTTGACAAGTAAGCTTATATAACTGAAGGCTTTATCGTGGCATCGTTTTTTTCTTAGCACTACAATGTTTATTTAGAAAACGATATCTCCTGCTATGAGAAATAGTCGTACTCCCCGAAATAATTTTGTGAAATATTTAAAAAAATGAAGATTTAAGAAATTCAGGGGTTCACATTTTTAATTATGATAATCATGGTTCACATTTTTAATTATGATTTTATGATCTCTAAAAGAAATTCCAAAAAACAACGAAACGAATAAACAGATCGATACAAATTATTCAATATTTCATATTCTTAAAAGAAATTCACTATATTTATTTCCGAAATTGAAAAAATACTTCATCAACAAAATTGAAAATTTCAACTAAAACCATTTCCTCGACGAATTGTAAAAAATCATCACTTTCTTCACCACATTAAAGGATTGAAATACATAAATCTGTAATGTATAATGTAGCTAATTCATTAAAGGATACAATATTGTTTGAATGACGCAGCTGTTTTGCATCCTTGGAAGATGATTATTTCGCGAGAAAGGCGAGACTCCTGAGGATGGGTTGGAGAGCAATGCAACGGAGGATCCGGAGCTGCACCTCCGGCTCCGATCCTCTTTTGTTAACTCCTCCGCTTGAGCAATATATATATATATATATATATATATATATATATATATATATTAGGTTCACAGTTCTGGAGGCTGCATCAAATCGTTCGGCACAACTTTAACAAGAATTTTCGAGCGAGCTTATAACTGAGGGATGGAAAGAGAGAAAGAGAGGAAGGGAGAAAGAGAGGCAAGAGAGTGTGAGAGAAAGGTGGAGAAAGAAATATTAAGAGGATCAGCCTGACGATGCGCAATATGTATATACATAATATAAGTATAGAAGAGTGAGTAAGAGAAATAAAAAAAAGAAAGCTTCCTCCTCGATCCTCTTTGCCCTCTCTTCGGATCTGTAAAGTCCCGAGACAACCCTCTCTCTTCTAACCCATCATTATCGACAATTTATCAATAGCCAATAATATTATATTAAAACACGTCGCTCTCATCCCTTTCCTTTTCTCAATTTTTTCTTTTCTGTCTCATGAACCTCAGCTTTGAAGAAGAGGAGAAGAGAAGAAGCCTACCGGGAGACGCACGCGCTTCACTCGAACCAAGAGACCGAAATGATTTTCTTCCACCCTCTCTTTTTCTCTCCATCTCTTTCTTTCTCCCGATTTTTATAGAATACATGTGTATATTTATGTATATGCAGTTGTTGCATCGCGATGCACTTTTGCGGGTATCGATGGATTCGCGCCTACGGGCCTCGTTCCCGTTTTCATTTATTTCTCTCTCTCTCTCTCTCCTCTTTCTCTCTGTCCGTCTGCGTGTGTATGCCAATGCCACACGATATTTATGTTGGTTCGATCATAATGTTTAACCGCGACCCCCGACGGTAAGCGCGAACAGACTTCAAAAGAAAAAATAAACCACGGGAAAATTATTATTTTTTTTTCTTATTAGTCTTGAGCTCTCGTTGTAATCAGATATAAAACGTGTGGGCGAGAACTCGGGCACGCTGGGTCACGGTCTCGTTAATCGAACAGCCCTATATATTTAACGAGGTTGAGAAAAAAAAATTACGCCGAATAAAAATAAAATGTAATACAACTAATGCTCATTGAAAGTTAGAAGCTAATAAATAATTAGTGAAGTCGAAATCGAAATATATATTTCACGAATAAAAATGCATTTCATTTGGACGTATAATACGTCCATTTTCCTATTCATTCCTGTTCATTTTTTTATATTTTACAATTCCTTTTTAACGGGACAGACCTAGTTAGAATTTTCGAAAAATCGATTTTTTTTTTTATTTCATTTTCAAAAAGTAGAATCTCTTACGAACATTTTCCGCCCAGGTAAATGTAAATCGGACCATTATTCGCCGAAATACAAGACTTTGTAGCACGTCGTGTCTGAGCCATAGGTAAGCAGGTAGCGGACTTCAAGTGCGTTTTTCTCGAAACCATGTTTTTGAAGTCGGTGATCACTGTAGCTCGAGAACGGCTTTACCGATCGGGTTGAAATTTATATCACTTCTTCTATACATGGTAGTCCTCCATATGAACGAAGGATTTTTTTTTTGGATAATTATTTTTATTTTTAATAGCAAAAAATGGAACTGATATTTTGGTCAAAAAAACACTTTTGACTTTTAACGGCCGCCATTTTGTGAAAAATGGAAATTTTTCAAAACCCTTCGTTCAACTGGAGCATTATATCATTAACTAAAAATCCCCTCCGTTTTTTTTGTTTCAGATGAGCCGTTGCAGCGGGAGCTTGATCACCGCAAACCGTGTTTTTTTTTGCAGCGTCCTCGGCAATTGACGGTCACCAGCTTATTTCGATATGTATTGCGTTGAAAAAATTGCAACATATACATTACATATGTATCTTTTAAACGGAAGAACTTTTGTTGTGAATTATTTTATCGTTTGACCAAAAAAAAATCGGAAAAAAGGCCTTTTTTTTGACGTTCCAACTAGGTCTGTCCCGTTAAATTTCTTTTGATGTATTTTGAAATATTATTACTAACAATGAAGGTAAATTGTATTCCACGCCTCCTCCTTCACGTCAGCAGGCGTAGTACCGCCTGCTCTAATGCTCTCAGCACCACAATGTTTACAATAAGAACTAAACAATTTTAGTTACTTATATTTAGTCAATTGGTGGTCCATAACTCCAGTTGTTTGGTCGACGATCTTCATTCCTTTTCTTTGGGCTCAAATAAAGCCACATAGCTTTGAAGTACCTGGAAATGATTTTATTAAAAACTAGAAAACGACAACAGTATTCGGAAGACGAGAACCAAGAGGATATGAAGGAGACCCTGAAACGTTTAATGAAAAAAATTGGCTAAACAGGAAAGCAAAATCAAACGCACATGCAAAAAACGTAGTGGTATCCGATTTAAATGGGTATTATAACTTTATAACCTATTGTTTTTTGTAGTTGTATTTTAAAATTAGAATTTCAATATTTCAACGTAATTTTCATAAATATTTATACTATATAAAATAAAAAAAATAAGTGAAAACTATTTTCTTCAATTTTCGTGACAGTAAAAATGACAGCAACCTGAAAAAAAATGATTTTATGAATAACTATAATATTATGTATGCGGAAAAATATGTATGAAATTTAATATTCATATATATCGGATAGAATTTTGTGTCTTTTCCGTCTTTTTGCATAAAAAAAGTATATAATATCCGGATGATACAAAAATGAGTTGGTTAACTCTCGTCGGCACGCCCCGACGCTATTTCGCCGCCATTACGATATTTACCGTAACTTTTTAAAGTCTCTGCACCTAGCACGGGACGTAAACTCTATCGGAATTTTCCGAGCGTATATGTAAGTATATACGTAGGAGAGAATGAATTTCATTTTCTCTTGTAAATTTTCACATCGCCCCTAAGAAGATCAACCCATAAGAACGATACACCGCGCGGTTCTTTCTCCTTCGATATTTACTTTCTTAACGGTCTTTTACGCGCAATTTTCATACATGCCCACAACCCTTCCTTTATTAGGTTTTCCACGAGATCAAATCTTCTCCCTTTATCCCTCGAAAACCCTCGGCAGACAATATTAAATATATCGCGAGGATGAAATTAATTCTGATCGAAGATTCGAGCTACTGAAAATGAAGGCGAGTTTGAATAAATGATTTTTATACCAAGTATTTGCTCCGTAAATTTTGTGGTAATTATTTTTTCGTTCAAATATCATAAATTAAAAATTACTGAATCTGGTATGATTTTAATAAATTATTTTAATTATACTTGGTGCAAACACAATGAAACATACTTATGAGGATTATGGAACATAAAAAAAATGTCTCCTTAGTTAAAAAAAAAAATAGAAACCCCGACGAATTCTCAAAGAAATATGAAAATTGTTAAAGTTTGGATCCAAGTGTATTTTGACATATAACTTTTATTGTTTCTAAAACCCACACATAATTTCCTTAATTGCCGATTCGTTAGATTGAATGCCTCAAAAAATTCTCCACTAAATGCTAAATTCCCTAATTTACATATTCCCTCAATTAAATCTCCAATTAAACGTATACTCCATTTTCTTTTTATTGCATCGACTAATTAGCCAAAAAAAAGAAAAAAATGCCATTCTTCTCATTAAATCCTTGAGCGAGGGTCACGCATTAAATCTGAGATTTGAATCGTTGATACATTCACGATTCGTGTGAGCTTGCTCATAATTCTGTTTTTTTTCTTCTCTCTCTTTCTCTCTCTCTCTCTCTCTCTCTCTGTCTTTTTACTCGTTTCCTTTATGTCTCTCGATTATCTGCTGCGCTGAGTGTAACTCTCTCGTCTTCATTGTGCTCGTTCGTCGCTCGAACGCGCGCTCAACTGTAGCAATGAATAATAGCACGTATATAATATGGGCGAAGTTACATGGGCTTGTACTTTGCTTGAACGCGTGCAATTTGCCCCTCGAACGCAACCCCCGTTTGTCGTTAAAATACGAGCTCGGAAATCGCACAACCAACATTTTTCTTCGCTCAGAAAAAAAAAAATAAAAAATAAAAAAAACAAAATGCATCGCTGCCGAGCCTCATTTTCATACGACGTCCATGCATCAGCTCGTCGCAAAAATGCATGCGCGTTGCAATGCGTGAAATAGATATAAGCGATTATATACAGAAGCTGGATACACAACAGCAACACCGAGAAAACATTAATGCAAACCAAACAATGCGTCGAGATAATTACGTAATTCATATTCAAATTGCACCGTGAGTTCTCTGTATAATAAAATGATATATATATATATATTTTTTTTTTATTATTTCGTATTTGAATATACATATATGTGTTCGTGTATTGTTTGTGTGATGTATTATGCTTTCGACAATACTTCTTAGCCCGGCGCTTCGCATAACTTGCATAGCTCAACGTCGTCATATTTTCAAACACGTACGTAATACACCCAAAGACAAAGATGGAAGAAAGGTCTAATTGCACCGGAAATACTATAACGCGAGCTGTTCGAATTTAATGCCCCGTGAATGTATCGAGTTCAAAAGTAACACCGACGAAACCGAAATCCCAGAGTTTCATTGAGACGATCTAATTATCCGTTGAAAGAGAACGACTCACCAGTATTTTGAATTCCTTTCATTTTTGAATTAGAAAGCATTTTATGTTTTGGTTAGTGAAGACAAACATTTTTTTTCCAAGATGTTCGCTGATTCATATTTTTTTACATTTCGGGAATTTTCGAAGAAAGACCTATTTATTCTTGGCATTTTTTAAATGTTTGTAAAGAGTGCAGATTTTATAAATAATTCAAGAATCACAGCGGATTACCTACTGAAATTATATTCATATTACGTCTAAGCTCTTTAATACTCATTACTATATATTGTTTGGAGTTTTAAGATTGGAAATGGCTTTTCTCGTGCTTTGGGAACGAGAAATTAAAACGGAAGGAACATAAATAAGATGGTGCTCATTGCGATGAAGAAGGAGAAAAAAGAACGCTATAGCAAAAAAAAAACTAGAGCGAGAGAGAGCGAGAAAGACAAGGCCGAAGGACTAGAGCTTCGTGTGCATGTGCCCTCGCTTTTCAGTATAAGAGAGTTAAGTTCATGAGGGGTGAGTGGAGGGGGGGGGGGGGAGGAAAGGGGTGGTGAATATGTGTCCAAACTTCAGAATGTTTTGCTCGCAACAGAACGCCTGGTTGGAAAGGGAGGTTTGGGGGTGAAAGAGGCGGGGGGAGGTAAGTTATGACTTAACGAGGGGTTGGCGTGAGCCGAGGTCTCTTGTTGAGAGAAAAGGAAAACTTGCCAGCTCGGTATGTTCTCTCTAGACCGGACAATGAGGGCGAAAAGACCAGAGAGTGTTCGAAGCTCACTGACTACGTTTTAAATAGTTGACTCTGATTCTCAAACTCGCGAACGAGAGAGAGACAGAGAGAGAGAAAGAGAGAGAAACATACATGTTTAATCGGGGGCAAACAACCCCTTTTTTCACCCCACTTTCGTGTACAACGTCTCGAGAATTCGTGTTGCCACGCGGTTACTACCTCCCTCGGTCTCGATAAATTTCACTTCATTAAGAGAAATAAAAAGGGAAAACGTAGACATTAAAAAAAAGAAGGGGTTACTTGACAAGCGCTATTTTTTTCATACGAATTAAATTATGCTTGTATTAATCAGGAATCCAGTTTTTCTAATGTGGGCAAATGAGTTAGATTCTAAACCTCAATTAAAAAAGTAATTCATTTTTTCAGCAACAAAACTTCGTGATATTGCTCATAAAAAATTAAAGATTACAACTTCAACGTTGAGTGAAGGTTATAAAGTTTATAACCTTATGACCCTTTTTTTAAATTTTTTTTTATAAATTTATAACCTTAAATTTATAAAATCTCGAATTTTTATTCCCCAATTATTTTTGCACCTTAGAGGGAAACGAGATTTCCTATTTTTGTACAATTTTAATTATGCTGGAGTGTTCAAGAATACATTGTTATTAAAGTAAAATGGTAAATTTATATTTTGAATGAACAAAATGGTAAAAATTAAGTAGAAGAGGAAAAAAATGAAAATTGAATGGGAAATAATAAAAATTGTTTAACTGCAAAATTTTCTTTTCCAATATTTTTACAACTTTCGAATAATCAAGATTTAAAAAATACGACTGAACGCGAAATTTCTAACGAGAAACCACGTCGATGCGCGCGCGTTCTCTCTTTTTTTCCGTACTTCGCTGTGATTCTTTTAAATTTTTCATGCCATTTCGTATAACTGTTTAGGAGAAGGACTTTTGCGTGAAGGACAATTAGGTAATACAAGAGAAAATCTCGAGAAACAAAAGAAAGAAAGAAGAAGAGGGGAAAGTCGGAGAGAGAAGAAAAAGACTGGAGGACGAAAAAAATCGTTGAAATCGAAGAAACAATGGAGCAGACATCGATCCGAGTGCGAAGGGTTTTAAGTTGTAAAACTACCCTTGACACCGGCCGCTCAAGTTTTACAACCTTCGGCGACTGAGCCGAGTATTTCATGATGAGAAGAGACGAAGATTTCAACGGAAGCGACAAACGTTGCGTCAAATTTAGGGGTCAGCGAGAGAACGTAAAAAAAAGGTGCAACTTATTCTTATTTTCATTGTTTTCGAGTTGAGGAGTCAAGGGTGTAATAAAAACGAAAAAGGAGAAAAAGGAGAATACAACGAAAAACGTTAGGAGACAAAAAAATCGTCTTTAGGGATCGATGCCATGATTTTTAGGGTTACGGACCTTAAATCAATTCCTCGAAAGTCTGTGAACGGACTTTGCGGTGTCCATTCTCCACAACTCTGACCTGTTTTCGATTTTTTTTTCCTCACGGCAGATTTTCTTGGCCCTTGAATTTTTACGAAAAAACATGTGTATATGGGGACTGACTGGCGCCAAGGAACCCTTAAGAAAATCAGCCTAAGCGACTAGCATGTCATTAAATGAGAAAAACCAACTGATACGATCTACCAAATCCGCAGTTGCGGGTTATAAGCCAAATATTATAGTTCATTCAACTATGGCTTGCTTAAGTTATGTCCACTTGACCGGAAAAATAATTTTTTAAACTACATACATTTACAAGTCTGTTAGTAAAAATGATTTCTATTTTCAGCTTCTAAAAAAGTAAAAGAAAATACAAAGTCTCAATTTTAAACATTCTCAAAAAATTGTTATTAACAAAAGCCATATTGTTGAGTGTTATTTCATAATTTCTATATCATAATATTGATTATTTTACCATAAATTAAAATATCCATAACAATAAACAAACATGAATAATATAATCATAAATAATATATAATACAATTAATAATTACTAATAAAAATAAAATCTTATTTGATATTATGAATTTTTTTAATGACAAAATGATTACGTTTCAATCTTTCTTGCTGATTTTGGCAATTTCTATAAAAAATATATATGACAGATCGGATGAATAATAAGTAAGTCCAATTTTTTTGTCAATCAATCACTATGGGAGTTTTTCGCAGTGGCTGATGCTAATAACGCACGCTTATTCGAAAATATGGGGACGTGTGTCCATTCCAAACGTTCGATATCGTCGAGGCCGCGAATGCCCGAGCGCTTCTTTATCTAAACGCAAATAATTATCTCCTCGTGGTGTCCGTCAGGTGAAATGCGATTGTACGTGAGATAACGGACTTGGCGTTATATATATATATATATATATATATATATATATATATATATATATATATACACACACAGATGTACGTCCGTAAGCTTTGCCACCGTTATATATGTTCTGTAAAAATATATACTAAATAGGAAGTGCACTAATGGGTGTAGAAGGTCACAGAAAATGGCTATTATTTTCGCTCGTTTATTTATCTTGCAAAAATATATTTTTTTGTCCTCTCATTCATCGAAAAATGATTCAGTATCTCTCCAACCTTTTTATTTTTGTTCAATTCATTTGTATGAAGAATTTTTTGTTAACTGTTGAGAAGAATTTATTGGCAAAAATGAATTACTGTTTAAAAAAACTTTTAATATTTTCTTCTTGAATATATTAAAAATAAGACGGAATTTTGATTTTTTTTTTCATCCTTTCTGACAAGAAAATAGTTGTCAATTGCGGTGTTTTTGTTGTTTATAAATACAGCTATTTTATTTTCATTGTAATTTTAGGTTGGAAAGATTCGATGGGCCATTTCCGGTCAACACAGCTGGTGCACGTCATTGCATTTTCGTCTATAAATATATACGCAAAAACTAATGGTTGCCCAGATAAATGACCGATAAACCAGCAAGATTAAGATCTGCGAATAACTGCTCAGAAAGAGGAGAAAGAGCGCGTGTGGCTCTCGGTAACGTTTTGACGGGGATCCAAAAGATTCGGAAGAACCGGGGAAACCGGCGCATAGGGGACGCACGCGATCCGTTTTACTCGTTAATACGATTTATCCGTGTTATCTTAAGCAACGAAACATTACCCGTAGATTCACTCGAAAGTACGATATATATACCCCGCAAAAAGCTTGAGAAAATTCGATCTACGAAAATGAAATTCTTCGATCATAAATAAAGAAAAAAAAAGTTTTTACATGTTTGAATCCTTGAATTATAAATTATTTTAATAATTTGATTTATTTTAAAATTAAGAAAATTATTTGTTCGAAAAAGTTAGTATGTGAAAATAAGAGGTGACAATAAAACTGTTTAAAAGAATCAGAAATTGCTTTCTCTCTGTTGTTGTCATTATCAAATATGCCAATCAAATAGATTTTCGAAAATGCAAATTCTGAATGAAATTTTGTTAAATTTACTGAAAATTGAATTTATCCTTAAAAAAAAATAAAAAAACAAACAAACAATATTCAATCAACGCTTTTATTTTTTGTTGTTTAACCATGAGAAAAATGATACAAAAGACAAATCCTGGCCAAAAACCAAAAATCAGGCCGAATCGATGTTCGCATAGATAAAATCAGTGGACCGAAAATGAAAAAAAAAAAAAAATTACCCGATCTCTCTCTTCTTTCTGGTAAAAGCCGCATTGCGTAAATGTCAAACGCACAAAGATAGACGAGTTCGAGTATGTGCGGAGCTTTTTCAAAAGCGAAGTTTGTGCTTCGTATTTGGAGGGTGAGAGGAGCGAAACCAAAAAAAAAACAGAATAACCGAGTACCGATAACGTCGTGAACAGAAAGCATTCGCTTTGGAGATTTCATCAGAAAAGTCGAAAGCCAGCGAGTGTTCATTCCATTTTATACCAATGAGTAATAAATATGTATAAACTCACAAACAACCCGAAATGTCATTAATCAAAAAAAAAGTATAATTCAAAACAATAGCGAAGTATTGTAACGATTTTTCCATCATAATTATTGTTGTAATCGAACATTCCGTTTATGAGAGAATAATAACGAATAATCGTTGCTAAAAAAGTGCAGTCATCATTTTGAGTGGGTTAGTTTAATTAGAGCAAAAAAAAACATTCACTTTTTTCATAACTTCCGTTGTTATTATCAAAAAAAGAAATGATTTTCAAACAATGTATATTTATGTGAATTATTATACAATATTATTGACCTAAAAATAATAATTGATCTGAATTAAAATTGACTAAATTTATACTGCAATCATTGTTACGTTTAATACTTTTTTTGACAACAAAAATCGTAATGAATAGTCGTTGTTAAAAGAAATCATAAAAATTAGATGCTTCTTCTAATATCAAAATAAAAAAGTATACAATATTTAGTCATCCGTATTCATCATTTTATCAATAATCATCAATCATTTCTATAATTTGGCATTACGCATATAAATTGAACAAATAAAACAGTGAGAGTCACATTAAAGACGAGGAGAATATGACGAAAGGAAAATTCAAAGTTTATTGGGTTGGAAGAGACTGGTTGATAACAAAATTCATTGGTGCATGATAGAACAAGCGTTAAACAACAATACAGATGTAAACGCAATCTCGTATTCGGGTAAAATTTCGAGTGTTTGTTTCTCGAGGTAGGTATAACGAGGACGAAATTGTCTCGCTCTTGATCGTATTATCGTGTTCTCTCTTTCTCTTTCTGTGTCTCGACGTTTAATGGATACTCGAAAGATTAAACTCTCGTCTCGCTGCGTGTCAACGTCGTCTCTCTTCGTTTTAATTGACAAGGCCGCAACGAGCACAGAGAGATGTGGTGGCTTATAGACGTCGCGACGCCAACCATCGACTCGTCCTCACTCTCCTCTTCGAACGACATGGACTTTTTTTCTTTTTTATCTCTTTTTCTTTTACTTTCTCGTTTGGCCTCTGGCGAACGAGACGCGAGATACACGAAAAAAGAGAGACGTGTGCCGCCCTCAAAAGTATCTCGAATCTTTCTCATTCCCCTTTCGTGTAACACACCAAAGATTGAAAATTATTCGAAGGAGACGGAAAGATATTCTCATGCGAAACGATCGAATTCCATTAGTTTTGCAGGAAAATATTGGGATACTTTGTATTAACCAATTCACGATAAATTGACCTTTTTTATGTTCTATAAACTGTTTACATTATTTTTACTATTTGGAGCCTTAATTTCGTGATTTTTAAATAATCCTCAGTTAAACTTGTTCTCAATTTTTTTCGTTCCTGCGAGTAATCGAAAAATTGATATTGGTAATCAAATTTTTATCCAGTACCGAATAGACCTTTCTATGTTATTTCTTAAAATGTATTCGTGTATATATATTAACTTAACATGTATTCAATCAAATCAGGATTCGTTTGAATTTTCATGAAAGAGAACCTTCGACAAAGCAAAAATGAAGAAAATTCACAAACTTCAATCGCGTATATGTGAACTTTACGGAATAACGAATAAGAGAAAAGCAAAGATTGATTAATGAGATATTTTAAATGAAATTAAAAAATTGAACAAACAAAAGAAATGTCAATTGAAATAAAAGGAGCTTAATATAATATTGAAAATAATTTCGTCTTCAAAAGATTCATTATGAACAAAATGGACGAAGAGGAAAAATCCGTATAATCAATCTATTCGATGAATGCGGTTTTATTTTAATCCAATTTCCTCAAGAATTGTAACTCGTTACGCGAGTAAAGAATTGGTGACAAAAAATCAATTTGTAACTGAGAAATAGGTGAATTAATGCATAAAATTCAAGTTAAGAACTTCATTCGTCTAAAGAATGTTTTCTCGCTATTCCACGTAAAAGTATTTAAAGGTCTGCGACGTAAACATGGCGCACATATGATGTAAATGACATCCACGCGTGTGCTTTATTATGCCACATAAAATACGAAGTGTCGTACTTATCTTGTCGCGCAATGTGTCTAGTTACGTATATATATAAGGGATAAAGTATGCAAGAACGTTGACAAGAATTCTCAAGACGTCTGGTCGATGTCTGTCAATCGAGATTTGTAATAACTTGTTCACTACCACTGTGTGATGTCGTGTTGTCCTGCCTCATATGGACTGACTTGTAAAATAGAAAAAGAGAAAAACTCAAAGTACGAGACTGAGAAAAATATAGAAAGAGGGAGAGAGAGAGAGAGAGAGAGAGAGAGAGAGAGAGAGAGAGAGAGAGAAATAAAGATTGATTCGCGATATCAATACGCGGCTAGTTATTAAATCGCCAACATCCAGTTATATATAAAAGTGTAATATATAATCGCTCTATAGTGTGAAATATTCTCAATGACTCATTGACGGTGGCAAGCAATGTTAATTGATTCGTCCATAATATCGTCGTTGACATTGTACATATTTTTTCCTCGTTTTTTTCATCCTCTTTTTCTCAATGATCAATCAATTTACTCAAAGTTTTTACATTGCAATCTTTCACATCTTGGAGAATTACGAAAGATTTCGTTCATGGTTGCTATATCTCGTGAAACAGATGCTATTGGACGTCTCTATTTTCTGACATAGATTTATTCAGAAGAATCCTTATTAAACTATTAATCTTTTTTCATACGCGTACGAGATTTAATCAAACTTTGTAATTTGCTATTAATGTTAATATTGTAATCATTATTGTGAGAAAATTACGTCTATCATTGTTGGAAAGCTAAATTATTCATCACACTTGTATAATGTGGGAGTTATTCTCATTCTGGCATTAATAAAAACATTAATTGAGCAGAGAAAAATAATAATGACACCAACAATATCCGTAGTTCCATTGATATTAAAATTCGTTTATTAAAAATGTATTGTCTGATCAAAACATTTGTTTTTTTATTATTTCGAAATCAGTAACATGAAAAAAGCAAATTTATTCCTTGTCTGGAATAGAAAATTTTTATTGTCAGAAATTTATTTAGGGTCAAGGTTAATTCCAAAACATTTGAATCGAGAAATATATATTGATTACTGAAGTAAATCTATCACGATATTAACTAACGTTACATTATTTTAAAAAAGCACATATCTAATTCTAAATAATCCTCGGAGTAATGAAGGGAATTTGCAATAAAAATTACCACAAACTCTTAACATCATAAAAACTTGGAAATTACCAAAAACTCCATAAAAACTCATTAAAACACGACGAATGAGCATCAAAAAAGGGCACTAACATGCTGACTATCGAAAAAAAGCTGTTAAAAATGCATACACGGGCGAACGTGAAGTTTTTTTTTTCTCATCGTTTGGGACACGCGACGAATGCATTTGTGAAGCGAGAGGGTTGCTCATCGGGAGAGTCGACGCCCGTTTTTTGCTCCTCCGGTAAAAGAGCCAGGGCAGAAAGGGTCGCCGATGAGAAAGGGCAGAGGGACGAAGAAAGAGGGCAGGGGGAGGGGGTCGAGTGTCCAGTGAACGACGGTAAAGGGCGCGGAGGGAACGAGAGCAAGGGTTTACTAGAGCGTTGAAAATTGAAAATTCAAAATGGCCGATATTTCCGCTTGAAGGAATTAAAACAAAAAGTTGGCCTGGCGTTCATTATGACATGCATCGCTGTACCTCTAGAACTCTGTGATTTGCGCTCTTTCGTTGCAGAACGCACTGTCCCGCTGTTTTATACATCAGTAGTAACTTTTGCAAAGAAGAATTAAAATGCATATACAAAGCTTCACATGTATGTATGAGAAAAGGCACTGAGGACGCAATGAATGCGTAATATACTGGAATTTGTATGTAATACGATAAATTTACGATAAAAAAAAAATAAAAATAAAATATTTAGTTTTCATTAATTTTGCAAATATTTGCTAAATCGATGGCACTTATTCGGTTTTATTTTTTTAGGAGCAAGAACTTCTGAATTTTGTATCTCTCCCTTTTTCTCTAGCACATATTTCAATTCATTTTAATATATTTTCATTAATTATTTATATATCTACGTATAGCTATGCATAAATAAGTATAAATAAGTTTAACAAGTAGACGGGCGTAGTTCTTACGATTCAGAATGTAAAATATATCATAACTTACCCCCTCCATCCGACGAGTAAATATTTTATGTATTCATTTCACATGATTTGCACGCACATATATACTAATAAACGAATATAAATACATATATACAAATATATCCACAAGCCCATCATTCATTCTTCGTATCTTTCATACACGGATACCATAAACCTCTCATACTCGAGTAATTGAGTGTCCGAACACGGTTGTGTGTTTCTCAGGATATCCGTTTGAAAATGCGACTGGCGAATCCCCGCCATGTCTCTTTATCTGCATAAGTCCTGTAAAATACATGAACCAAAATATCATCGCGTCCCGGACGAAAATTCCGACTTGGATATTTTTTTGTATAGAAATTTTGTCCTTCATTAATTAGTTTATTATAATTCATTCATCAATTTATTTTTCAAGGTATAGAAAATTGAAAAATATTTAATTGATGAATAAAAAGAATAGTTTTACACTAGCTAGATTTTTTCAAGGCCTACATTTGCCGCGATACAAAATCGCGATCTCTCAACTTATGCAGACAATTGCTCAGCTTATGATAATAAATTTAATTGCATAATTGCCAGACGTAAAGGGAACGAAAGATAAAAAAAATACGCGACCGCGCGCGAGTAATTTGATAAATCAAACACGCGTGTAAAACCATATTCCCATTGATAGGAGAGCCGCGTGCACTCGATAAACAAATAGGGGTATCGGACGAAGGGTGGTTTCGTGAATCTTTGGCGAGGAGCTTTCAACCAACTGGTGTTTCGCAACTGAAAATACTGATGAACGAGAAAATAGAGAGATAGAAAGAGGAGTTTTGTTGTGTTTTCAGTTTTCAACACACACAACAAGATGGAGGATTGCACTGAAGGGGAGAAAGGGGAGGGTTGGTCGAATCGTAATATACACGTAAAAATTTCCCTCTCTCCCTCTCTCTCTGTCTCTCTCTTTCCATATTTATATACGTATAGCTGAAAGTGTCGAAAAGGCTTCAAATCCTATCTCAAAATGTTATGTTACGCCTTTCTGACTTAAAACACATGTATATAAAATGAACGACCACAGGGGTAGGATATCCTTTTCCGTGTTGCTGCAAAACTAGTGATTCTGGCCCAAGCTCTCGATCCTGTGAAACGAGTGGAATCCAAACTCTCGCTTGCTTGCTCCCTCTCCCTCTCCCTCTCTCTCTCGCCCTCGCTCTCTCTTTTTCTTTCTCTCTCACTCTCTCGTTTACTATAAATGGGTGAGCGTGATTTTTGTACAATGCACACGAGCCAGAGCTCTTTTGTTTTAAAATTATCAACGCGTGACACAATGGACGCTGGAGGAGGAAGAGAGGGCTGAAAGAGAAAGGGCGACTCGAACCAGAGATATTCAACCCCCGTTGCACTTGCATATAAATATCTAGATTCATATATATCTGTACGTATATTTTCATTGGCACAAAGAATATTGCGCTCGAGCGTACTTTTGCCTCCCTGTTAACAAAATGTGTACCCGCGATATCCAATATACGATTGTTTACACATATACACTATACATATATATTTATACATATGAGTTTTATCTCCGTGTATTTAGAGACTCAATTCACAGGGTCTTTATTCGGTGTAAAATAATTTTTACACAAGGAATATTTTTCTGTTGTGGCTCAAAAACATTTGCTCTTTGATTTGTTGCAGTTATGGATGAAAACCACACTTTTTCCTATTTTTTTAAATCGATTTTATTTCGATTTTATCTGCTAATCGTATCAAAATATTTGAGTAAGAAATTCGGATGTTCGATTGATCAAATAAGAAATTACGGACTCCAGATAATTTTTTTTAGATTGCTCTATTTATATAATGAATTCAAAGTTTGATGTCCAACCCTTTATTTGGGCTAAAGCTTCGTAAAGTTCGCGACTATACAATAACAAAAACAACATTTGTTAAACGACGAATAGTGTAAGTTTTCACTATTTTTTTTTTTGCGAATAAAAAAAATGGCTCCCACGACTTTTCATTATAGTTAATACATGTTTCTTCGCTTTGTACATATAATTTTTGTTATGTGTTTATAAATATATGTATCTATAATACTGAAACGTATATACATTTGTATATAATCGGTTGTTGGTTTATCTTCCTCATGTACTTTACTCTCGTGAACAATGCGTGTATTAGTAATGGCTAATATATATACATATAGAGATCTGTCACGTTTTCTCTCTGTTTTGCATGCGTATCTCCGGCTCAATGGGGCTTTCCACTCGACGGAATTGAAAAGCATTTTATGCAATGCTCGCTACTCGAACACCCATCCAAACACGAATAAGCATTAAATACATTGCGATGTAGCCAGGAAAGGGCGTAAAAATCACGTTTTAATGCATCATGAATAAGTGAGTTAAGCCCTTTCGCAGTCAATTGTGGATTTCTATCGATTAGCCTATCGCAAGGCACGCACTACTTTTTGTACACCTCATACAACTCATGTGTACGCACGTCAATTGTCCATTTACGGACAATTGTCCCAGCTCACGTGACGATAACCACGTTGACGTAAATATATGTGTAATAAAGACGCGTTTCTGTATAGATGTTTTGTTTTATTTCGCGGATAATACGTGTTACCATTCGCCATTGTATTCTCATCGAAGAAAAAGTTTCTTCAATATCTTGAGATTGTTATTAAACAAAAAAGTCAACTTTCATAGTTTTGTTTGTTTGTTGTTTGACTCAAGTGGCAATTTTCAAAAGGCATCTATTAGTTAGCAATTGTTCTAAATAGAACTTTCAGACATGTGGTCATTTTTAGATGCCTTTACGGAGGATATTAGACGTGCTTTCGATAACTTTTTGACATTTTTTTCGAAAATTGCTACCTGGATGCTTTACAGTGGAATTGTAGTTATTGGTAGTTCCTGGTCAATAGAGGAAAAAAATCTAAATTGGAAAATTTGTTTGTATCACTGAAAGGATTGTCAATTTTTTCGATCTATGTTATCAGAATAAAGATTATTAATTAGATAAATTAAGTTATTTCAAAAATACATCTGTACATCGGAAGTTAAGTAAATAAGCTTGTAAAACGTTTATATTTTTCGATTAATTTTAATTGATCTCTGTGAGGTCACAATTGGTAATGGTGAACAATTTGCTAGAAGCAACTTCCGACAAATTTCTTTTTGGGAAAACAAATTTTCCTTACCGAAATAACGGATGAAAATTTCTCAGGATTCCCGCTGTCAAATACAAGCAACATAAATATCAATGGCGTCATTATCAATGGAGGATGAAGTAGCGCAAATTGCGTGAACATTCGGTTTGAGGAGTGGCGGAGGGAAGGGACGAAAACAATCTCATCTTTCTTTCTTAGATACGGCATATATCAGTTGAGCGCAGGTGGCGGAAAAAATCATCAGCGATCGGAGAATACGCATCGAATAAAGAAAAAAATAAATACGTGAAGGGGAAAAAAATACACGATTGCGAAAGGGCCAACAGGAAGCCTATTACAATATATATATTACCTTTGGAAGAATCTGCTTAAGAAGTATATATATGATTCGCGTGAGCATACATCGGAAATGGAGAAAGATCGAGCGCGTGGCGCTCCGGCATAATATAAATACTGCTTAATATACATATACATATATATTTATGCAGATAATTCGTAACGAGTGGCAAAACGCAAGCATTAGCATGCTTGTTACGTGCTTAAAACGCGGTTCCGGTGATCAGCTGCTGTATTTCTTCGCTATATGTGTGTGTGCGTGTGTGTGTGTGTGTGTGTGTGTGTATCACTATGCATATATATCGTAATTTTTTCGATAATGATTCACGAGGATGAGAGTAAAGGCCCGTGTGGCCAGCCGCCGGCTACCACGCGATCTTTCACGGGCACACGCCGATAAAAACTCCCAAATGCAACAACCCAAAAACGCCAATCTTATCTAAAAGCATCTAAAACTATGTAGGGGAGGGGCGGACAAAGTGGAACACCCGAGCAAAGCGGAAACCCCCCCCCCCCCCCAACCCCTCAAAAAAAGTGAAATTTCTTTTTTCAGTGGAAAACTGAAAAATGCGATTATTTGACTCAGAACAGCCGTTGAAAAAGTAGTATTCATTGAAACGACTGATATTTCTAACATGAAAATTAAAATATATGAATTAATAAAAAAAATGAATATTAAACGAAAATTTGTGTGAACAAAAATTTATTTTGTTGCAAAAAGAAGATGTGAATATCTGACTAGCATAAGAATACTACTAACAGTGCTGTAAGCATGTTTGAAAATTATTAATTGTTCATTAGACTGATGCAAAATGTTTTATTTTTTTATTTTCTTGCTCCTACTCATGTTTTCTTTGAATACTAATGAAAAAAATCTGTTTAAAACTGAGCTCAATATTGCTCAATATTTAGAGGTGACTCTCTTGACTTTTATTGATGTTTTAATTTTTTTAATGTTTTTTTAACACCCTTTTTTTAACTTTCTTGCCCCCTCTCATGCATGGCTTTTTTAGATATTGATGAAAAACCAGTTCTGTTAAACGGTAAGCTCTATTTTCAGAGGTGTCTCACCCAACTTTTATTTTTATTTTTTCAATCGCACGATTTTACAAATTTTTATTTTCGGGCACCTACTAGGTTTTCCTATAGAGATTGATCGTGTAAAAATTCTGACGAAAAAAATGACCTTAATCCGTCAATTTTCACAGGTGTCTGTATCGATTGTGATATGATTATTTGATGCCATTTTTGAGACCGTTTTATTGGCATCCTCCCACAAAATCTGTTGAAAATACAAGATTGTAAAGAATTTTTTTCATAAAAAAATGCATGACATATATTCCTTCATCTTTACAACTTTCGTTGAATATACATTTTTTTATTAATTAATATATTTTAATTTTCATGTTAGAAATATCAGTCGTTTCAATGAATACTCCTTTTTCAACGGCTGTCCTGAGTAAAATGATCGCATTTTTCAGTTTTCCACTGAAAAAAGAAATTTCATTTGTATTCGAAGGAGGGGGGGGGGGGGTGCCGCTTTGCCCGGCCCTCTCCTATATTATTTCTTCTACTATTCTATCACCCTCATTTTTCCCTGTATTTCAGAAAAGAAATCAATAAAAACAATAATAGTAATAATAATAGCCATATTGAATATTTCAAAATGATTTCAGGGCAAAATCTTATTTAATTTTGTCAGATTATTTGTTAATCATTTTTTGTTCTATCTGAGACACATTTGACCAAGACATTTTTAATCATTTTGCATATGAGAATAATAATGAATATTAATCAATAATAATATTATCGACAAAAGGAATGTCAAATTTTGAAAAATTAGTTGTGAAAGATAAATTTAAAAAAACACGATGCTACCTTGTTTTTATATTAATTGTTTCAATAGTTTTTATTTGTAGAGACAATTGGTTGCATACATATTTTGTGTAGAATAACAATACTAATAACAATAACAATAACAATAACAACAACAACAACAACAACAACAACAACAACAATAATAATAATAATAATAATAGATTAAATTAAATAACAAAAATAATAATATAATGGAGTAATAAACAGAAACTTATAACGAGAGAACAAGGAGTTTAGCGCAGAATTTTCTCGTTACGAAACTTTTTAACTGGATTCATTGTGAAACACGTTTTATCGTAATTTAATGATATACGTACAGTGAATAAATGATGTATATTCATAAGCTCGTTGTTGCACATATGCAATCTATACCGTGTAAAAATGTTTACAATTCTCGAACATTGCACCTTGTTGTCCTTATTCTCCCATTATATGTGAACAGTAAAGTACCGATTAACAATAGAACTTGAGACACGAGATGAGAGAGTTGGAATTACTTTAACTACGCCCTTTTGTTTGTCAGTTTTCCAATTATGTATATATATAGCAAGAAATCTAAACAGATAGACGAGACTCTCACTCACAATGTACAAGTTGCACACATTTTAAACAGAGGATCCTCGATGAGGATAATTACAAAATTACACCAACTTCCGAAGCGATTCTCTCTCGATTTTTTCTTCTTTTTCTGGCGATACTTCTATGTTTCGAAATGCAGAAATATTCAGAGTTTGTTCAAATAATCGAAAAATGCATTTTCTAAATGTCTTTAATGTTTATTTATTCATTATTTCTGATTGCGAAACGTTTCGATTAACATAATCTCAGTGCAATTTTTTCTAAACGAGCATTATTATCTTTACCTTTGTATTGAACAATTATAACGGAAAAATCGTTGTTTAAAAAAAGTTTGATGTAATAAAAGACCGACGATTATTGAAATATCTAACATTGCTTGTTTTCGTTGAGCCATTATGAGACATCGACGAATATACGTGCTAGACTTTCGCGATTCATACGACTCGATCTTTTTATCGATGTACATACACGCACACAAATGTATAGGAACGTGCGTAAAAAAAAGTCAAAGCTATAGCCGCGATTCCAAGATGTGTAATGAGGGAAGAGTGAAAAACAGTGGCGAGGGGTTGACCGGGGAGAAAAAGAGGGAAACAGGCAAAAGCAACGAACACCATGAGAAGGAGGATTCTCGACGTGGTTCTCGCGTGACCGACGGTCTCGGCTGGCTAGTTTTGAATCCGCCATTCTGGACTCCTCCACCTTTCCCTATCCGCCTACTAACGATACACTTTTCTTGCCCCCTTAAGAATCAATTTTTTTTATTATATCCTCTCCTCCTTAAATTACTAGTCCTTGTTAGAAAACCGAACGAGTCACGTATTTTTTTATAAATTCAAGATTTTTCAGTAAGGTTCATTTTTTAGTTACATAGCCATTGAAATTATGCATATTGTAATTATATTTATCATTATTACTATTATTATTTTTTATTTATTCGAATTCAAGTTTCAATTTATTTTTGACGTTTCTATTTAGCACAATAATTACACTGTACTAATCACAAGGATTTTCTACGTCCAACTGTGTTTACATCAACTTTAGTCGATGGATTTGAAACCGTAGTAAGTCGCAAATTGATTTATCCATTATATAAACATCTATATTCAATGATAATAGAGAATTTTCAAAATTATTATCCTATCATTAACCTGTAGCAACGTGTAGTAAAGCAAAGTATATCGTTACAGCGAAGTTTTATTGTTTTATGTGCAAAAAAATATACGACTGTTGACGAAAATTTTCAGACAACTTTAGGTCAGTCTCATGAAACTTTTCAACGATGTTTAACTCCTGGAAGATGGAAAAGGAAGGGGGGAGGGAAATCGTGTTATGACACTGTACCTCTCTCGCTCTCTCTTTCTTTCTCCATGGATTAATATATATATATATATAATACATAAGAGGAAATATACCCCATGTACGTGTATGTGTATCTCTTTCCCCCTTTCTATCTCTTTCTCTTTCGATCCTTGGTAGCCAACAAGCACGCGATCTGATAAGCCATGAAACGCCCGTCCGTGGGCCTAGCCAAGAAATCTTTCCTCCCTCGCTTTCATTCTAACCCACATAGAACACCGTATAGCTCGTTCCTTCTCTCTTTCTCGTGCCAAAATAAAGCAACGTACTTTACATAATGCTCGCGTCGGGGTAGCCACGAGTTAGCATACAGAACAGCTCGGAACTGATGCATGAATCGACCTAAGCACTAACCTCACTTCTAGCTCACGTGTTAGCCAACTCTTACTCGTGAAATTTGGAGCACCATCAATCGATCCACAATGATTGGCACTCTCCTTGGCCAAACTTCCTCCCATTTTAAATATAGGAATGTACCGTCGAACAATTCGCTTTTTGTAACTTCACTGCATTTTTTAACACCGTAAAAAAATAGTGATTTCTTCTAGTCGAACCAATTTCTTATGCATCTGTTCTTAAAATATCCAGATTTTCTAAAAATCAAGTTTTATTTCTGAAACAAACTTTCACGCAAATTCTTCGAACAAAACTTTTCAGTTAATTAATAAAACGAAATGTTTGAGTAAACAAATTTTTTAGCTATTGTTCCACTTAAACAAAAAAAAATGTCAGACTTCTTTGAGAATTTACCAACTTAGATTGTGAAAACAAAACTTTGATTGTTTTCTGTGAAGAAAATGATTTCAAATGAATTGACCAATGTTTTTTTGCGCAGATACGAACATTTTATTACTTTCTTCACAAATACAGGGTTCATAGCAAAATTAACGAAAACCCGTTGATTAACTTAATATTTTTGTTTAATATAAATTATAGTTCAATATATTTTTAAATAATATTATGTCGCAAGTTTCTTATATATAGGCCAACAGAGTCCAATTTCGAACGAGCGTGGTGCACGATCGTTTTCATATGTTAGCTGCCCCTTTGCCCCAGTCAATTCTTCCATCCAACCCCGTAGAGCTAAGTTCGACCAGGTACGATAAGTCATCCTGTCGGACGCTTGACCATGAGTTTACTACAACTACATCGAACGTGGCAGCGAAGGAATAAAGCTCCAAAGCCCACTGGTACTCTGCATGTTCACATTATATATTGGGCTCTATGCTTGAAATTCAAATCAATTATTTTTTTCGTTCTAAAAACGACTGTGAGAGAAGATTAGACCTAAATTCCATTTTCTACAAATATTTAACTTTTGAATTTTTTAAGTATTACGCTAATAATCAATTGAGGTTTTCAATATTATTGAATACAATTTTTCAAAGATGTCTTCTTATTTTAGAGGCTAGGGTAATAGATTTTGAAAGGAATGTTTTTATTTAGATTAATTAAGGTAGATCGATGAATTTAAGCCATTCACAATGAAGAGCTGACAATTTTTGTAGTTACACATAAATACGAGATCGATTGATATTTGCAACTTGAACGTTCGCTATTTACCATCTAGTTTAGTTCGAATTCATTTTATCATCTTATCCCTACGAGTATAGAAAAATCGTATGCACGTCAAGACTTATTGAATTTTTACATTCGATATTTCCAAAATTTCGAAATAAAAAATTGATCGTTGTATTCCGCGAATATTCCTGAATATAAAAGTGCTTGAATTTTTGGACGTTACCGTTAAAAATCGATTGAAAAATAAAAAAGTATTCGTTGTAAAATGATTGAGATTTCCACAGGAACGACACGGGAAAGAGCGCGAGAGCGCTTTGTCAATTTGACTGTGTTTTTCTTTCCTGTTCTCGAATGTTTTTACCGTATTTGATAAATATCGATAGAATTAGTGGTGATAGGTAAACTGGCAAAATCTCTGCCGTTACGTAATTCCTTTGCGTAAATATAGTATGTAGGTTGTTAACAAAACTGACAGTTTCGGCAGACGACAGTAACGGCCATCACACGTTTTACAATCCAATACGCGTGTCAAATTTCAATTATTAAACATTTTTTGAACAATAAAATCATATAAAAATATCCATTCTCCGCTGTTTATGTTTCAAAAATAATAAAATTATCATTATAAAGGCAGTTTTGCATTTGCAAACTTTGGTCTACAATAGATATTCGAAAGATCACGTAGCCTTCACCGATCTATTAATACGAACAAATAACTACTTTATACAGATAAATTTTTTGAAATTAATTCACAAATGTACATCAATATTATTATTATTCTTGTTGTTGTTGTTGTTGTTGTTGTTGTTATTATTATTATTATTATTAATATTAGTAAATTATTATTATTGTATTAATGTATGGTATGGAAAGATGTACATAATACAAATGAAGAAATATGTAGGCACTTCAACCCATGTGGAATTCAGCAGCCTCAAGAAAGACAAAAAATGGTCCTAAAATTATTATATAACACGGTCACACCTGCTCCCAGGTTTAACAGAAACGTTTCGAACCCTCTAATCCCGAATCCTAGCGACTTTGAGACAGATATAAAATATAAGTTATAATCCTAGTGCTGAGACTACGTATATATTTATAGTTATGGTTGATTTGGAGATAGAGGCGTGGATTATGAGACCTGGTTAATAACCGTTTCATCATTTATAGCTCGGAGCAATCAAAGCCACCGCAGGTTCGAGGCTACCGTTTCGTTTGATTTTTTTCTCCTTTTTCCCCCGTACCTTTTTCATTTTTAATTTTACAGACTTCGAAGGATTTTTTTTCAGATCTGATGGACAGGCTTTTAAATACTAAATATCGAGCCGGAATAGCCTGTGAGAATATTTTTTTTTTCTTCAAAAGAAAGAAAATGATGAAACAAATTTTCTTTTGTTTTAGAGATTCTGTCCAGAGGCGCCAGCTGATTCACGAATTTTAAGAAAAATAAATTGAGAAAAAAAAACACTCGCTCGAGACCCCTCAAGCCACAAATCATCGGGACTCGTGTGTGGCGAAAACGCTTCAATAAAACCTCTGGCGAAACCACAATCGTGCGGTTTTTTGAAGAAGCTAAAAAAAAAGAAAATCAACCTCTTGCGTTTAGAGACTCTCCTTTGCCGGAAACAGTCCCGAATCCTCTAACTGCCTTATAATTTACATAATATTATGCGTGAAATTTACAAAGTCTTTAATGAGCCATTTACAAAGTAACTTTCGACTTCGAGAGACCCTCTCAATTGCCACTTTTGGACTTCTGCGTATCGAATCATAATATTTTACAAATTATGTCGTCATATACATCGTACACGTAATCGTACATGTAAAAATAGATTAATTATGAAAAATTTTAAACATTTGAAAGAAAGATTTAAAGAATTTTATTCATAAGTTGTCAATTATTTGAACATTTAACTATTAATCAAATATCGCGTTGGGTTTAGGCCTGCAGAATCAAAGTTGTGAGCATTATTCATTTTTTAATTTCATAGCAAATTCAATAAATAATGAGTTTTAATTATAATTTTCGAAATGAATAAAAAATACTATTTCCGAAATATTAAAATAATGCATGCAAATAGACTGCCAAAATTTTCCTCTCTCAAAATTGACATTTTTTGTGTAATTACGATTTAATTTATGATTTTCATAGATTTTCGATACTTTTCAGAATATTAAATTAATGATGCAAATGAAATCTGATTACTTTTTGTCAGAGGTGCTATGAATATCGAAACATTGCCTTGTTAATAACAGAAAATGTGATTTCAGGAGCATTTCAAAAAATCTTTTAACCAGGCTCATCGAATTTTTTTTTAATCCTCTCTTTATCCCAATTTTCGTCTCATTTTTAAACAACGTTTTTCTTTGTGTGTATACGAAATTTTTAGCGATGATAATAAAAAAAATTGAAAGCTTGCTGCCAATTTTAATATGAATATCAAAATATTTGTTTGTTCATAATAAAAATATATCATAAAATACTTTTACTATTCTAACAAGCATGGAAATATTTTTTTATTGACGATAAAAAAAATATAATTTTCTGGAGGATTTTTAAAATTCATTCAACAGACTCGCCCAATCCTTTTTTTTATTCCTCTAATAATCCATACTCTTCGTGTAAATATTGTCCAAGTATAGACTGTACGGAGCAGATTAATGTTGCTTTTATTGGCCACGCTTCCATTAGTTATATCTCGCGGTGGTAATCTCGTGAAAAGTGCACGTCACGCGACATCGACATATAGTAAGCTTTTTCGAAGCGACAGAACGGACTCGTTTCAAATATACACATATATACATATATATTTAAATATAGTATATTTATACTACACACGTATATAATATTATACACGTAGTCTATAGGTTACTCGAATAAAAGTTTAATGATGGCAATAAAAAAGGAAAATCTTGCGTGCAGGGCATCGTGTGACTTGGTGGATGGACGACAAAAAAAAGAGAAAAAAAATTGACAATAGATAACGAGCGGGAGTATTGTCTACTCCCTCTTTGCTGTCCAGTCCATGCTCAGACTCAAAGGATATTCATATTTTTACTAATGAATTATTTCTTTCTCACGTATAAAGGAATTGCAATTTTCATTGCTGCTATTGTGCTTTTTTCAGTATTGTTGCAATTTCCTGTTTTGAGCAGTTCTGACCACTGTTTTCGATTGAAAATTCGTATTTTGTTGTTAAACAATGTTGAATTCGACGACAAATGAAATTTCCCCTTTTTATCGAAATTTGAATCCATGCTTCCACTTGGCTGAACAATGCATTAGTATATTTTATTATTTGTTATATTTTTATATACGAATGAGTTGTATTTTATCGAAATGTTTTTTTCTATTTCTATAATCATATTTAAATTCTTATAATTATTTGCAATTTCATTTTTCCTTCATTCTTTAGAACAATGCTTATGTTTCATTTATAAATTATTACATATTTATGTAGATTTGATCGATATTTTATCTACAATATTACAATGTCATGTAGTACAGAAGATTTGAATTTTTATACAGATTGCACAGCCGTTAGTACATTTGTTATTTTATCGTGAATTTTTTAAATTATTAATATATCTAAACAACCAAAATCTGGTCGAGATAATATCATGAATTTTAAGCTTAAATAATATAACTTTTGTAATATAATAAAAAAGTTAAAAATCCCATTGATTTCTTCCTTCAAATTCCATCAATTACTTGACGGATATTTCCACAATAGGTTGCACTTTCAGCTTGGGCTAATTTTCAGTCGGGTTAGACTGGGAAATTGGCAAATAGTCGGAAGGCAGAAAGGATAAGAAAAAAGTGAGGATGCTCCGATGAGAATTGAGAAAAATTGAGACTGAAAACCTTGAGCTCGATTACACGCCGTTTTCCCGTGCTAACAGTGAAACTCAAATGGCGGCGATAAGGATGAGCGCAAGGAAGTCTCGGACCGGCATTAAACCCCGCTGTTGCATCACTAGTTGTACACATAAATATACGTCAGTACTTATATTCTAACGGCGTAGAGAAGCCTAAACAACAATCCTTTAACTTAACACAAATCTAAAAATAATGAAATAAGTAATTATGGGTGAAAAAATGGAAAATTCTTAAAAGTTGGATGTCTTTTTTATATCTTTAAAGTTTATTTGTTTGGAAATCGCATTTGCTCATTGCATTGTTTAAGTGTTGGGAATGGGGATCGATCCCAAGGAGATTCTATTACATAGAAAAACGAAACAGATAAAAATCCAAATTAACCGGTATATAAATAAATTCGATGAATGAAATATAAAGATTAAAATAAAAATGAAACTGATTCAGAGAACTTCAAAATTTTTTTAATATACTTGATAATGTACATAAAGAGAAAAGATGGATAGCATGCGAAAGATGCTCAAGCGCAACAAAGAAAATGCGTCTTTCTGTACATATATCGCGGTACAAGTCCCGCGGATGCGGCATTAAGGCGTTGTGCATGCGTGCCGAGTCTCGTGCCAGCGTTAACGGCATAGGAACCTTGTGGAAATTCTATACTCGTATTCGTATTCGTCCTTATACAAACGCACATACTGCAACGATTTATCTACGTATATGTGTACAGAATAACACTGAGATACGTACATGCTTAATTACTCAATTCAAATTCGAAAAATATAATGCACATCGGGAATTCCATCCCTCTTCGAGATCCTATCGTCGTGCGATTATTCTCCACGTACCGCCAACATTCACCTTGGAATAATTTCAACCCCTTTACATTGATTTCTCAAGGAAATTTCGGATAATTATCGTGATGTTGTTCCCTGATGATTTGTTTTGTTATTTTTATGTATTAAATTAAAAGATTAAATTATTATTATTATATTTGGCAATGATAATATTTGAAAAATTCAAACAAAATTTGAAAATATTTGAATTTCTTATAATGCTGGAATATCTTAATATCCAGAGACGCGACAGCATTTTGATTATAAAAAATGACACTGATCGGGCAGAGCGTCAATTTTCAAATGTGAGTTCCACCAGCTGTTTAATTCTTAATAATGCTTATCATTCATTTTTTGTTGATAATAGAGCACCAAATACAATACGATGTCGAATCATTTTTTTATTTCACGAGATAATACTCACCGTATCAAATAACACACAATAAATATTTTTTTTTTTAGCTCTTTATTGCAATCTGTTATATTTTTAAGATTTAAACATTCGGCAATACGGTTGAAGTGTCTATTCTTGTTTAGTTCATGATGGGTTTCCAGTAAAACTCCTTCATGTCGATCGTGGGTGTTTCTGTTTATTTTGTTTTATGCTGGAAACCGATTTTGGAGATCTCTCGGTTTGAATTTTTTGAGTCGTCTTGTGGTTGCATGTTCTTCTAGTAGGCCTGATGCTAGTTCGTTGGGGTGATTCACGATCCTTGTTTCATAACTTTGGCTGTGTCGATGGATTTCTTCTTTAATAGTGCTCATTTGGAGATCTCGGTGTATGATGGTGTTGGACACGTACCACGGGGCATTGGTTATTATGCGCAGTGTTTTTGATTGCAGCCTCTGCAGTACGTCGATGTTGGAGTTGCTTGTTGTGCCCCATAGCTGTATGCCGTAGGTCCATATAGGCTTAAGTATTGTTTTGTATATGGATAGTTTGTTGGTTAGCGACAGTTTTGATTTTTTTCTGATTAGCTAGTACATTCTTTTGACTCTTAGGTCTAGTTCTTTTCTTTTGGCTTTGACGTGTTTTGCCCACGTTAACCTTCTGTCCAGGTGGATTCCTAGGTATTTAACCTCTACTACGTTTGGTAGCGGATGATTGTAGAGGGATACGTCCGGGCAGTCTCCTTTTCTGGTGGCAAACGTAATGTGGACTGATTTAGTTTCACTGGCATTGATTCGCCACTTGTCAAGTCATTGTTCGATGTTATTTAGATGTCTTTGTAGATTGGAGCTTACTATATCTGGGTTCTCGTGGACCGCTGGGATGGCTGTGCACAATAAATATGAATAAAATGATTATTGATAAAAGAATCTAGCGTAAATGATCAGTTAATGATCCCTGAATAAACTAAATGTTAAATAACCTTTAATCCCGATATAATTGTCAAGTTAATTCTAAATTAAATAACCGATAGATTAAATTAAAAACATGCAGATACGGATCATAGGGAAAATGGATGAAACGAGTATAATAAAACCAATCAGTAAATGAAATCAATATCAAATAGTTGATAATAAAAAAACATTCAAATTCAAAACTGCTTGTGTGAAAAATATCGTTAACCCTTCCTTGATACACGCAAATTTGGCCATTGCATTGACAAACTGGGTCAGTATAACCCGAAGCGTATTTCATCCGCCTGTCATCAGCAGGACTTCAGTCGGTTTTTATTTTAAAAAATCAGGAGTACAGCTTGAACTTTCCTTAATATGTATGCATCATAAAAATATGGAAAATATCATATTAAATTGTTTAAAAAAAATTATTGAAAATTTTGACTTTTAGAAAAGTGAGCACTTGACTAAAAAAATCATAATTTTTTCAATATTTAGTATATTTCAGATTAACAATCTGGGATGTAATCATGAAAAATGCTATTTTTTCGAAAAAAAAAAATAATCCTATGACGAGTCATTTTTATTAATCCTGAATGATAAAATTGCATAAAAGAAATCGTCGGAAAAAACATTGTTTATGCAAAAACAAGGAAAATGAAATAATGCTGAAATGGTTATTCTGGGGTAGGGATATTTGACGCCGAAAAATTTGTTCGGATTAAAATGATCCAGTGTGTCAAGGAAGGGTTAAAAGTTATTCATAATTACTTAATTTTAAAGCAAGGTAGAAAATCGTAAAATTGTCCTGCTGTATAGGAAGTGGAAATTGTGCGGACGGAAAGTCGCGTAGACTGGTAATCGTGAGATAATACTATGATCGTTTCTTTCACGGGGAACAAGTGTGCGGTGAGAAAGGAAAATTAACATGTAAGAGCGGACGACACGCGGAACGAAAGAGAGCCTGCGGTGGGCACGCTGTTGTTGCGGGTGTTGTACCAGGAGCCAAATGCACGTATATGTATGTGCAAAGATCTGTTGGACGTACCAAGCCAATCGGCGCCTTGATAAAATACTCTCGTAGTTTTATGGGGGAGAAAGAGAGAGAAATGTCGAAGGACTCGAGGACGAGTGGAAGAGAATCGCAATGTACACACCAAACGACTGGATTGCTTGAATTATGGATGCTCGGCCTCTTTGTCGAGATTCCGATTTACCGCCCGCACACCTTTCTCACATATTTACACACACCAACGCGGAAAAAAAACAACATACATATATATCTTTTAGCACACGTGCATAGATTCTCTCATTTCTGCAAATACCCAAAGTCTCATTCTTCAATCTTTTTTTTTTCTACCTTTTTCCCGTCCTCTGTCTCTCAGTGAAGATGGAGCCCAAAAGATCGCACACGCTGCTGATAAACTCCGAGATTTTTACACGAGCTTGATATATTTTCGAATAAGACGATCTAAGTAGGATTGCATTGGAAAGAAAAACTGTTTTTTTTTTTAATATATTATGAGAGGGTCGATCCGAAATCCTAAAAAATAAGAAATGTTCTTTTTGACAATGAAACTGTGATATAATTGAATTAAATTAATACTGAACGTTTAGACTTGTTTCGGAGAAGTGTTGTGTCTTAATTGAGGAAAATAAATATTGATTTTACTATTGTTTTAGTTCATAAATTCATAATAACGAATTACAAAAAAATGGACTGATTTAAGTACATTAATTTGTTGTCGAAATCAATTTTCATAAAAGGTTGTGAATAAAAAATCACATTTTTGTTCATTACACCAATTTTTATCAATTTCTGATCGAATGTGTCGTTGCATTTTGATCTTTAAATATATTGTGATCGTTCATGAAAATATGAGAGAAACAGATGGCTGTAATAAATGATGTGATTGGATCTAAAATCATGAATAATTTTTCAAAAAAAATTGTCCATAAGTGGACCACGTCAAAAATTAACATAAACCAATCGATTTTGTTACGAAGTTACAGCTTCGAAACATTTTTGTGTATTACTGACATTCATATTAAAATCATCCATCTTTCGTTGCCGTTTACGAAAAATGTAATGTCCTGATTTACTCTGTAAAAAAATGTAAATTCAAACATGTCCACATCTGAAGAATTTTTTTTTCGAATTTCACCTACATACATATTTATTTGAATAATTCATTTTTCTAGATCCATATTTCGGAGAAAATGAATAAAAAAAAGAAACAAGAAATATAGATGCGTGAATCGGAAATCCCTTTCGCAACGGTTATTCTTCTTCGTTCGCCTCGGATGTGTTCAAAGTGATAAAATTATTCATCGGAAATGAGAGTCGTGTGTACTATATCATTAGACCATGAGAGCTCGTGCTCACAGTCCAGCGAATTGTGGAAATTATCGGAGCTGAATTGCCAAGCTTGAAAAAGTATTAATGTCTGTGTAGAGACCTTTGCTTCATCTTCCCCTTAACAGCTGTAGAATAATATTCCAAAGTGCTTTTAATGGGGAGCCAGTGTTAATTTTCAATTTCTAATTCGTCGCTTATATACAGATATATCATATATTGCTGTGTCTACATCTAAATAACATTACAACATACAGTACTGTCCAAAAGTTGGAAAGCACCGTTATATAAAAAATTTTGTTCTATCGCTTGCATGATGACATTATATTCATTTATTTTCAAAAACATGTTTATATAGACACCAATTGACATTGAAAGACCATTTCATAAAGATAGCTTTCTTTAGACATGCAAATAAACAAAAATAGAAAGATGTTTTTAATTATTTGAAATAAAAAAAAGTAAATAGATGAAAATAATTAAATTGTTCAATTGTCCGGATAAAAATTGATTAGTTACTCATTTGACTAATAAATAATAAGGCTTTAAAAATGTATAAAGTATTGTACTAATTTGATAAATAAATTTTCGGATTTTTCTGCATTTTTAATGAATTATTATTGCGTTTATTATATTATATTCAGCTGTAAAAAAATTCTTTTATGAAATAGAAGAAAAAAAATGAGATTGTTTCCAAACTTTTGGAGGGTACTGTATAAATACTGTGTATTTGTATATTTTTAATCACGCCTGTCTGCCTCTCGTGAATACGTACCGAATGCTAATTTATGTTAACAACATGAGAATAATTAGGCCCGCGTAATAATCAATTCGAGTTATACACCTATACGAAGTAAAAACAATGTCTGTTCTCTAGAGTGAATGTAAAGTAATCACAGAGCGTTACTTACTACTCAAACGAGGTCTTAAATTGAAAAAATTTTTTTTACAAACTTGAACAAATTGATCGACCGTAATGAGGTGTGGTATGCACTGCCGAACAAAATCTTGATTTACAAAACTAATAGCTGATGATTTTATTGCGGGTAGTTTCACTCAGTTGTGACTGAATTTATGAATTTCACAATTTCTTCATATTCTTAAGACTGTTCGAACTTTATATGTTCAAGAGTATATATTTCTTCTTTTGAAGTAATTATTAATTAATTGTGTGGTGCAGCTATATTCATTGTTCAATTAATGACGATATTATTAGAAATTAGTATCGAAATTCAGGCAACCAATGTTTAAATACATTTGTGCTTATTAAAGATCTTCAAGGGGGAACGTCACTGTGACGCGTCAAAAAAATCTATATTTTGTTTTTACATTTTCTTATAGTATACACGTTCAAAATTACGTAAACAAAATTTTCAAATTAAAAATAAGTATCGATATTCAATTTAACACCTTATTTTATGTCAAAAAAAAGTAACGAAAAATTTAAACGCGTTTTCCTCGAATCATCTATTTTCGATTTTGTCCCAGGGAATACGCGAAGACTAATGAACCGATTTTTTATTTCTTTTTTTATTTTTTTATTTCAGATATTCGTTATCGCAGTAATAAAAGTTGTACGTGGTCGATTTTTGAAATTTCGATAATTACTATTTTTTAAGACCGCTTAAACAAAAAAAAAATGATCGAAAATATGATGAAAAAGAATGTCAAACGGCCACCATTTTGGGAAACAAAATTAAAAAAGAAAAACAGCCACGTACAACCACAGCTATTATTCGTTTAGACATTGAATTTTTTTCTTTGATTGTCAGGTAACCCGTTACCAAAATTTCCTTGGGACAGTGAAGAGAAATTTTTTTTTCTTGATCACCACATAGAAGCTTATAACGTTCTAATTTTTTTTATATTTTTCAATAAAAATTGGTATTGAAATAGTTGGATATATACTTAATAAAGCATCTTTTACCCGATCCTTAAATAATTATTTAAACGTGGGTTGAAAAATTCCCAAAAAATGGCAATTTTTTTACCTGTCGTAGTGGCGTTCCCCCTTAAGCAGATGATTTCACAATGCACATAGCGCGATTCAACAAATATTTTTTAATGTCTTATTTTTTAAATAATTTTTAGATAGCCATCGATCATTGAAAAATTAACTAAATGATTAAAAAATGGCGATTGGACCGATAAATTTTTTTTTCTTCTTCACCCATTAGTCTATCCTTTAATTATCATGGTTGATGCTAATTACGTTTTAAAACGTTTTTAATATTATAATATTAGAAATGTAATTGCTCTTAAAAAAAAATTAGAATAAAATTTTACGGCTAGAATTTTGGATAGCCTACGACCAGAATAATAAAAAAATCTTGATAAAAATAATATAGAAATCCAGCTTAAAACTACAGTTGAAACAAAATCGTAATGAACGTGATTGATTCCAAAATTCACGCTTGTATAAAAACTACGACAATATAAGGAACAAGAGTTCTCGTAATCAGGCGAATCGTGGAAATTCCTAGGTTGATTAATTCATCAATTTGGCGGGACCATTTGCTGCACTCAGGAGAGAAAAAAAGAAAAAATATATACGTATATATCAACCAATGAAGAGAATGAAGGTAGATTTCAGGGAATGAAAAAAAGGGCAAAGATGGAGAATTGTGAGAGGGTGCGAAACTGCATCTTTAGGATCTGAGTTCAGGAAGAATTACGAGGGATCGAAAACAAAACTAACTTTTCGACGAAATTCCTCATCGGCAACGACAAATCGTCGCGACGTTTTGTTCCTTACAAAATCAACATATATATACACGGATGTATGTATAGATATACAGATATATGTGAGTTTATAAAAGACTCACGTTCCCTTCTCGAAAGGACAACGAATTCGCGTTCCTCCGGTGCCGGTTCTCGACAAAGCTAACGATTATTTTCGCACTCGAGTTGGCAGGACTCGCGCGGCAAAGTGCTGAAGCGAGAAGAAACCGCGAAGGGCTTTCGTCGCCCTTAATCACAAAAGGGCGTATCCCCCATAAATTAAATTGTAAAAGGGACGGAGTAAAGAGCCTTCTGATATTCAATCGAGTATACGAATATAGGACGTGGTGCACGCGTAGGGAAAAAGGGTTAAAGGGAAAGAGGAGGAAAGGTGCTGGACGAGAGGGAAGCGCCGGGGCGCTCCGGTGAGTTAGCACCGTTTCGAGTCTCGGTTTTTATTCCCTTCCTGAGGATTTAAGCATGGGGACACCTTCATTCCGCGAATACCGAGACATTCACTAGAGAAGATGGAAAAGGAGAGATCCGAAGAAAGGGTGTTAAAGATTGAACACTCTCTTCTCTTCTCTCTCTCTCTCTCTCTCTCTCTCTCTCTCTCTCTCTCTCTCTCTCTCTCTCTCCCTCGCTCTTTCTTCCTTTCTTCTTTAGGTATCTGAAATATTTACACACACATTTGTTTTTTTCTTCCCGTTCGCCAAATCTCTTGGAATACTTGATTGAATTCTTACATTATTATTTGTCGACCCAATGATTTCATTTTCGATCCTTTCTTGTTCTCGCGAATCTCGTCCAACCGAGCAGAACATTCGTAATTATTTTTTTTTATCCCAACTATTCATTCAATTAAAATTTTCAAATATTGTAATATTTTTATTCTAACGGTCGGAACTCGGAGTTTTTTTTTGTCGGCTATATACTTGACGATTTCATTTAATTATTCGTTACTTCATTTTTCTTTCTTTATACCAATTTTGAAAACAATCTTTTCCCTATTTCATTTTCAAAAACAGTTTTGACAATTTACTCAACGAACGGTGATTTTCGTTCTCAATGAAATAATTTGACGAAAACCATTTCAAAAAGGGGTTTCCAAACATTCTTCGAAAAATTGTTTTTCATATAGAATAAAAATAACTTAGAATGACAAAAAAAATAAAGATTTAGACAATGTTTTTTATTGGTCGTAGAAACGATGAAAAAAAGTAAAGGCAACGAGAGCGACGAGCGACGGCCGCGGGAATGATGAGAAGGGGCCCGCGGCTCCAACCGAATATTCCCGCATCTGCTCCTCTTTCCTTCTCTCACTCCCTCGCTCGTGTACGTATATACTTTTTCGTATATTTTTTTTCATTCCTTATTTTCTCTCCCCTTCTCTGTCTCTCGTGTAATATGCGTGCCCGATATCAACGCAATGATCTAAGATGCGTAGCTCGCGATATCACGCACTCGTGCACGCGTATGTGAGTCCCAAAGTTTTGAGCCCGCCACGCCACCGAACGAGCGAGTGCATCGGAAGCGACGAGACCGATCTACTGACTACTTTATGCTTTTTTGACATATATACTTATATATTCTATTTGTATTTTTTCATTTAAATTATTTTTCACTTTCTATTTTCCGTTATTTTATTTCTATTATTATTTTTTTTTTCAATTTATTCATAAGGCAAAATGATAAATTGTGGATCATATTATTCAAAGTTAAAAGTATTAACAGACGAAGATTATTATTTGAAATAGTGTTGTAACAATTTTTACAGAAATATGATGGAATTTTTTTACACAACGTTTCAATTTTTCGGACAAATTCAATTTCTCTTTATTGTTGTGAGATGGAATATTCTGATATTAATTGAATACTAATTATTATATTTTTTTAAAATTGATTCATGTTATTTTATGTTTGCTTTAAAAATGTGTTATTTTTCGCATAAGTTATTCAACAAATTATAATATATTCGATAATTTGTAATATCAATATTAAGAGATCCCTAATTGAAATTAAAAAGACCATTTTTTAAGTTTTTTGATTAACAGAAGAAAAATTCTCGAAAACATGATGGTCGATCTTTTTCTTTCTTACGTTCGTTAATTATTAACGTATGCTTAACGAATATAGCCGAACAAGTACAGAGCTGTGGTCATCGTCCTCGTTTCGACAGTCGTCGTTTTCAACCCCTCTCAGCCTACTTCCGCCGCGAATATATTACCAGGGTGGTCATTTTTTTGTCGTCCGTCCTTTCGTTAAGGGCCGGTGGTCAGTTTCGCCTTCCCTACTTTTTTTTTCTTCTCTCATTTTCCACTTTTGCCTGCCATTTCTTTCCACAGTACCCATTTAAAGCATAACCAAACGATTTTGCCAAAATAAATAAATCTTCATAGCCATACAATTGGTCGACAAAGAACATTTCTTTTGATGTCGAAGGAAATACTTTCATTAACAAAAAGAAATTTAACTTTCTAAGCAAATTTAGTAAATTGAATTACAATTTGGTTTGGGTATTGGAAATGATTTTTTTTTTTCAATTTCACTGGAAACGAAATTTCTCAAAGTTTGCTTATACATTCTTTGTAAGAATTTGATTAATTTATTTATGAATTCAAAATCCCTTGAGATTCAATAATCAAGTTAATTTACAACGAATAAATAAATTCTTTGTATTCATCGAATAAAAATGCATTTAGATCCGTTTGCAATGAACGTATTTTTTGCTTCTATTTTCTAATTCGTGTCTCAAAATCTTATCAGGATATTCCAAAATGCCCTACTAAAATATTCAAGATGAAAGAGGAAAGCCGTGGTGCGAAATTATTTTTAGAAAAATCAAAGAAGAGCGAGATAACGAGGAAGTGCGAAAAAAAATCTGGTAGAGATATCGTAAGTTTAGATGTAAATATATATTTATGTGAAATGTTGAAAAGCATACAGGAGATTTTTAGACGATGTTAGATTGTGGAGTCTGTACTATGGACCGTTGCACATCGCGTTGCCATATGCGCCCGGGGTCGTCATGAACGTAGATATAAAATTTATACTTATATATATATATAAATTTTGTATATGTATATTAAAATTTTATATATATACATATGGTTTATATAAAGTATAAAGAGACGTTTCAGCGAGCATGCAGGAGTGAACTGCAATCCACGATAGGAGTGGACGCACTCTTGAGTGTTCCCTGTTATTAGGGACAATTTCCAATTGGCCCCGGGCTTCCAGCTCGTGTGCGCGCATCAAGAAAAAGAGGGAAGGAACGAGACGAGAAAGTTTCGCGAGCTTGCAAAGAGCGGGACAAGAATATACGAGAAAAAGAGATCAAAACTGCGGAAGAGATGAGAAAGAAAAAATAAAAGAATGAAAAAATATGGATCGTTGTTTTTCGATGATCAAGCCTTGTGACTTTGACACTCGGATTGTATTAAATAAATTTCATATTTGCTCAAGTTTTCGGCTTTGCCAATTTTCATCATGTTTCTTCTATTTAATTTACTGTTCTTATTTTTCGGGATATAATTTTTTGTTGATGAATTAAAAAAACAATCAGCGTTTTATAGGGTGCATTCGAGTGGGTCTATTTATTCAAAGTACAATCAGGTTTTGTCGTTTAAGTTGGCAATTGACCTATCAGAAGATTTTCGTAAACAACTTTAAAATAATTAAAATTTATATCATTATTGGTAATGATATTGCGAACAAATTGGAATAGCTCCAGTTATTGATATCCAATCAAAATGTATGCAAATACGTAGGAAATTAAAAAAAAAAAAAAACATGTGGAATGAATAACAGCAAAAATGTTAAAGACAAATGTCGAATGCTTTGATGATTGAAAGTACAACGAATTTTTCCAAAAATATCGTACACAATATTACTAAACATGCATCATGAAAAAAAATACATCAAATTGAAAAATAAAAGAGAACAATATATATATAATCAATTATTGTCTAATGGAAATAAATTTCGAAATCTACGTGCTTAAACAAAAAAAAAAGTACCAATAGCATATAATTAATTTTTCGAAAATACAAAAACTATTTGGAAATGCAGAAAAAAATAAATACAAATGCTTTCTCTGAATTTTAGAAATGCTGCGATCTCTTTTCGTCTTGAATACTTCGACGCGTATGAGCAGAGAATAATTTACGATAAGATTTGCGGAGAAATTTTATTCTCCAGAATGTTCGGAGTCTGAAGAATAAGTCGAGAGATATAGGGCCGTAGGGTAAAGACAATCGAGGGGGGTGTGTGCAACATTTCGACGCGAAACTCGCGACCAAGCTCATCTCTCGCGAAGAGTAAAAAAAAAGGTGAATGAAAAAAAAAAAGAATAAAATGATCGGAGTAGTTGCGAAAAGGACTGGCAAGTCGGACGCGCCCCTCGAGGTTGTCCATATGAAAGAGGAATCCCGAGAGGGTGCCGAGGGGGTGGGAGAATGTATATAATCATTGTGATTATCTTATATTAGGTATTGACTACGGATTTGCATAATGTTACCTACCTAAGGCGAGCGCGATCGTTCTTTCTTTCCCGTGAGCTACGCAACGCCGTACCTGTATCTCCAACTATTTTTTTTTGTATTCATTTCATATTTCTTCAATTTTTATTTTCTTTTATTTTTTATTATTATTTTATTCGTTTTTTATGCTCTGCACTGAGTCTCATGTTGCACACGTGTATATGTATATCGATGCCCCCAGCGAGCCTGGGGTTATCGAGCTTAAACTCGTCTTTATGTCCAGGAATGTTGAGGAACTTCCTCACTCATAGAAATAGCTCCAGAATTAGCGATCCGGAAACTGAAGGGTTGTCACACTTTCGTCGATTGCGACAAAGTTAAGGAGTTTTTTTATATTCATCATGCAAAAATAAATCATTATTTTCTGACTCGACGCTCAAAAGAAAATCCCTTATTAACTTGTGAATTTAGAATATGAATGACTTCGAATATCTTGGATTTTTCATATAAAGCTTTCTGATTTTTTTTGAAATCTTTGAGCTCTTCCCTTATTTCTCAATTATCATTTTTTTCTCATCTCAACTTTTTAATATTTAATTAATACAAATTTGTTATAAAAAAACATCAAACTCATTCATCGTTCATTAAATCAAAGAAGCTCAATTTTTCGCTCAGCTCTTTTCTTGTAATTTTTTTATACATTGCATTTTATACTATTGTAAATAATAATGATTTAAATAACAAATATCCACGATTGTTTTTCCGCTTGTTTATTTCTGCTCGACTGTGTATTTGAATACGTATGTATCACATTATTCAAATTCAACCTTTTTCCCCAACTTACGAATAATTGGAGCGTGTATTTTTCGCTCTGAAATCATCGAAACGGCAAGCCAAGAACAACGAGATTTCGAGGCGTTTTGCCTCTCGAAAGTGCGTTTGTTAGTCTCACAGTTTCTGACTTTTGTGTATACACGTGTGTGTATAAAGGAGTCTAAAGGATATTACTATGATACTAGTATCATTAGTCGTGCTTACATGTATACCGTATCTGTGGATCATATTGTTGCGCGCAAAAGCGGAACCGGCCTGTTAACTGTTATACGCACCTCTCTACATTTTTTTAATTCTATATTCCTTACATTGTTTACACGCAATCCAACGAATTGAAAAAAAGCATAGAAACACCTAGATTTTATACCGGAAAATGTTAATTTCTTGTTTAGAATATAAAAATGGGATTTATCATCCAAATTTTTGGTGGATCAATTTCAAAACGGTACGATATTTTTTAAGTTGTTTTTTTTTTTACTTCAATTGGAAAGATCACGAGGTCAAAAGGCAGAAATAATAAAACAGTTATGTTTTTTACATAATTCACAGAGTTTATGAGTGACTAAAAAAATAATTAATTTAAACAGAGCAATAGAAATTCAAGCAAAATTTCAAAATTAATTATTTTGACCCCGAATTAATAATCAGCTTTAAACGAGAACCTCCATTTTATTTAGAAATTTAGCGTTTGAAAAAAATGATAAAATTTGATGGCTTTATGAAAATCGATTTTTTGTGATGTGGCCAGGAGAAAAAATTGGTTAGGAAGAGGGAATAAACGAGGGTCTCGTGTGAGTATTTGAGGAGTGAGAGAGAAAGAGAACAAAAACGTACACGTGGTAAGGAAAGGAAGAAGAACCAGGTGAGACGATTCTTGCGAGAAACGAAGCATAACCGATGCGACCAGCCCGCAAGAGATAAGGATCCCTTCCTCTCTTTTTCACTCTTGATCTGGATCACAACGCATGGCCCCCGTAGGTTCGGTAGCACGCATGCACCCACAATTTTTCGAGGGTGTTTTTCTATTTGTGTATTAAGCACCTTGAAACCATCGCAATGTACTTTGAACATCCAAAAATTAAGGAACCGAAAAAAATTAAGCAGATGTTTCTAAATTTGTTTAAACAAAAATAACAATAACAATAATAATTCAATAACTGAATAATTAAAAATAACGTGAAAACGATCATACTGTTGAAGACATCGAAAATGCTGCAATCAAACTAATCAGCTATTTCTACATTCTCTAAACTAATAATAGTAAATAACTGAATCAATAAATATTCCTTCGCATATCACTAATAAGAATTTTGCAATGAGATCAAAGAAACTAATTTCTATATCTGTCCAATTCATCGGCATTTTCGTTCTGACTGAAATAATGGGCAAATTTATATTGAAATAAAAATAAATGAAGCACAAAATGAGGTTAGAATGTTTTTCATGGACAATCAGTTAAGTTAATAATTAAACCTTGCTACATAAATATAATTGACTCAAAAAATTATTGCATTTGTAGGAAACTTGCTCAAAAAATAGCAGGAAGATGATGAAATTACATTGGCGAGAATTAATATGGCCGACAAACGCCATTTTCCGACTGAGTTATTTCAGATCCCCGAAATTCCATATGATTTGAAAACCATAAAATAATAACAGAGAACTGAAAATGGTGGGCAGGCGAGCGAAAAGTCATTGAATTTGAACGATAATTGTGATTCGTGTGTTTAAGGGGCTGGCCATTGCGTCGAAAAGCCGGGGGCTTACGAAATGGTAGCAAGCGAAGTGTGACTCTGGCAGAGGTACTGATAATAATAATAACTAATGAAGACTGAAAGTATCTCACAGAGGAATCTATATAGGCAATAGTCAAAACCCGAAAACACGAAATTTTCGAGAGGGTCCTACGAGACATCCTGAACGAAAAAAAAGAGAGAAAGAGAGGACGTGCCGGAATTATTTGAAAAAAGTTGGCCTCTTATATGGGTGTGCATTATATATACATGAATAAAGTACACACAACACACCGGTGAGATTTTTATCTCCCATACCGACTTCAGGGCCTACAACTTCACTCCATATACCACTTATATATAAATATATACATATATACACTTATACACCCATGTATAATACAAATACATATACATAAAATGTATATATGTATATAGATGAGTTCAGAATGTGGCATATGCGGGATAGCAACTACGTGAAGGTGAGTGAGACAGAAAGCGACTTCGTGGGACCGCGAACGGCCGTCATTTGGCCGAGACTCGCTAATTACCGGGTTCGCGCTAGCGTGAACCCAATTTTCTATGCCGGACGCGACAGAAGGTGAAAGACAGAGTAAGAGAGAAAGATAAATTGAGACAGAGTAAGAGACTTGTACACATACTATGGGGTTCAAGCTATAATATGCTAACTCGCTCTACGGGACGTCGACTCAACGTCCCAGTAGATATATTAGCTATATATCCATCCTAAGTGTACATGTGCACCAACGTTTTACGCATTTATGTATTCAAAGTACTTTTGGTACTCGAGCCTTAGCGCTCAAAGTTATAGCTGAGTTATCCCTGACCTATCAATACGATATTTTTCGTAGAACGTAGGGCATTTCGTATTTGAGTTAATAATAATGATTAATAATATGATCATGGTTCAGAAAAATATTGATATTTTGGGACTGGCAAATATCTTCTCGTGGGTTTGGTCTGCGTTGGACTTACCTGAAACATTTTGCAATGAGGAGGATTGAAAAAAAGAAAATTGGAACCTAAAGATACAGTCACGAAAGTTTTCTAGCATTCAACTCGAAAAGTATAATTTTAACTCTAGGTTAGTACCATTAGGTCGTTTTGACCCAGGCCGAAATCATTATATTCGACTACATTGGGAAGTCCTTTTTTAACGTCGCGTGCAATAGAACAAATCGTTTCCTAACATTGAGCCCTGCATCGTTTGTTTAGTCAGTTGTTTTCTTGTTACAAAAAAAAAATGCCGAAAAAATCAAGGCATTCAAGAGTAATACGCGCGCAAAGTTACCTGGGTCATAAGGGTCCGTGATAGTAGCGATCGGGGTTCAAAAAGATTGGTGGTGACCTAGGGCCAATCCACTTTCATCCGCTAGAGAGCGATGCGATTATAAATGATGAGGTTGGTTCAAAACTTGGAGTTCGATCAATCATCAAACGTGTTGTGAAATCAGCGAAACTGAGGTTAAACTCAACAACGACAATCGAGTGGGTCAGAAGTTATTCCGTAAACAAAAGCCTTCGCATCGGGGAAGTTTGCACTATGCATGATATTACCAGCCGTTGGGAAATGCGAGACTAACATGTCCAGAACTGTTTGATTAATTTATTCAAAGAGACTCCAATTTACAGTTGAATGATGAGTACATGATTTGATATTGAGAAGCCCATAGGTATGTTGGGTACGTGGAAAGTTGGCTTGAGAAGTATGGTACCCCCTGCTGGGCCAAGAGAGATGCATCGTTAAAGAGAGGATCGAAGATCAGCTCATTCGCCTTTTCTTCGTCTGTCTTTCATGAATTTCAACATTCGGCTCCCTCACTAGGAGTTACTTCTCTTATGTACTGCAAATATATATACAAAAGTGTGTGTTTATGTACTTGGTGTATATACATATATAGATAGAGTAAAGTATACGTAGAATCACGAAGGAGAGTAGCTAATGCAAGCAACCATTACTCGGATGGTGAGCCAATGGAGAAGAACCCCACGCCCCCTTTCGGACTCTCTTTCTCCAGAGAGAAGCGCTATGGTGCTCTCTTGAAGCTCCTCTCGCAAACCTCTCCGCTGCTTTCCTCTCTTCTTTCTTTCTCTTTCTACCTATCTCTGTCCATTCCACAAACGGCATGCAAATATATATCGCCTCGCGGACTTCTCTCCTGCTGTGGCAAACTCGTATCGTATGTGTGCTGTTTGCTGCCGCGGAGTTTCTCCGATCCTCTTCCTGATCTGCGTGATTCCACCTCTTCCTCTCCCTCTTCATCTCACTATTTCGTCCTTTCTCTCTCTCCCCCCCCCCTCTCTCTCCCTCTCTCTCTCTTTCTCGCCACACTACTCGATCTCTTCTCATCTCGAGACAGGGCAACTTCTGCATTCGAGATACTCCGCGGCTTCTGTGGCAGAACTTCCTTCTGTCGACGCGTTTAACTTTGCCTCCATGTACATCTCTCTCTCTCTCTCTCTCTCTCTCTCTCTCTCTCTCTCTCTCTCTCTCCCTCCCTCTCTCTCTCTCTCTCTCTCTCTCTCTGTCTACTTGTCTGTCTCTTTCTATCTTTCCCTCCCCGACAGCCCCCAGCATCCAAGTGGAGACTAGATCTCCGCATGCTTAGGAGACCCAACGTCTGTATGCGTGTGTACCTTATTTTCTTATCGCCAACTATCACCCCAGGATCATCAACGATTAACATTCTTGAAAAGGACTTTCAATTAATATTCTAATACGATTTCATGTCACGAGTAATGGAAGTTTTGTCATTATGTAATGTAAAAATGTCGCGAAGATTAAGCTAAACCTTACAACACTTCACGCTAGCATCTATATCTTATTTCACGATATTACTATTCTGCTTGTTTGGAATATGTTTACCTCAGTGGTTTGGCTATTGAATTAGGAATCTGGACATTCAATGGACCATTGGTTTGATCATCATAGTCGAAAGATCGTATCACGATACTTGTCCTACTCTGTTTTATTGCCATTTTTGTTCCTCTTAGTCCCCAATTACTTAAGCAACCTTTTCTTCCCGTCCATGAAACCAAAAGAGCCAGGTCGTGACTTTTGACACGTGAAGGTAAAAAAAAGAAGGGTGTACCAACGATAAATATTGTCCGCGGGGTCCGGCACTTTCGAGTCGCAGAGTCCACTTGGAGCACGAGGGGGTCCAAGACAGCCATTATAAAGCTTTTTTTGCTGTTGTTTCTGGCTGTGGTGACGGTTCGCAGGTGGCGAGGGTTCGTACTCTTTGGACGGGACCATTGGGACCCAAGATCTTCTGGAACGTAATTCTTTCCGAGCTGAAGGTATAAGCATCCTATATATATATATATATATATATATATATATATATATATATATATATATATATATGAGGAGAAAGGAGACACACGAAACGAGGTGGAGTACGACGAGGAGATCGGGAGGAAGAGACACGACGAGAACGAGAGGAGTCTTGTAGAAAAAGAAGGGTGTGGGTTATGTTGTCCCTCTGTTGCAGCTGAGGGAGAAGTCCAACGAGGGGAATTCGAAAAGGGCCAAAGGGACACCACACTGCTCGACGAAACGAAAAAGAAGAGAGGGGGAAAGAAGAAGCTCACAGACGCACCGGGACCCAGATACCACCGGGAAGATAATCATTATAAAACTCCATTCCATTTGTAACGAGGTCCATCTATTTTAGCGCCCATTTATGTGTGTAGTTGTAACAAAGCATACATATATGAACGAATGGATCGGGACAGGATATCCCATGGATCTATGTGAATGAATGAATGTATGAGTCTACCAAAAGCGAGGAGCTCATAGCTCTACCCGGTAGCCCTAGATTTCGATACGATATCCCGCGGTATATTATCATCATTCGTATAGCGTTGGTATGGCGAAAAAGGCCCTCAGGTTAGGATCTCTCTGGAATGGTGTCCGTTGAACTATTGTTCAACTTCGGTTGGCCAATGGCCGCGAGATCCCACAAATGCTAGGGTGGCCCAAAATTACCGAAGCTATATACCAAGCTGAACTGGTGGAATATTTTGGATACAAGATATGGAAATCGAAGATGTCCCCGAGGCGAAACCGGTGTTTGGAAGACACGTTGTTGTGGCACTTTGACGTATACTCTCGTCATTTGTCTGTCTCCCAATTTTTTTTCTCTCTCCACTTACTCCCGACGTTGAGGACCCAAGAAGAGACAATAAATCTTTCTGAACTCCTCAATATTCTCATGGATGGATTTCAAATTTTAGCGTCGCTTGTCCATCTTGAATACTTCCTTTTTAAGACCTTCATCTTTTAGAATTTCCGCGGGAATCTGATCGAGAAGTGAATGGATCCTTCATCATTCTCGATCTTTTCCCCTCCCAATTTCATCGTCTTGTGTTTTTCCCGCGAACGAGAAACTTCGTTGAGAAAAAACTTTTTTCCAGGAGCCAAGAAAGGCATATTTCGTGATCGGACGACGCACAAATCACCTTATAACACGATCGTGTTCGAACCTTAAGGTGCACACATATATATGTATATACGAGTCTTGAGAGCAAAGTCCGACGAAGAGAGACCAAGGGTCGTGAGAAACATCCCTCGATGTGCGTCGAGGCTACGTCTGCGTGGTCCACGGGTTCCCGAAGGGGACCGCACGAGTTATGCACCAGCATGCGGTGAGATGTCACCTCGCATTGTTTTAAGAATTCCTAACGGAAGATCTCTGCTCCCGCGGGAGAGACGTCGAGAAAGTAGGAGAGAGAGAGAGAGAGAGAGAGAGAGAGAGAGAGAGAGAGAGAGAGAAACGACAGAGGCTATATTTGAAAGAGGCTGCCAAGCCGAACTTCAGCAGGTATGAGACACCATATAACAGACTTTTATGACCGTCGAACAGCGTGTTCGATGGATTCTAGTGTTTGGTCACAGGCGTGTGATGGCAGGTTCAAAAAATTACGTAAGCAAGAAAATCAGGTTTACGAAAGGAATTGCACTTGTCCTCAAACAAAGCAGTACAAGCACAAAATAGCTGCACAGAAAGAAACCTTATTTGTAATTCCTCCATTCATGATTCACCTATCCCACTGAATGATTCACAAGCTCCGATGGAACTTCGGCAAATATTCCCAAAATGAATAGAAATCAGATTCGAATCTTTGTCCCAAAGTCATTCATTTAAACAAAACCAAACGTCTCGATTGATCAAGATCGATCAAGTGGCACATCCCAGTGAATTCAGTAAGATTTCAGGAGAGTATAGGAAAGCAGTGAAGAGAAGTTTGTTGGGACGACTGGTCGTCAGCGGGTCAGTTCGTTATGAGAAATTTCCGTTGCAATAATTGGAAGCGTCAGGGTCAGTCGTGCAGAACAATTCACAAATCATGTTGTGATGAGGGCAAGAGGCGAGGGAGAGGAAGGGGACAAAGAGTGTCCTGGTAAGAGGCACGAGAAGAAATGAGACGAAAGAGGGCGCGCGCGCGCGCGCGTTAACGTCGTGAAGTCCTGCGGGTGCCCGAGAATGCCCGAACTAAATCTTTCTGACGTTTCTCCCTGTCTCTTTCGCTTCTTTTTCAACATACTTTTTTCTCCCTCGTTCCTTTTTTTTAAGTTGTCTCTTGCCTAGAAAACATGACACGAATACGAAAGCAGGTAGAACAACGAAGGCATGCACTCTGTTTTCGTTTGTATATATTTATATATATATATATATACATTGGCCCTTGGCTCGTATCGTGTCTCAACTCGAGAAAATAAACTTTCCACTTTATTACAGTAAAAACTGGGCAGGGAAACTTCTCGGGATCATGGTACAGACTCACAGCCATACGTATATATATATATATACACACATACACACACACACATACATACATGTAGAAATAACAAGAAAGAATTCGTGCATGGACCAAAAGCTTCGTTATCCCCTAAACAGGCTCTCATCTGCATCATAGCGTTTCGAGTATCCCTGTTTCGTAATTAACGTGAGAGTCAGGGGATAATTATAGTGAATATTAATTTTTATTCAAAGTGGCAGGTAGAGACAGAATAAAAAGGTAGAAACGATTTTCAGGAATATCATCTTGGCTACTGTTTTATTATGAGTCGCAGCATGACACTGAATAATGAAATTTCTCGTGGGATAAATTCCAGAATAAAATATGTTTGTTTATCGGTTCACATAAAATGTTGCTAGGATAAAAGGAAATGGACGGTTCTATTGCGATTTGCATTAACCCTTGGTCACTCCCATTTTCTTTTTCAATCGAAAATGCACTTTTTTAATACATCGGGTCAACATTCATTGCAATCGTCACTTCATTTTTCAATGAAACCAGAAATATTTATAAGAACAAAAATTAGCTTGCTACGAGACTGTAAACAACGTGGATTTTAGCGAAGCAAAGAAAAAGGATGAACGGGTAATTAGTCATGAAGGTGTGTAATATATCGATCGCGTTAAAAAGCGATCATCGCTCCGACGTGACGAGAAAGTGATTTTATGAGTGGTTAAGTAGTTTACTCGAAAATGCCCCAGGGATCAGGATGGTTTACACGTTACATAATTTATGTAATATCCCTGAAGGAACCAGCACCCCGACGGTTCAACACTGCCGTTAATTTCTCCTTCAATATGAGAGAGCCAGGGTGGCATGGATTTGAAAGAGTCATTCTTTTTCTTTCTTTTATTTCTCATTTCCTCGGTTGTATTCTTGTGCTTCATCTTGCACTTGCTTCGTCACGAGCATAAATATCATTGGTGTTTAGAAAAATATACACGGGATGGAAAAAGAGGAGAGAAAGAAAGGAATGAAAAGAGTAAAGTGTTCTGATCGAAAGAAATAAAAAAGTGTAATATTACTATTATATGGCTACCTAAGCATGGGTTCCAGCACAATAAGCTTTTCAAGCCCGCCCTGGGCTCTGTGGCGCTACGAAATCTACGGGAGGTCCATCCAGCCATGAAAAAACAGAGAAAAAAACCATCATCACTCTCTTTCTTAGACAAATTGTAATATATTGGAATCTAGCTCGCGTGACCTCTGAATCTTTTAAACAAACACTTGCTTCCCATCGTTCATAAAATAATCACTTAAATCTGAAACTGCGAATATCGTATTGGTGCATGTCACTTCTTTTCCATTCTTCAATTAGATCCTTGATTTTGACAGGCTGTTCAACAAAATTTGGTGCATCAAGCACATTGAGAAGAATAAATGATGGATGTTTCCTGTAAAAGTGTCAATAATACAGAAAAAAAATTCATAACCATGGATTCGTGAATCAATCGACTGGATTACGGTAATTGTTGGCAAGGCGACAAGGTTCAAGCATGTTTTTTTAGAAAATACTTCATATCATTTGTTGAATAAGTTTTAATATTTAAACAACAACGTTACGACTAATTTAAACGACGCTATGAAGAAATTATGTTAATTAATAAAATGAGTCATCAGTCGTCAGGATTGAACAAAATTTTCAATTGTTGGGACGAAAAAATTCTCGGAAATGGACCTCTTTGAAAATTAATGCAAACTTATCAATTTTTTATGACACTGTTAATACGATTTTTTTATATGGTTATTGACACATTTAGCGATATTTATTATTTTTTAGAATTCTTTGAATTTAATTTCTGGTTTTCTTTTATTATTTTTGTTTTAAAGGAAGGAAATAAAAAATTAATCACTGATTTGACTCAATTATTCATCAACCGTCAAATGAAAAAACACCTAAACGTTCCAAGGATTCCCGGACTGAAAGCAATGGTAGGACAGGTGTGGATTCATTCGCTGATGAACAGCACCGAGAGAAAGAGGGGGAGGGGGTTAATTAGCCGAGGGAATGAGCGATGATCGCAAGAACGAGTGTGCTATGCAATTCTCAACGTCTCCTCCTGTACTTGGCGCATTCCAGCACGTACATACATGCGTGAATGAATATGTAGATACGTGGCATATGGGGCATTCCGAAGAAAACGGATTGATGCTTGACTGAATAAGTATTTTAAAGTCTACTTAACAAACGATGCCGTAAAAAACACAATCAATCGCTTTACACGAAAATAAATACATATTCAGGGTATTAAATTTTATTTTTAATTATCCAAAAGAACACTTTAAAATATAATTTTTAATGTTGAGTTTATTTTACATCAAATTTTAGCGAGGAATTTAGTCCTATTTTGGGAAGAAAGAAAGTTGACTTATTTGTATTTGGATAACCAAAAATCAATGTTTTCATGGTAATTTTGTTCCTACTGTAAATTTATTCTAAAATATGGTCCGCTGTTTTTCTTTTATTAGTATCGAAAAAACTCAACAAATAGGTCACGAAATTTAACTGTGATTTTTTATATCATATTGAAAATAATTTATTAATCGTAAAAAAATTGAAATATTTATTTTCTTCTTACACGTTTAATCTATTAGTAATCCTAAACGTCTTTGATTCTTAGTTGTAACGACCCCTAGTTACAAAAAAGTAGTATCTCTTGATATTTAAAAAAAATATACCTAAAAACCATCAAAGTTAAATGTTCACTTTAACCAATCGTTAATAAGACTCGTCTATAATAATTCTATCAGCCTAAAAAGCAATATCATCGTTAACAAAACTTTCTATTTTTCTATCTACGGCCATTTATCTCGAGACCCTCGAAATCGGCTATATCTTTTCTCCCATGTCCCATGATCTTCTCTCTGGGTGGGCTTCTCTTTTTTCCTCTTTTTTTTCACTGGACCATGGAACAATCCTCAGAGTGCGAGTTCCAAACAAATCGAACAACAATCGATTTGGCAAAAATAAACAAAAATTTAAACTACAAACCTAAGGAAATCCAAAGAGAACGAAAAACCTTTGTAAATGAAACGTCCACTTTTCTCTCCCAAAAAAAAGTGTACAAATATAGTTAAAGTCCTCTTTAAAAAAACTGAAACAAAAACCAATTATCAAAACAGTCCAAAATTCCAGCCTTTCAACTTTTAGAATCCGTGTCCTAATAATTTGTTTCTACGATCAAGTGGATTATGTCGATAATTACCAATCGACAACCTCTTGAAAAGTCAACGAGTCAAAAGGACGAAAAAAAAGCTCACATCCATTGCGTTTCTTGGTCGCAGACGCGAGAGAATTTACAGAGTAACTGGAACAGTTATTGACCAGATCTTTCCAGTGAAATTCTCTCGGATGCGAGGAGTTGATAATTCCTGTGTGTATGTTTTTTTTTCTCTCTTGGGGTGGACGATCACTGTAACGTTTGTTTTCTCCCGGCATACACGAGATATGTGTAGTAGCCAGAAGATCGAGGAAGAGAGAGAGAGGGAGAGAGAGAGAGAGAGAAAGAGAGACAGAGAGAGAGAGAGAGAGAAGGCGAGCGCGTTATCGACGGTAATGTGTCCGGACTAATTTAAAGACGTCTCTCCTCGCCCGGCTTGTCTTTCCTTCTTCCTCGTTTTAAAAGGACAAGAAGAGAAGTCCTTTCTCTCTCTTTCTTTCTCTCGTTGGGTCTCAGATCGTCTCTCCTATACGTATGTATACTTTGCTGAATATACCTGCAGTTGGCATTCTGACTGGCGTCCCATTGGGGGCCATGAAAGAATGAGAGAGACAGAGAAAATCGCGAGAGCCTCGCTAACGAGGTCCTGCCAGAGCACACGAAAGAACCGTGCGCGCGACTCCGAGAGTCGAGCCTCTTCTCTCTATCTCTCTCTTTCTTTCTTTCTCTGGTCCCCGTGAGAGAAAACGCGAGAGAGACCCGGCTCTTCGAGACCCAAGGCCTGTCAATTAAGGACACGACTATCCCGGTCCACATTTCTCTACGCTTCTCTTCCCAGCATCTCTTCTCTCACCCCCTCCCTCCTGCCTGTTATATTTATCCTCATCCTTCCACGCTTCTTTTCGTATATATCCTTCTTCTCGTATTCCTTCTTCCTCTTCAATTCTGTCTATACACTATTTTCTTCGAGCCTCGACATTGCGAGAAACTACTTTTATCTCACGCCTTCATTCGTCTTGTCCTTTATTCGTATCAAACACTTTTTTTCATCATTTTTTTTTTTTTTTACGAAGATATTATTTTGGTAAAAATTGTATAAGGCTGATGAGGATTTCCGCTTACTTTTGATGTCATCCTACAAGATCAGATAGATCAGGTCTTTTTATTAGTTTATTTAGATCTCATATTTCTTATCTTTTACCGTCGTTTGAATCCGCTCTTCAATTTTTTACTATAATATTATTTTGTTAAAAATTATGTACCGGCTGATAAGGATTTGCAGTGACTTTCAGCGTTGCCCTAGTAATATTAGCTAGCTAATTTTTTTTAAATTATTTTCATCCAACTCTTTTCGTAAGGTTTTTCTCATGAATTGAATATTTGCGTTAACCAATTACTTTCTGAGTTCTTTTTTTCATTGTCCAATTTTAACATGAGCTTTTTTTTCGAATTTTCGAAAGATCGAATCGTATTGACAACCCAAACAATACCTAATGAAAAGTTGTTTTGATATGACTTTTAAAAAATCCGTTCCCTATCTAGAAAATAGTGAGAATAAGAGTATTATTGGAATAAACAATTCTGACGATCACTTACAAATCTATGCTACATACTTTTGGATAAAAAACTCAAAAATAGTGTCAATAAGATTTGTTATTTTAACGAAGAATTGAAAATGCATGATAAATTTTTCGTGATAGGTAAGAAAACTTCAAATTACGTTTCTCCACAATCTTGAAAGCAAAATGACAGAGTCCTTCAAATGATCATTTATTTAATGATCCCTCGAAAATGATGATCATCAAAATAATAACGTGCTATAAAAAAACATTTTTATTATTCACTATTAACGATAATAAAATTGAGGAATCAGAAGGAAATCCCCATAAACAATTTTTTCCACGCACTCCATACGAAGCACCAAGCATACGAACAAAATAAGAATCGGAAATGAGCGAATGGTGGCAATGAGAAGAGGGGGAATGGATATTTGGAAAGGTGTTTAATCGATCGATCTCACGATCAAGTATAGGCGCCAGTATTTACGAGGGTGGAGCCTTTTGTGACAGTCGCCAGCGTTTCAAGGACGTGTCGGGGAAGTTCCCTGGCGGCAAGGCGCATATTCTCGCACACAAGAGAGGAGACATCGAGATTCCGGGGAGGCGAGTCTGTCTGGAGAAATTCCCGTTAACGCCACGGGGGGTCTTGAGCCTCGTGACGGCGACGTCTTCGGGGTTTGGTGTTAGTCGGGAACCCCTGATTCGCGAACGAAAAAAAACGGCCTAAAAACCCAAAGAAACGGAAGGGCGTAAAGTTGAGGGAGAAGCGATGAGCGTCGAATCCTTTTTTGTATTTTCGGCACGAATAGTCGGTAAATTATCGACAGAAAGGAGAAACTTGACGGGCGTCAAGTTAAAAAAGCGTCACGTCGCATCAGAACGATTCCAGCCACACAGAACACATATAAATATATGTATATGTTTGAAAACATATATTACAGAGGCGCAGTGATTTTCATTGAGCATAAATGCACGCAGTGACGTACGCGCGTGCGAGCTCGTCACTGCGGCATGACAGTGAAAGTATTCGAGATGAAAGAAAAAAAGAACGCAGCAGAGAGAGAAGGGAGGAAAAAGAGCACCGCCAACACATCACTCTTGAACGTGAGAATGAGAGGGGAAAAGCTCGAGAAAGATTCTTTCTCTCTCTCTTCGTTGTTTTACTATATGCACTCTTGTGATCCGCCCGATTATCGCACCTCACGAATCTCCTCTCTCATTCATTATCATTCTCGACGCTCTTTCCGCTCGTCCTCGACACCCCGAGAATCCTTTAATACATATATATGTATTTATATGCGTGTATAAATGCATGTATATGAGCTTCCTCCCTCACTAGACACTAATATACGCGCGGCAACTCTGAGATTCTCTTTCACGCTTTGCCTCTTTCTTTCTTTCTTCACCCCTCGGTATATCACATACTTCTTTTTTCTTCTCACTCTCTCTCTCTCTCTCTCTCTCTTTTTATTACTACAGAATCATTCCTGCACGAATATCCCAGGAATGAGCCAGAACAAACGTCGAACTTAAATTCTTCAATCTATGAGAGTTGTCGATTTTTTTATACTTAACTTTTTTTTGTCCGATGAAAGTTGCTATGATTTTGTAACCCACTCTTTTTTGGATCCATACAAACTTTTGGATCGATCAATTTTTTACTTCTTATACACGCATCAGTTTTGGATCGAGAAACAATTTGGAGGTATTTTTTTATCGCGAAAATCATTATTTTCATGATCCTTTAAGGGGACCGTATGGTCTAGAAATTTGAAAAAATCGATTTTTTTTTTTCGATATGTCGAAAGTATAGTATCTCAAGAATATACTGTGAAATTTTCATGCGGAAATTCTCAATATTACAGCTTCTACAGCCCATAACGCAGGTAGAGAGCGGTCCGCGACACGAAAACGTTCAAAGCCTTATTGGACACAAAGCCTTACGGGGATGATTTTTTAGTTTGCAAAAAAGAATGTGATTTGCATGTTAAAAAACGTTTGTACAAACGTGCTGTTGATGCGAAAAAAAAACATGCACAAATAAAGAAAGCAACAAAGAAATTGACAGAAAAAGAAGAGGGAAAAAAGACACAGCGGAAATCGATAAATAAAACACCGAAGCGTCAACAATTGACGAATAAATTATTGCAAGAGCTGTCAACTTATTACGGTCTAGCAATTAGACGTAATTCAGATTCGACTGAAGGGATGAGAAGTGAAATATGGGCAGCATATTATCACAAAATTTCAACAGATGAAAATCCGCAACACTCGTACTGTCCTCCAGGTTCCGAATCGTGGTGCAAGTGGCGTCAAAGTGAGGCTGCAGGTACTTTAGACACCTACGAGCACCCACCTGCTCTGTGCGATGAAGCACAAGAGATATTAAAACCAATTTATGAAGAATTGACAGCAGAGACTTTATTGGAAAGGTGTATTGGCAGTAATACGCAGAACAATAACGAAAGTTTCAATGCTTGCGTGTGGCACCTTGCGCCGAAACATCTGTTTGCCGGAAAAAAAATCATTGATATTGCCACTCACATTTCCGCTTGCATATTCAATGAAGGATTTGCATCCCTATTGAAAATAATGGAGACCATGGGCATAACAATCGGGCCACAAGCGGAGCAACTAGCGCAAAACCGAGACGAGCTGCGAGTATCGAGCGCCAACCGTAGGAGCACGGACAACTCCAAAGAGGCTCGGACAGCTCGAAGAAATGAAAGGAGTGAGGAAATCTTGAATTATGAACGTTCCGAAGGAATCCTATATGGTGCCGGAATCGCGGATTAACTGTAAGTATTCAAAATTTGCTCAATTTTTGAAAATATCTGTACCTCAAACTTTAAACTCATTTATCTCGAAACGACTTTTTTCGGCACTGCGCAGGTGAAAACAAAAAAACTATTCAACCGAATCACTTGAAATTTGGATATGTTGTTCACAACATGTATGGCTATCGTCGGAACTACAATCATAATTTTATTTAAATAATTTCTTATTGTTTATACTAAAAAACTAGTGAAAAAAAAACCCGATTTTACGAATTTTTTTTCAAAAGCGCGCCATTTTGTCAATTTTTAATTTTTTCGATTTGTTCCAGTCCCGACCATAACTGCACTCTTTCTGATTAAGAATCTTCTTGAATTTTGTGTTTCAGATGAGTAGAAGTCTCGGATCGATCTTCACCGTCCGGGTCGGATTTTTCGAGAGGGTCGTCTTCAATGCCAATTATATGATAATAAACACTGTTTTTAAAATTAAAAAAAAATTTTTTTGTATACTTAATAAAGGTAGTAATAAACCCGAAAAGTTAAAACATCGATTTTTAAATTTTTTAAGGCAAAAAAAAATCGTGAAAATAGGTGAAATTTTCGTGCTCTAGACCATACGGTCCCCTTAATGTGGATCGACTACTTTTTATTTTGATGCTGTCACGTAGGTTGAAAAGAACGCATATTTTTCTGTTTTCTTTTCCTCTTTTTCTTCTTTGTTGAATTGTTTTTTCTTTTTTTTTTCGATGTTATTAAGATTTACATATTTTGTCATGCATATCTGCAGAATCATCATATACAACTGAATATCGTCAAACTGATATTAGACAAATCTGAAAATCTATATTATATAACGAATTCTGAAAATTTTCCATAGCAAAGTCTAGTCGCACTCCTATTAAAATGCACATGTTTTAATCAAAATTTAATGAACTGTATATCCAACCAATGGAAAGAGAAAAATAAATAAAAAATTGGTCCTCTGAAAGAGAAAAATAAATAAAAAAAACGGTCAGATTTTTTATTCAACCCGTTTCCTCCGTGAGAGCGGTTTGAAAAAAATAAAAAGTCCGAAAACCGTCATATTCGAGAATATAAGAGTGCGGCAGGGCTCGTGCTGGCTTTTTTTTAAATACTCGACGCTACCGCGGCTCTTGATCAAATGAATCATTGTGGCAAAAAATTAATGCTTTGAAATAGGCTTAACAAAATATTGTCATAACATTAAAATTTACAGCATTTCGTATATCAAATATAAATACATATTCCCATCACCTTTAGGTAATTTGGTGATACAAAGCTCGTTGAACAATACGATTTGTTTATTATGCAATATCTATAGAATTGCGTGTGGTCAATTATATTATGTAAAATAGAGCATACAAAAATACTCGTAAGGTTGTTCGTGTTGTAAGGGCACTCGGGACAACTATGGAGTAGGTATATATATCGGAAATCGGAATCTTGGAGGTAACCCTTTACCATACAGTAGCATTATGGTTAATATATATACAAACGTACATTTCTATACATATATATAAATACATGAGTATAAACATTATCATACAGTCGTATTACAGTCAATATGTATACATATATAAATTATATATACTTTTATATGCATATATATATATATATATATATATATAAGTATGAAGAGACGTATTTATGCTATCTGACTTTTTCGTCTTTCTCTCTCGCTCTTAATAACGCATTGTGTCCGTGGCATATTAGGTTTATGCTAATATCGAAAGGATTCTTGTTTTGGTGATTGAATATCGTTGGGGTGCGAGAGCTCACGATTTTACTCCATAATATATATATATACACATATGTATTTTATATATTTTTAAGTTTGGTATGTGTTCTCGAGAAGCTCTTAGGGATCGTTTTGTAGGGCTCACCCTTCGTATATCGATGGAACGAACAGTCGCACACTCGCGACAATAAGGACACGATTTTCTGTTTTATTTGTTATCTTTTTCATCTTTTTTCATCCCAGCAAGAGCTCCCTCTTACGGTCTCGAAAACCTGAAGAATGATTGTCCTACTCGATGACACACCCTCCACAAAGGGTGTGTCTTTCGAGACACCTTAAGTCGATGAATCGTTCCTTGACCATACATTTCTACAATTTCCCTTTATATTCGTCAGATTAAAGAAAATTGAATGCTTTTCTTATTTCTATTTTTAATTGCTATTTTGTGTTTATAATTTTTTTCATTAATTTATCTGATTTTTATTTTTTTACTACAGAGTTCATCTTCGGAATGAAGGCTTTTTTGAATCTGAAATATTTGGTACAAAAAATTAAATCCCCAAATTTCCAAGCCTCTCATTCTCCTAATTCTCCTAATTCTCCTGAGTTGTATATACATCTGCAACTAACAGCTCCAAAAAATCATACGGAAAAATGCAATTTTTGTCCCATTCTTTTGAAAATAAGTTTACATAGATACGAGCCAAGTATACCATTTTTATTTGCTGCACTGTGTGTACATTATGTCCAATTTAAGAAATCGGAGATGCAGCCGGACCGAGCAAAACTGTATACGAGCTCAAAACTCTGGAGCATCGTACGAGAATTCTTTATACAGCATATTTATTTCCATATATATGGGAGCAAACGTAAACGTATATATATATGCATATATACATCTGATAAAAAAATATCGCGGTTCCGGTGTGAGAGAAGAAACGTATTCTCTTGCTCTGATAAAAAAAAAAGAAGGGTGGGAGGTAGAAAAGACGAGAACTCCTCGCTCTATCCCCCTATATCCGTAAAATTAGCATATAGGTATAATGCTCCTGGCTACCAGCCATAAAATAATTCCTCGAGTCCTTTTTCGGGTATTTTCATGGATATAAAATAAAGAGAAAAAGCGGTGAAACCCGAATCCCCCTGGCAGACCTCCATAAAGGTGTACACCTTCTGAATATGTGTGTATATCTATATACATATATACAGAAATCTGTAGCATATTATGTGTGTGTGTGTGTGTATATATATATATGTGTTGCTTTCTTGTCTCTACCATCCGCAGACCAAGCCTTGATTCTCTTTTCTACTCTCGAGAACCATATTTTATTCAACGTTTTCTCACAAATGTATATCCTTTTTTTTAATTACTTTTTTTATTTTTCTCCCTCACTGATATTTTTGGCAAATTCTTCCAACGTGAAACGTATTTCGATATCGAAATACGTAAGTAAACCTATATAGGTTTACTTTCCTTTGCAGCGTGGAAATTGGCCGATAAAAGAAATTTTTTACTGTTTTTGGTTACAAACAGTTCTTTCTTTTTGAGATATATTGAATTTTTCAATGTTGACCTCCTGTCAGGAGAATTGAATACAAAAGACGATTGAATTAAGTTCTCCTTTCGAACCTAAATCAAAACATTATTTGTGTTGTCAAAGTAATTATAGGGACAGAAGTGTATAAAGGTCCGGACTCGCACGCCACGTGTCTCGGGTTCGAATTTCGAACAAAAAACAATGAAAATTTGAAAGTTTTTTCAAGCGTTTCTACTGGAATACCGCACGGAAAAAATGAACTGTAGTTTTTACTAGGATTTCCATGAAAGTTTACAGTTTTCGACATTAGTAACGCCTTCCGGACGCGTAAACATCAATTTTTCATGAAACTTTAAACAAAATCTGCAAGTCCCTGTGGTCGAAAATATTAAGAGGCCAGTCCACTTTGGAGCCACGAAAAAAAGGCTATTTTCGCGACTTTTTTTTGAGGATTTTATAAAAGATATGAATATAGAAGTTGTTGGGCTTGATAAATAAAGTCTTGAAATACGTAAAAAAACTTTTTAATTCATTTTTATTCATTTTTAAGTACAAAAACTATAGTTTAACGTAACGCCTCAAAAATAGATGGGCTAGATAGCTCCATCACAACTCGGCAACGGCTTGTCTGAAACAAAAAAATCAAACTCCATTAGATTCAGTATAACATCAGCTACAAAATGACCCTCAGATATAAAGTTTTATCAAAAAATAAAAAAATGGCAGATGAAAAACGAAAAAAGTAAAAAAAACGCGTTTTTTTCGCAGCTTTTAACAAAAAAAAAATAGTAAAAATCAAAATTTTAAAACCATTGAGGGTCATCTTGTTGCGAATCATGTTTACAATATGTGGTTCAAATTTCAAGAGAATCGGTTTATTAGTTTTAGAGATACGATGGAGCTAGATTTTGAAAACGTTCTTTCGAGAAAAACGCGTTTGAGCGCGCTATACGCTCAGGTAGACGAAATGAGATCCTGACGTTCAGGTAAAAAAAAAAATACTTAGAGAGCTCGGATTTTCATAAAATTTTGACACAATATTTCTGAGTGTATGTACTTTCGAAAACAGTAAAAAAAATGAATTTTTTGAAATTTTCAAAGTGGACTGGTCCCTTAATACGGTAAATTACATATTGCATGCCCATCAAACGAATTTTTACAATGTCGAACAGTAAAAAAACTATATTCACCCCGTTTTTACAGTGTGAAACCGTAAAAAGTACACGAAATAATAAACTGAACTTATCATCATTAGAATTACCTAAATATAACCATAATATTGTTTAAAGCAATTAAAATTTTTTAAAAGTCTTCAATTATAAATGCAATTTTAATCAAACTTTCTTACATCCATCACTTCCCACATAAATTTGTGTCGAAAATTTTTTCTACCTACACTAGGATTCGATCTGGCCTACCTACTTATATATGACCTAACGCGCACGGGCCCTACCTATTACACCACTATCTACTTAGTAATTATTGATAAATAAAAAGTGATACGTACATATCTAATCCGGCATATAATCGGTAACGTCAATGAATAATCTATGAGACAAGACTTTTGAAAGCAAGAAAAATTGGCAATGTAAAAAATATCGAATTTTAATATATTACAATGTATCATTTCCGTAACGCTTCCGTGTAATTTAAAAACCCCCCTCCCCCCGGCTCCCTGCCCATTGCTTGAGCTATAATAAGCAAATACAGCAACAGTCTTCAATAAATGTTTCACCTTGAAATTTCCTGGTTCACGTGTTTGAAGAAATTACAGTTAAAAATTGAAAGTAACATAGCAAATTTTGCAGTGCGTTTTCGAATTTTTATTGGGCATACTGCAATTTCTAATTCATGTCAGCGGTAATTTTCTCAATAGGAAATACACAATTTTTATACTTTCTAATTACAATTTTTCATGAATGCCGTTTAACTTTTTTTACAATTTTCAATGTCAGTAAATAGTATTGGCTTACAGTTTATTTTCCTATACGTACTGAATATTTTACTGGGGGCACTGTAAATTTTACACTTCGTACACAGTGGGATTCCTCGTTTTTATTTATAATTTCTGCTATGTAATTTTTTTGCTGTGGACATTCAGTTTTTTGCAGTTTAGATCAACATTAATAACTGGTCAGAGAGTAAAAAGCACATTAAATCCATTATTTTGTAATGGAACACACTGTAAAATGAGTAATTTATAGTTTTCAATTGTACATTTTGTTTTAGTTTCAGTAATTTTTAAATATCGACCATTAATTTTTGAAGATAATTTTTTTCCGTGCGGGTACTGATTTTTGAACTCCAACTTCATAAATCCGTGCTCAAATGTGATGTCTGAGCGGCTAGTCCGGGTGCCTCCGGTGGACAATTCTCATTGTGCGCTGGAGCCGTGTACTGACTGACTCATTGCATCACAGCTGAAGAGATGACTCCCTAAATGCCTCTGGTGACTGTGCTTGAGTCTGCTCGCATTGCCACCCGCGGAGATTAGTCCGGTACCGTCTCTATTGGCCAGATTTTCTGCAGTTTCCCTTCGTCCGGAGCAAATGCTATGCAGTTGGGGATAAGTCAGCTGCAGCCGCATAAAAAGGCGGAAAAGAAGGGATCGAAGTAATAAAACATAATGCTGTTTTAAACCCGCACGGACAAGAATGGATTTAATAATAAATCAAATTTTAAAACTGTTAAAGTAATTATATAATTAATCAAAGGCTGAAAAGTAGGAACACAATATATATATATATATATATATATATATATATATATATATATATATATTTAAAAAGAATATCGGAAATAACATTTTGAAATATTTTTTTGTATAATTTTTGTAAACTTTGCAATATTTGATCAGTAATAATTCTCACGAACTTATATTGAAAGGAATCAAATGACTCCGAAAAAAAATCCAGAATGAAGCTTCTATTTTTGTTTTTTACAAGTTCTCGAAACTTCTGAAGTAAATTTAAGTTTGATTAATGAATTTCTACTTGACTGTATATAAATATTTTCCTCAAAAGCAATTCTTGCAATTGGTTCTGAATAATTGTACTAAAATGATTAATTTCTTAGTTAATGTCTCAACAATTAATTGTACAAATTTATAATGAAAAAAAGACTCTCCAGTGTAGTACTAAAAAATAAAAGAAATTGTTTCCCACTTTTCGAACTACTTCATTACCGGAAGTCCCATGAACGATATCGACGAAATGTTGAAAAAAAAAAATTCAAGAGACAGCGCAAAATAGGCTAATCGACTTGAAAGTAAAAAAAAATTCTTAAAAAAAGAATAGGAAAAGAAATTGTTCTCGCTCTAGAGAGTTTGCTCTCTGCGGGTGGTTTCTCGCTTTTGTAATAAGGTATGCATCGAAATTGTAATTGCTGTGTGAGAGAAGCGTTTCTCGCGATGTTGATGGTATGGACCAAAAGTTTTTTCTTCCTCTCTCTCTCTCTCTCTCTCTCTCTCTCTCTCTCTCTCTCTCCTTAGGCGAGAGATATTAACGCAAGAGGATCACGAGCGGTCAAACGTCCGTCAATTATCACATCGGTCATTAGTCCAAAACAATTTTTCATTCTTTGAGCTGTCGAGTTAAATGTAAAAAAAATGAAACCAATATTGTGCATGCTTCAAAGTATGTACACGATATTTCATGCGAAATGAAACGATTTTTGATCGATGTTCTTTTTTGTAACTTCTTTTATACGTCGATTAAAATTTAAAAAATTCTGGAAAAACATTTTTTTGAACATTCTCTGTAAATTAATAATCATTTTTATAAATGATTACATGATGGGATTTTTTGTGGAATAAAACAATATTTTTTTATTATTTTAAGGCTTAAAAAAGCAAAATGTGTTGAATAATATAATAAAAATTATATTATTCAACAAATTTTGATTTAAGGATGATCAGAAGGTACAATGGTAGACAAAAGTGTCCAAAATTCTTATTTCACTGATATTTCTTTATTTTATATACCTCGAGTGAAAAAAATGGTGCATGAGGTAGTATTGCCCTTTAATTTCCGATGATAATATATTGTTTTCAGTTTCTACTGTTTTTTATGGCAGTTTCTAAGGTTTTATCAATTATAACATCAAAACTTTTGAGCGTGAAATTACCCTGAATCCAACTATGACACACGAAATTTTTGCTTTCAAAATTATTTGAATTAATGCATAAAAATATCTTATGATATCCCAAGACAAATAAAAAATGTAAATATACCCTTGAATTATATGCAATTGAAATATTGAATTAATAATTGTAACAAATTAGGCTTCGTTTCAGAGGAGTAAAATATGACGCATAGTACTTTTTCTCGCGTTGGCTGCCTGCACATTCTATGGAAAGCGAGAACATTTCTGATACAAAATTTGAGGTTAACTACAGGATTCTGCGATCGCTTTATGTATCAGCTGTTTCCTATATTGCCACGTTTCCACAGTGAGTGAGTCGCCAACTCGAAGTATAGCATTAATTGCATTAGACTTTATTTTTTTACTCTTTAATAATGTGGTAAGTGTCCAATATTCTTTTGTGAATTGATTCTTTTGAATCTAATCTGCATACTTGAAAATTTTCAAACAATTGTTACCATTTTTTCCATGTGTTTTACCTATTTTAGTTCACCTGAAAATAGTTTTCCCATTTGTTTACGTTTAAATGTGTTGTAAATTGGAATTGTTATAACTCTTAAACGGCTTAGTGAATTGTCTATAAAATTTTTTACTAGCCTCAGGAAAGATGTACAAATAATCTGTAAAAAAATGTATGAACTTGATACCATTTTTAATACATGTTACAAACATCCTTAAACATCATTATTTTTCAAATCACTGTTTTTTATAAATGACGTGCATTTTTTTCTCGCACAAAAAAAAAAGATTTTAAACGTAGAGTTCCCCATATAAATGTATGTACCGTAATATTATTGATTCTGACATTCAAGAATGAAACATAATGAAAATCCATCACTCGGTAAAAAGTGAAAAGGATGATCGAGAGTATTTCATTGATGAATTAATGAGTAACGTTGAAGAAGAGAAAAAAACTTGTTGTATTTCACTTTTTGCAACTGATGATTTATAAATACATATAATTAATTGTTTGGATGAGCAAACAGAGAATTTAGCTGGGTTTTTTTGCCCAGTTTGTTCTTCCAGCATCACGCAACGATGGAAAGTGCTCCTTTCATCGTTACGCTTATTTCTCTTAAATATATAAGTCATTAATATCATATACATAAAATTACGATTCAGTCGTCGTGCTCCAATTTTTTTCTTCTTTCTCTCTTTCTTCATTATCCATTGTAATAGTTCGTGGCTCGAAAGGCAACGAGAAAATACATTGTTTCTCAATTATCTTTATAATTATTCTTAGTAAAATCGAGCACTTCAATTTATTCCATATTAACCGAAGTGTGAATTTCAAAGTGAATTTCAAGTATGCATTTATGATTAAACCGAAGCACAGAAGAGTGTCGAGAATCTCTGATTGAAAATTAATACAAGGAACATGAAATCTTTCTACTTGTAAGAAATTTTTACATTAGTCCGCAATTCTATTATAAATTATTCATTATTTATTTCCAACACCTTCAATATTTGCTTTTCTATTAACTTTATCATGCGTTTCATTGAAATGAGAAATATACATTAGTGACCTTAGTCACCCCCACGTGCTATTAGACACGCTTCGGTGAAAACATGGTATGATTGCTATTACATTTTAAACTAATATTAATTTTTTTTATTCAAATAATTTTTTTAAAATATTGAATATATTTTTTGTTAAAAAAACTTTTTAATTCGTCGAATATATTTTATTAGTGAATTATTAAAAATAATTATTGATTCATTTATAGTTTCTAGTAATTCATTTGATAATTATACTTCTTTAATTATACGTAGAATTTAAATAAAATTCATTCTCTTTTGTCCTTTATTCCAATTTTGATCAAGTTTCGTAAAGATAATTGTTTATGTTTAAACATAAGTTGGCATTTGATATTAAATTAAAAATTAAAATGCTGCTGACTTCGAATTTGGATTAAAAATTAATTCACAATTGCGTTTTAAATTATTCGGATACTTTAATTCAAAATTTGTGTTCACTTCGATCTTTTTGTCAAGTCCAAAAATGAGTTAAAAGTAATTTCATATAATTCAGATTTAAATGAACGCGAACGAAAAAATTATGGATTTGGATCTTAAAGGAATGGAACTCGAATTCAAAATTAAAATAATTGAATAGTTAAATATTTTAAATGAATGTAAATCAGTGATTGAAATTCAATACTAGAATTAGATTATAAACAAAAAAATTTGAACTTAAATTTATTTTAAATCGAAGAACTCAAGTTGTTTTTCTTTAAATTCATCCCGAATTATTTTCTCCGAATCAATTAATTTTCCTTGCTAAGCTCACAACTAACATTGTCCAGTAGCATCCAGTTCCGTCGGCAGGTGGCAGAATTGAGCTCGCAAGAAAAAACCTTCCTCCAACTTCCCACGAACTCAAATTCCCAAGAAAATCGAAATAACTCCCAAAAAATGTTCAACACTTATTTCATTTCCAGAAAATCCAAAACTCTTTTTCTTACAGCAGTTTCTCGCTGAATCTAAAGAGACCTGATGAACCGTAGCAGGGCATAGTTACATCGGCCAACAAATATGGCGGTTTCAATGGAATCGATATTTCCATCAATGGGGATGTCACTGGTAGGTGTGAGTTTCCGTCGCGGGGTTAAAGAAGTTTTCACATGAAATATCTCGTGTCCGAGGTGTTGGCGGAGTCCCGGTGAAATCGCGAGTACGTCGAGCATAAATTGTCAAGAAGGCAACAAAAAGAGAGCAAGGGGACACACACAGGAAGAAAGAAAAAAGAGACAAAACGTATCGTTAAGAGGAGATCTGGAAGGAAATACGAGCGAAGGAAGGTGTCGATTGTGACATGAGGGAAGAAGAAACAGGAGGACAAGAGGGAGAAGGAGGCAGGGAATGGCAGGGGGGGGGAGGGGGCGGGCGGCGAAGAGAGCTCGTTGTCCAAGTCCATAATACATACGAGTGATACGAGAGCACATAAACGTTGGACGAAACACACATCATCGGTGAACAAGCCTCATGTAACGATAATAAAATAACGAGGGACTGGTGAGGGTGAAGGATTTGCATTTTATCCTGGCGAACCGAGTGACGTTTATGCACAATTGCATATAATACAATTTCTCCAGTCAAACACATAAAACACACACATACACAGAGGAATATGAGCCTCGATAGAAAATGGTCACAGGTTGAAAAAGCGAAAGACAATTCTGCAACTCAAATACGAGGAGAAAGAGAAAGAAAGAAAAGAAAGAGCAAGGGGTGGAAAAAGGGATGGATTATAATAAACCGAGTCAGACGTAATGAATAGCCTTTTATAATATTTTATCATCGGTGGTTGGGAAATAAAAGCAGTTCTCACTCCCTTCCCCTTTCTTTTTCCTCTGACTCCCCTCTGGACCGGATACTCGATGGTCTGCAGCATGCAACTTCGAGAGAAAAGCGATAAAAAAGAACATACACACTTTTGTATACATATATATATGTACGCTTCAAAACTGTGTGCATATACGTATGAAAGTCTGTATAAAGCGAGAATCGAGTTTTATTTATTTTTTATGTCTTTTTAGGTGAAGCCTGTGGCGATGGTGCTGCTGTCTTGTTAAAAGGATGGAAGGAGAGGGGCCCAATGGAAAGGCGTGTGCTCTCATGGACGCCCCGACCATTTTACCGACCAATCGGCTATTCCCGTATTGCCAACATGCTACATCGCGTGTCGAGCGAGCACCTCCTACTGGCGCGTCGTCGCATCAACACTATTTCACATAACCTGCACACAAATCCGAACCCTGAGAGCCATAAGGGCGTAAAAGAAGTTTTACGCCTTTCAAAAAACTTTGAGGATCATGGAGATTTTATTCTGAACTAAAAGTATGAGTTTTTCGGCATGAAAACTCGAGGTACGTGTCAGTACAAATGAACAAGAGCAAAAGGGCGTAGGTTTGAAGATTTATAAGAGAAAAAAAAAGGAATGCTGAACCTTTTCGTTAATACGAACTAGCTCTACAATCATGTGTGTGTTTTGGGAATCGTAATAATGTGAAGAACGTTGATGGGCACTGCAGTCACGTTTTTTTTTACGTCAAAAGGGTTATAAGGGCATGATGCTATTCACATGCATGTTTCTTTCTTCCCCCTCGATCTTGATTTATTTTCTTTTTCTCTTGCACACACTCTTTTCCTTTCTCTGTGCCTCCCACGAAAAAAAAAACCATAAAATGATTCCCTCCTTCATTGCACGTCCCTTTTCCCCCTTACATCGACCCATAACTATAGTTGGACATTTCGACTTCCCCTTAACCGCCATATCGCACCATCCTTCGGTACCATCCTTCGACCTCCAATCCTCCCCAACCTCCTGACCTTCCCAACACTTTTCCTTCAAGAAACTTCACGTTTGGAAAGTTTCTCGATGTTTTATTCGACTCAGGGATCCTGAGACCATCTTTCTGGACACGAATTAGTTATAAATCCATTTAACAAGCATTTTTTTGTTATTCACAGTTCTGTATAAATTCTTTACGTCGTTTATGATTTAAATCCAATCTTTATATCGATTTTTCTCCGCTTCGTATACTATTGAATCTCATATATTAGAAATACTTCAAGAAATTCAAAATGGCTTAAACGCATTCGACGTAATTAAATAAGAAATCTGGTCGATAAAGTCGTCATCAGGCTTCTAATTAACGCGGAATCAGTCGACGAAATTTCTATAAGAAACGTCGAAGATTTTTGAAACCTTTTACCTACATTTGTCACTTCTTCATCGAGTATAAAAAGCAGTATGTAGAAACCAGCTGCAGCCATTTTGGTACTGCGGTTACGATCGATTCTGTTCGACACCAGCGAACTTTGAAGACTCTAAGATTTAAATAAGTCGAAATTATTGAGTCTTGAATCAAGCATAAGCGACGGTGCAGGAAAAGCTAATTGGACATTTCATCGAATGAGGAGGAATCCACGTGTGTAATTGACAATTCAGTCTCGGCAGTTCCGTTCGTCGTTGACACGTTTATTTATTTTTTTTTTTTTTAGAGCCGCGCAGTTGAAGGGGCAGAGGGGATTGTTTTACGAGAGAGAAGCGTGCGACGAGAGATTGATGGGTGTACATTTTTGAATAATGTGACCGTTCGCGCCTCTCGGACGCTTCGAACGTGACAACCGAAAAAAAATCTTCACATGCACATTCGTTACTCAGTCACGTGAAACTCATTGTGCTGGAATATATAAATATTTTGTGCGTCCTCGTATCGCGAATCGAATATTTTGATTCTCGAAAAATGTCACTTTTTTAATTTGTTAAATATGAAAATGATCGATAGCTAAAAAATTGATCTGTAACGGAGAAAAATTCTAATGGCAATAAATCGGTGAACAGCACACATTTTTTTAAAATATTTTCGTACCGGTGAGTGACAATCGAAATCTACGGGTTGGATTTTTCCTGATTTTATTGTAAAACATTTGAAATTAATATTCGAGATTTTCAGCAGGCTATTTCAGCATGAATTGAATTGATTTGAAAAATGTTGGAATGAACGAAATATGTGATGAAAAAGTAATATTCTTTAGTTGGTCCTGCGCCGTTAATTAATGGAATTCGGAGTACAATTGTCTAGTTACCCTTTCATACTTGATCAATTAACCAACCCAAGGCACAAATATTTCGGAAACGAAGAAAAATTAATAAAAAAGTGATGAAAACTTAGACAATAATTGGCGTAAAATTTACATACATTCAATAATGCTTGAAATAATTAATTCTCAATTGATTCTTGTTACAATTTAGCCCCTCAATACACCAATATTATTATTATTATTATTATTATTGCTATCAAATTTGCTAGATTCTTCATCAATAATTTAAATGACATTAATAAAGCACAAACCCTGAAAATGGTGATAATCTCAAAAAATAATAATGTAAATGTGATTAAAAATATAAATAATATCTAAAAGAATCGATAACGAATTCATTTTTGGATTGTTTCAGCCCCACCAATGTACACCATTATCATTTCTATTAAATTTCCTCAGTTCTCCGTAAATTTGGTTGACACGAATTTAACCACGAGAAATTCGAAAGATACGAGGGAACAAATCGTGTGCGTGTGTCTGTTTCGGAGAATCCGTCAATTAGCATAATTCCAAGGAAATCGTCTCTCCCACGAGCGTGACCGGGAACGAGATCCTCTTTTCGTTGTCTCCTCTTTCTTTTTTATTCCCTGTACAATATATTTATATACAGGCGTACATTTATATAAACATATACGTATATAAGCATTTAGTTTTATATAGATTCGTGTATATACGTGTGTTTATGTATATGGATACTTAAGAGCGAGTGTCCTGGACACACGCTCCGGAGAGTCCAGAAACAACTAAGGATTTACGAGAAAAGTCTTAGGTATCGTTACCGTGACATCAAACGAAAGAGTCCGCCGAGAGAGCACACGCGCATATAATACGAGGATACGAAACAAATCACGTAAGCCCCGACTCCTCTCGTGTGTGCTCTCTACGCCGTCAACGCAAAGTTTCTCGCGCTCGGGATACTGTCACGACGATTCTCTTTTTTTTTCTTTGAAAAATCTGCTGACTTTTTCGTTTTGTTTTGTTTTATATACCATTTTATGTTCGTCACTCAGTAACCACGTTAAATTCACGCAAGCCGAATAAAAAAATATATGACACGGTTTTGATAATGTTGGGGATTATTGTAAATTCTTTTTTTGTTGTTTCGTAGGTCATTAAGATTGGTTCTTGTTTCGGAGAATCTTTCGAGAGTTTTCCTCCGAGGATTTTCCGAAGAAAATCAGATCGATTTTTTTTTCTTTTTTTGTTTTAAGAAAATATTGCACCTTCAGTTATGAAAAGAGACGTCAATTACTAAAAAAAATTCGCAACACAAAATATGGAGTAAATAAAGCCTCTCGAGCACTCGAGCACTCTTAAATACTCCAGTACGAGGTTTTTTATTTCTTAAATTCTCCCACGCAGCAACGGACGGAGCAAACGAAAATCTGACAGAAATTTACCAATGAAATTTTATTCTTTTTTTACGTTTGAGTTTTTATAAACAATCATGAATCAGAGATCTTTTTTCAAGATATTACTCAACGATCATGGCATTGGTCCATCATTTTTGTTAAAGCGAGTCAGCGATCAAAAATAAATTGAATACTTGTGCCACGTTAACCGTGATAATAATTGACTCCGCAAATTCAAAATCAACACGGATTAACGATGAAAAAAATGGATGGTATCGCGAAAAAAATGATAAAAATAGAAAATAAATTCGTTCAATTGAAATAACTTACGGAAGCTCCGTCGCGTAGGGCCGGTTTGCGTGGGCGCATAAGCAGGGCCCTTTTTTTAATAATTCGCATGTTTGTCATGATACAGTTGGTTATAAACATATAAAAAATAGAATATTATTCTCCATCTCACTCTCTCCTCCGATTTCTTTGTCGTACTCATGATGCCCAGCTGACCGCGGGTCGTCGCGTGTTATTGTGTACAAAATTTCCGTTTTTTAAAAGAGCTTACGGTATATTATTTATTGAAAAAATGCATTGATCAAATAGTTTAACAGCTCATTAACGGGAGAAACTAGTTTAGGAAGTCGAAATTTTGGTGTTTTTCGTGAATTTTTTTAACAGGGAAGGAATAATCAGAATTTGTTTAAACTTGGAGGATATTTTATTCATGTTTTAAAGTACACTTTGTAATTTGTTCAAGTCATTTCCGTCGGAAATAGTGGAGTTAGAAGCTGCTGTCCATGGACGATGGCCATCCGAGTTTTATACTGGTGGGCATTCCTGAAGTCACAATTTTTATCTGTAATCATTACAATTTTTTTTTTTCGTTAACAACATATTTCCTAAGAATATGAACCTAATTATGATCAAAAAAGTTGAAAATTGCATATTTTTGAGATGTTTGAACACAATGTCATGTTTTTATATCATGTTTTTCACCTTTTTTGCATTAAAAAAAATATTTTTAATAATGATATCATCCCAGAGTTAGGTTCATATAGATTATAATTGCATAAAGAATATTCACACAAATTTTCAAAACGATTGGTCAATAACTTTTTGAGCTAGAATGCCCACCAGTTGAAAAACTCGTCTATGGAGAGCAGCTTCTAACTCCACTATTTCTGGCGGAAATTACTTGAAAAAATTACAAAGTGTACTTCAAAACATGAATAAAATATCTTTCAAGTTTAAACAAATTCTGATTATTCCTTCCCTGTTAAAAAAAAATCACGAAAAACACCAAAATTTCGGCCTCCTAAATTGGTTACTCCCGTTAAGACTTGATTAGATACATTAGGGTGTGCATAAAAAAACGATATTTATTTTTCGCTTGCACCCACCGAAAAAAGTTGAGTTATAGTAAAAAAGAAGCATCCTACAAGGAGAGCTTAGAATTAAATTATTTCGCGAAGCGCATTGCATTTGAAGATTTTCCATAAGAATAACATAGGAAAATAATAGTGTGTCTGAACATTGTGCTACAACTCTTGAGGAAAAAATCGCACAGAAATGTCACTAACATATTTTTATAGAGAATCGAATTCCCTACAAAAAAAGTCCTTACGAGGAATACGCTCAAAATAACCGTTCAACTGTTATAGCTGTTCAAAGTTGGATCGATGAAACAAAATTATTCAACAGGCTACAACCCTTGAATTTTTGCTTAATGGAAAAAAATTCATAAGGTTTTTTTTGTAGAGAATTGTCTACTTTTGCGAAATAATTCAATAACATCATTTGGAAAGTAATCGTCTCACCACTAGGAAAATTTCATGCTTAATTCTCAAAAAATATATATTTTTCTCACTTGTAAAACTCCGTCCGAATTTTTTTTTCAACCAAATTTTTTCCGTTCGAAATTTTTTTCTGTATCGGGATTTTTTTTTTAATTCTGATTCTTGTTGTGCGAAACAATTGTACTGAGAATTAATTGAAAGATTTTTCGATAATGGGTTCTAATGTATCTGAATATTAATGCTTTTGAAAAATTTATTCATTCTACGACTTTTTGTGAAGTCTAGACTTAATTTTTGATCACCCGAAACTACTGTTTGGGAGGAGTAAATGCACTTGTCTCAACTTTTTTTACAGCCTACTTTTCTTTTCCAACCATTCGGTTTGCCTTATGAATTTCTTGAGGTAAATATTCCGTCGTGTCCAGCAAATACAAGGTTTTTAACTTGCTTAAATTTTTTCCAGCAACTATAAATTGTTAACGACGTAGCCGAACGTGGTGTGACATCAATAGAGGCATACAACGGCTCATTGAAAAAAAAAACGAAGACTAATTGCAATACCTCCTAGACAAAGTACACCGTCATCGTCGAAAATATCCCAATTGCAACAAACAGACCCTAAAAAACACTGATTGAACTCCATTGTAAAGACAATGCAATTATGAATAACCATTGTCCTTTTTATTACTTACTCCTGTTCGTGATCATGCTTAATTCGCAATAATGAAGAATTTTTTTTCCAAAATTGACGATAAGATTCTGTTGAAATTTATATTCAAGAGTTTATAAGTGAGAAAAATAGATATTTTTTGACAATCAATCATGAAATTTTTGTAGTGATGAAACGATTACTTTCTCAATGGTCTCATTGACTTATTTCGGCAAAGTAAATAATTCTCTACAAAAAAAACCCTATCAATTTTTTTCCGTTAGGCAAAAATTCAAGTGTGATAGCCTATTGAATAATTTTTTTTCATTCATCCAACTTCGAACAGCTATAACAATAGAACGGTTATTCTGAGCGTATTGCTCGTAAGGGCTTTTTTTGTAGGGAATTCGATTCTCTACAAAATCATGTTAGTGACATTTCTGTGCGATTTTTTCCTCAAGAGTTGTAGCACAATGTTCAGAGACCCTATTATTTTCCTGTGTTATTCTTATGGAAAATCTTCAAATGCAATGCGCTTCGCGAAATAATTTAATTCTAAGCTCTCCTTGTAGGATGCTTCTTTTTTACCATAACTCAACTTTTTTCGGTGGATGCAAGCGAAAAAAAATATCGCCTTTTTTATGCACACCCTAAAATACATACGTTTTGCTTTAATAATTTATTAAGATATTTATAATTTTTAGTAAACGCTATGTGCTATGAAATTTCTAAGATGTCTGTTTACTTTCTAATAAAAACTAATTTTTCATTATTGTTGAGAAATAGACAACTGGTTTTATTAATTGATTAAATTATTTATTTTATTACGATGAAACCAACTTTTCTACCTATACGTCAATCAGAAACGAATGTAAGGTTAGGTAGCTGATGATTTAAATCTCGCGCATGCCCTTCTGTGTTATACAGAACGCCTTATTTCCGCGACGCTGCCGAATCTTTATACGATCGCGAAAGTTTTTAGAACTTCAAGTATTTCGACATTTTAACACATGAATGTGTTTAAATATCTTTTTACATAAATCGTTGATCCAAAAGTTTTTTATTGCATTTGGAATCCTTATAACCTGATCAACGTTACTGTAGTTTTCGTTCAATATCTGTTGCGTGAATGCGAAGATATCACTTGATATACAAGTCTTTTGAGGGTGACTTTTCCATAAGTCCTGTGTTAAAAATCCCAACTTTAACAATTTTTATCTCTCTTATTTAGTCGTTGATCTTACCTGAAACTTTGCATACGTGAAAATGGGTACTTTATCTACGATATTCTTAAAAATTATTTTTTTCTATTGGTGAACCTTTCGTGACGGAGCATCCTTAAGTAAATCCATGAATTTCTTTTATACAAAAACTAGGATTGTGAAAAACTAGGATGTTTAGAAAATACTGTTTGAATGCAAACTTATGAAAAAAAGAAATTAAAGAAACCAAGATATAGAGAATTGTTATATGAGCAAAGATGTCGAAAAAAAATCGATTCGAGCTGCTGCTTAAAATCGATCGATGCAAAAAATGATACGCGAAGGGGATGTTAAACGTTTGTGATATTCGTTGGGCTAATTTCCTGATTGTACAGGTGTGCGTTCTCATTTTATATCATGTGTATGTATGCTACACGAAAAATAATATGAGTATCGTGTTTGGACGATCAAGAGAAGCGATACCAGAAGAGTTTGGCTGCGTAGACACGACGAACGGGGTCCTATCGGTTAACGCCTTACATACGTCCAGCAGCGCCTAAAACGCGCTAAAAGAAAAACTGTTTTTAGAAGAGATAGCAATAGAAATTATTAAAAATAATTTTTACACATTGTTTATTAGTATTTAAACTTTATAAAAAAATTTATTTCATTTTTTTTTTCAAAAATTTCAACATAAAAAATCACGTTTCCCGAAGCACTATGAAAAAAAGTTGCTCCACGGTCTGCATCATTTCTTCTTGAAATGCTGATGGATCTGCAAAACGTAAAAAAATTCTTGTAAAATAAAGTTGTAGTTATAGTCTGTCGAGCCGGATTTTTGAAATTCGAAAAATTTTGGCAATTTACGGCAGTTTAAAAAAAAGTGTGCAGTTTGTGTCATAAATGTCACACTTTAATTATGTTTATAAAATTTTTTAATCACAACATCAAAAATCCGACTCGACAGACTATAGAGAAAACAATTTCGAATATTTAAAAAAAAAAGCATGAAAAAATATTAAAAACTGTATGAGTTATCATGCAGACCGTGCCAGAAAAAGTAGTTTTGAGAAAAATGCATTTAAAGTTTCAAGTGCGTTTCGCTCGAGACATCTACCTGCGCGCATCAGACTCTCGTTAGGCAGTCACGTTTTCTATAATAACTTTCGATCTATGGGAAATTTGTATAATCGACTTACACAGAAATACGCCTAAAACTATAGAGAATAATAATCTGTAAAAAAAAAAATCGATTTTTTGAAAATTCTGGACGTATGTAAGGCCTTAATTCGTATTCGGGACTTTCGGATAATATCCGAACACATACACCCCCTTAATTCAAATTTTACACTCTTTATTCAATCCTCTTTTTCATCTTTGACCTCCTCTTATTTTTCTCACCCCTTTTAAACGGTATAGCGTATTAAAGTCACTGATAAAATAACCGGATGTGACGATCCGCGATAACGTTGAGAATTACGAGCCCAAGACTCATCAAAATTAGGCCCCTTAATGAGAAAAATGCGCATAAAAAAAGTATGAAACAAATGCAAATTATATACTTTCTTCGTAATCTAAATCAATTTGATCATTTCCAATATTATAATTAATTTATTCATACGTGTACAAAATCTATGCAATTATTTATAAAAAAAAAAAATCAATACCAACATCAAATAAAAATAATTTATAATCACATAAAAATGAAATCAAAATACGGAAATTAATGAAAATAATATAGAAAAAAATATGAAAAAAATAACCGGTGAATAAAATTTGAAGCAAACAATATGATAATAGTAAATATGAAACATATTATTTGTATCATGAATGAAAAATTCGATTGTAGAACATCGTAGATCATAATTTATCAAAAAAATCGTGTTCCATTTTCCTGCACATGAGAAATTCGCAATGAAGATAAATATTTGAAATGAGAAAGAACATTCCAGTGTGTTTTTCCATGATACACACAAATGTACGTGAGGAATAAACGACCCCCGCGAGCCTTTTTCACAACAGTCACGAATATTGTACGTACATTCTTCATTCTCGTGGACTTGTCACGAGAATGAAATTTATACAAGACTATATTTATGCGCATTTTGCATTATCGTTTCAATACTCGTTTATAAGCCTCCAAACGCTTTACATATATATGTATGTATATCTATTAAAGTATTAAAGGATTCTATAGTCGTGTGACACGCGATCCGATATTTAGACACGAATTGCAACAATATTTCAATTGTATTATACCACTAAATAAAAAAAAAGCGAACATAAATTATTATTCAATTAATAAAAGTATTCTGTACAACTTTTCCACCAGTACTTTTCAGAAAACAATTATTTTCAAACAATTCATAGCAAGTATCCTGTTCGAAAATGGACTCAATTGCTCAATTTTAATTATAAACGTTACAAATTCATATATAAAATAAAGAACTAAATTATTAGTAAATATTAAGATAATATTTCATTATTAAAATTATAATTACTATTATTTATGATTAAATGAAAATAATTTTTATTATCATCAATATTATTAAATAACTAAAATATTTATTGTATCATTTAATTACTTTATAAATATATTCTGTACAAAAAATCTATATATTCGTATGTTAGGATTGATAGAAATAATCTTGAATCGATGAGCGTTACAGTAGCTATTTAACTATGTGGATTGCCGTGTTTCTGTGGCTTGTTCCTGCCGCCTCCGTGGCAGAGAGCAAGAGAGGATAGGGAGCAAACGCGATCTCTCGCGGGTTCAGGGTGACGCGCGTGGTTGACGATAAGCCAACGCCAATAAATAAACCCATTACAGTATCAAACTACATATATAATGTACATCGTATATTTCTATATACATATATTTATTTAGGTATGTATATATGTATATATAGTGAAGTAAAGAGAGGCGTATTCACGAATCGCGGTTAATTAATTAATTAATTGGCCGCGGCAGCGCGGAGCATCTTATCGAGAGACGATCCGGTCGCACGACTTGCACCAATGTTTCCTCGCATGCATGACCAATTCAACGTCTGCGATACTTGGCTTAATGCAATAGTACACTTTACCCAGTCTCTTGAGTATTATCGATACCAGATTCTTTCCCTCTCTCTCTCTCTCTTTTTCCCTCAAATATATAAATACGTATGTAAAGGTATTTAATTCAAAAAAATAAAAAGTACATTTCGCTTACTCGCAATCTCGCGAATTGGTCTCCCCAAATCACTGAATCTCTTGAATTCTTAACCCGACCAGTTTCTCCAACAACTTTTAATTAATCTCGATTTAGCCAATGAACATTTGTCTTTTTTTCTTTAATATTTATTCGCGGTTGCGAAATCCGTTAATTAAGCAATTATAAGACTTCTCGGGAACTTCCTCGCCCAATTACAACGCCTACTTAAATACGACTAATTTTTTTTCTCGTTTTTTTTTTTGTAACTTGATTTAATTCATTTCTTTATTCATTATATTCGGAGATCGCACCACGACGTACAATTGATTTGCGATATTAAACATCACGCACCTCTAGATTAAAAATAGAGAAAAAAATGGCGTGTGCGAATTCACAGCACAAACTTCTGTTCATACGTATTTTTCTCTCCTAATTTAGGCTTGAATGAATAAACAACATGTGTTTGTTTATTATATGTGGGTGTTTTCACGTGTAGGTGGTTTTTACTCGTGTCTGTGACTCACCATCGGTGCAGATTGTAATTAGAACGAACGTGCGGGCAGGAGGGAAGGGGCAAATACTAATTATCCTTTCCACTTGAGTACGCTATTGGACTCGTATGAAACAATTGGCTATCTCAACCATTTTCTATTATGGAGTCTCCACGGAGTTTCTACATTATGGAGAGCTACTTGGAGAATTGGCCAAGATTTCTATTTCAATATTGTTATTATTATTAAGAATTTATTGTTATTTCGATATCAAACCATCTTTTTCGTGACTCATAAATAGAGTACTTTATTTTGTATTTTATGTTTGAATCATTACGTAGTATAACATTAAATATATTATTTCAATTTTAATCATTTATAGTTTAATGATGTATTTTGAAGTATATTGTTAAATTTTATTTAATAAAACATTGTATGAAAAAATGACAAATACAATAACTTACTCATAATAATGGAATTTCAAACAGATGATTTTTCTTTCATTTCTATTTATTGTCTACATTGAAAAAAAAAAAAAATATTGCCAACTACGCGATGAGGTTGGACGAATTTCATTGAGAAAATAGTCATATTATGTTTAGTTAATCACTCGGTGGTTGATCCATTGAAAGTCATATCGCTGAGTCAACCACGCCACGATTTTGCCGCTAAATTTTAATTTATTTCAGTTGAGTCTATTTCATGTGATACAACTGCAATAAATGGTTACATTGAAGAAAAAACGAATCTTGAGACACAGATTCGATTGAATTTGAAATAATCACACGGAGGTTGAGTTGTATACGGTTTGTCCGTGACTTGATAAAACAATAGCATCGAATAAACTTCTCTGCGAGAATTGAATTCAATGGCACCATAGATCAACGGAATATAATTCGAGATTAAGCTATTTAGTAGTAATTTGGATGAAATCTTTTGTTACTATTCAAACAAATAAACCTTTTGCTAAAGCTACTAAAATTTCGTTGCGCAAACAATAAGATTTGTTTAATACGAATTATACATATTGTAACCGGACAGCTTTATTCCCTGGCTGGATTTCTGGTGTGGCAGAAATCCACTAGAGGGCCACAGGCGGAGCGCTCTCGCGTGAGCGTCGCACCGCCCGTGTGCCCATAAGGCTCCGACATTGAATCGTTAAATAATGATCACTCCAAACGATGGTCGTCAAGAAAACCTGAATCCTTGTTTTAGGAGATAAACAGGTTTAAGGCCTATCGTACAATTAGAGTACGCTGATATAAAAAGGTTTTGCTACCTAATTATGTCAGGATAGGCACTCTTACAAGAGAGTAAAAAATCGATTAATCGTAATTTACTATTGAAAGTCGCAAAAAAAATATGAAATAAAAAATATTCCAAAAAATATATATATCAAAAAAAATTTCAAATATTTCTTACAGTCATTTCAAAATCATAATTGTTCCGTACAATTACTTGTATATTTTAATTACACAATGCAATTCATTTAATCCAGATATGATTAATACAATTGACTGAAATACTTTTCTGTATTTTCCGAGCAATGCCATGATACTATTTCAAATATTTATTGAGTTTTATTCAAAAAATGTTTTGGTTCTATTGAATATTTCAAGTTTTACCTCAAATTGTGGGCTCAACAAAAGACCTTCAATTACTCGCGGAGGTTGCGTCAACTACGCCATTGGTTTCGCCGTATCCAACCTCAGGGCGTAGTTGAGCCAACTACGCCTCCGTTCTCAGCACTGCCTTTTGTTCAGTGTACCGATATTCATATTAAATGTAATGACTTTTTTTTTAATTTCAATCAATAATCCTGTATTCTTAATCGGGAAATATTTTATTGTTAGTCGAATTCAATTGTGGGTTTCCATTAGTTCTCAAATAGTTTACATTCATCATGATTTTCCGATCATTCAATTTCCAGGGTTAATTACAACCTTATGAAGGACGAAACAATCTCTTTAGGAATATTCATACCGTCCTTCATACTTGCTCCGTTCGACCGAAGACTCTCCAAATTTTTTTTTTTGCGAAATTACTCCAACTTTCCTGCGCCCCCATCCATTTCCGGTTCCTCTGGGACCTCGAGTAATAAAACGTTTTTTGAGCTAGCAAATTAAAAGGAGTGCATATATAGGCTATAAGGATTATTTTATGCACCTAAGCTACAGATATATCATCACTAAATTTATAATCCCCACTCTCTTATCTCATTCGTGAAAAATTTTAAATTGGCGCACTCGACTTGCACTCTGGATAATTGTCCGCGCGCATTCGTTATTTTTCTCTCTCTTTCTCATTGAAATGTATGGCATCGAGTTGGATGACACTCTCCCACAACCTCGTATGCATTATTTCACGAAGAAGCTCCAGGGAAAAAGAGAGAGACAGAGAGAGAGAAAGAGAGAGAGAGAGAGAAAATGGGAGAGAGGGGAGAAACGACGAAGAAGCGAAAAAAAAGGTGGGAATAATGTAATTCTGGTCACACACGTAAAGAGTAGGAGATTTTTATCGTTTCTCTTCGTGGTGTCTCACAGAAACGCCTCCACTCGCGAAGATCGCACTCGTCACGCATGTCTCCCGTCGCGTAATACGAATATATATAATTTATGAAAAATACATCCATATATATGTATACACCTTAGTCTTCATATTTATACACGGATATATACATATGATGATACTTTGAGGTTACGGTGCGAGTGTCGCTCAACGAAAACTACTTGTACTAGTCTACATCCCGTTAAGATCGTTGAAAAATACTTGGTACGCAATTACATAAGTTAAATTGGCCTTTCTACGTTACTGAGATATCCCAATTGTATGCAATTTAAAAATAATAGTTTATTTTCTTCTTCACTCCTCCACGTTTCATATCAGTCGACATTAATTCAGCAATTTATGGAGGAAATTTATTCCCGCTCAACCATTTTTTTCATCTTCCACCGGATACAGATTACTCTTGAAATAATTTAACAATTACGAGAAGTTTGTTGTTTGAACTTTGGATAATTAGCTTTTAGGAATCGACGCATAGACTTTTTTATTTCACGGAAACTTGTCCTCGAAAATTATGCTCGTTACTACTGATTGTAAAAAAAAATGTTCCGAAATCCTTTTCTTCATTCAGGAAAAATCTTTTAAACGTTTCATTTATTTTGTTTTTGTTTTTTTTTTTTTGACAAATAAAATCGATGGGTTTCAGTGGATATTTTTTTTCACGAATCGAAAACGAACCAAAAACATTCACTTGTCGTATTGCAATCACTTTTAATTAAGAATAAAGGTCCTTTAAAAAAAATTTACGTCTCTGAAAACTACAACTAGAAGAATATTACAATAAATAATTTATTTCCAACCATTTTTTCAGCTAATTTAAATATCTCATATTCAAAACTGTCTTGACACTCCTGGGCGTTTGCTGATTAATTACAAGCCAAGTCCTATTTGCTTTTTTTTTCTTTTTAATTCATATAAATCTTTTTTTTCCGTGTTTCGCCCAACTTTTTCAACGTTTGAACTAACGCGCGTTCCTCGAAAATCACATTTGGTTTACAACGGACGCACGAGTTGAATGACAAAACCGTATCTTTTTGGGGCCGGACATTTTTCTCGTGCCATCACGTAGAACTCGCAGGGATGCGCGTATATTACGTCGTTATGTATTAAATATATATAAAAGTTTTCGTAAGACGAAGCTCAGAGATTTGAGACCGAGAGAAGAGCTCGTAAGGAGAGATTCTTTATGCGTCAACCTCGAACGAACGCTCGACCTCGGACGACGTTGCGACGCATAGCAATGGACCTATCTCACGTTTACCGTTCCTCCATGTACCACACATATTCCCATGTTCCTATTATTCTCCGAAAAAAAAAACTCCCATCGAAAAATCAACAAGAGATCGAAATGAAACGAATGTATACAATGAAATCAGAGTACGTGACTATAAAATAATACGATGACGAATAAGAAGTAATTGATTCGAGTTGGAACGTTTTAATTTGGAGCCATGGTTAATGGATGCCGTATAATTGGAATACATAGGATTAGAATAAAATATTGATTGAAATTCGTGACATTAAATTTTTTAAATTGGAGAATTAATTGTATCATTACAAAAAAGTATATTTTTTTTATTGTACCTTTGCACCAGAATTCATTTAATGAAAATTAAACACACTCGTGAGAAATTGAAAAAATTAACAGCAGACTTTTCGATACGTTTTATAAGAAAAATGGAAAATTCGAATTCCACCGTAGATTGCAAGTCAAAAAATGATGGAAAGTGAAGAATTTGCGAGATAAAAGAAATTAGGGGAAAAATATGAAATGAGAGATTTTACAAAATTGGAAAAAGAAGGCTCTAAAAGGAGAAAGAAAGAAAGAAATGAGAATATCCCAGACTAGGGAGGGCCCTGCTGGGAACGCATGTCCTCCGGTTGTTCGACCATTTGCTCGCATCCCGTGTGGTCCATCGATGTCCCATTGTTTTGGTATCTCGCCGGCGCGAGAGAAGAACTGATATAAAAGCGCACCCGTGGACCGGCTGTGCTCTTCCTATCTTTTTTTGTATTTACAAAATAAACAAAGAAGAGAAGAGAAAAACGATACTTTTTGGGAGGGATCCTCTCGAAAGAGGATTGTATCGTATTCAAATTCACTCGAGTTCTCGAATTGGCTCTGTCCTCGCGAGTTTTACGCGTCTTTACCCCATCTCTGGTCCATTTAAAGGTAAAACTGTCCCACGAAAAAAAATACTTCGATATCGAGCACGAAATAAAATAAACTCAACTTAATTTTCAATCAAATACTACGATACGTAAAAAAGTATTTTAAGGGTGTTAAAAAATTACTTGGAGATCTGTTATCGGCAAGATACTTTCTACTTTTGGGGCTCAAAGTGTCAGATCTCTTATGAGTAGTAAGAATTTGAAAAATTCATATACACAATTACTTTTTTTATTTTATGACCTAAAAATCGAGTATGACACTGGATTATTATTTTTATTTTATATTAAAGAATTATCCTGGTAATATTGTTTACGTAAAAACTCAACTAAAAAGCAAACTTCTATTCGCATAAAAAAAGTACTAATTTTCCGTATCTTTAAAATGTATCCCTCGTGAATAAAATCCGCCATTTTCTTCGATACTATAAATTTCGAAAAAAAGAAACAGCTACATATGTACAAGTACAGATATATATGTAAAAATCGATTCCTCCTCTTGGAACGATCGTTGAAACATTGTCCGTTCGCGTGTGTGAGGCAAACTCCTCTCGATCCTTTCGCGAAGAGACGGAGGAGAGAAAAGAGAGGGTGAGGAGACCGCGTAGTTTCTCGGTTCCCGCGGGTCGTACGAAAAAGTCTACGGAAGCGCGATAAAGAGAGAAAGAGAGAGAAAGAGACACGGGGAGATACGACACGAGAGAGAATAAAATATTCACAGCCGCGGTCCGAGCGGAGCCTTAATTGCGATCAGACGCGATCTCGGATTCCAGCGGCTGGTGGGCCTCGATTATACTCGATCGCGCGCGCCTCCAACATTTCCTCCTCTTCTACACTAACCTCAGAAAGTTTGGAAACACCGTTATTTAAATTACTCATTTTTATTTATTGTTTAGACTGTCAATTCCTTTTTGTATGCTTTTTGTATTGCAGCATAATTATGTATGACTCGAATTGCTATTTGGCACTTGTTTTGCCGTTTTGCTTCAACATAATAACCAATTAAAGACGAAAACAAATAAAAATTTGTTTAAAAAAAAGAAAAAAACATTTTTATTATCTTTACAAATTGGAAGATAATTTTTTAAGTACAAAATTGGCTCAATCTTTTACTTAAATTTAATTTTTAACGTCGACATTATGATAAAAAGAGTCCATAGTGGGAGGAGCAAAAGTTTAAAAATTTCACAATCAAATGATTAAATTATGAGATTATTCAAACACAAAACGGTCAAATTATTCAACAAAATGATTGAATTGTTTCACATGTATCAAAATTGAGTTTATAAAATGGTAAAAACTTTTTTTCTATTCAAATTTTAACCTTGCTACATCTAAACTTTGTTAAGCCAAAGAGAACTTGTTAAAAGTGATAAAAAAGTTTGCAGAGTCTCCAAACTTTTTGAGGATATTGTACATACGTTACTTCCAATCATTTGGAAACTGTTTTTGATCGGAGATTATCAATTTTGACAGGAATGATTTACTTCCTCCTCATCAACGAAACAATCTGCCACATTTATTAAGTTTTTATTTTATTCATTAGGAAAATCATCGAGATACATTTTTATTCAGCTTGACAATGCATCGAAAGATCGATATTAATTAATTATAAAGTATCGCAATAATGAAAATTATTCTTTTTATATTTTTTTCCATTGATTCTATCAATCTTTTTTCATCTTTGCTTCCTCGACTTTTTTTGGCCAGTCTTTCACCTCTTACTGTCCTGAGTTTTTTTTTCTTTCCATTTGTCGCTTAAGAACTCACCAAGTTTTTCCTTCTTTCTCTTTTTTTTTCTCTTTCTCTTTCCCTCCTTCTCGCCCCACATCTCTGGAGACTTGAACTCTTTTTTGTTCGTTTTATGCACTCTTTCTTTTTTATTCTCCAATCGTCCCCCTCCGAGCCTCTCTCTCAAACGCACAACTCCTGTTTATCCTGTTAGTACGAGATGTATCGACCTGTTCCCGTCCGCATCCCAAATACGTTCACGTGGAATTGTTTAATTAGTTATTCGCGACGACGTCGACGAGAGGACCCAAGAACAAGAAGAAGAAGAACAAAATACAAAGGAAAAAGAATGAAAAAAAATAAGAACTCAAAAATAAGGATAGGAAAAAAGGCGATGAAGCAAGAAGAAGAAAACGAGGAAAAATGACAGAGAAAATTAGATCGTAAAAATAAGAAAGATAGGAGAGGAAAAACGAAGGAAATTAAAGGGAAAAGAGGAAAAATTGCGAATATGAAGGAAATGAGGTAAGAATAAGACCAAGAAAAGCAAGTGCAAAATACAGAGACGAGAGACCACGAAAGAAGTACAAGAGAAAAAAAGGAGGAAAAAGAAAACGATAAGAAAATGGAAATAAGAAGGAAAAAGCAAAAAAGAAAGCGAAAATGAGAAAAACATGAGAGAAGACGGAGGAAGAGAAAGAGGAAGAAGAAGAATAAAAAAGGAAGAAGACCAAAAGAGGTGGAGAAAAAGACGATTGGGAGAATTCTTCCTACCTCCACTTGAGGACCTCGTGGGATAGTTTATTTCTGTTACTTCTTTTTCCCTTCGCTCCTTTGAATCTCGGCTATAAAAGAAACTGCTGCATGACGCATCGCGTCAGTATTTTTCGTAAAACGCCATATTACAAAATGACAAAGAGGGAGAAAGGGAGAATCAAATACAATTTTTCAAAAATACGCGTAGATTTTTACGTGACTTCATTTTTATGGAATCGACCTCCCTCCAGAATGTTATTACTTTCACCCCCTTTTTCTCGAAATCGCCAATAATAAACAAATGTAAACAAATAATCGCAAATTATTTTAAACAAACGAGTAATGAAAAACTATTCAATTGGATTTTTGGCTTGATTTCAATTTTGTTTTTGATTAATCCTAAAAAAAAAAGAATCTTTCTAAAAGCCCGAACGTTTCTTTTTTGACGAAACCTTTTCTGAATTCGTACACATAAATGGCATATAAAAATACAATGAATAAAAAATCCTTTTTCATTTCACTACAGAAATCTTAATTAATTCACGGACGTGCTTATCACTGTAAGTAATTATCTTGATAAAATGACGAATCCGCAGATTGCGAAATTGGCGTAAAATAGTCCGTGTTTTAATATACACACACACGTATATTTGTATACACGTAAATATTGTTGTACGTGCTATAAGAGTCCGGATATTGTCCCGTTTCTGGAAACTGCGCGAAATCTCTTCCGCGTTCGTACGTGACCTTCATACATGCCGAGAAGATGCAAGTACATAACGATATATGTATACACATACACACCAAAGCATCATGGGAATCTTGCATTTTTTTCACCTCATCCTTCGCCCCCATCTTTCCATTCCATCTCTCTTTTTCTCATACCGTCTATACGGTCTTTTCATACTCTCCAAACAACAATCTATTTGCACAAAATAAATGCATATTAAAAAAACTGGAGCGAAATTAAATTTTACAAATAAATATTTGACTTAGCTAATTGTAATAACCGTTAAAATATTTCAACAATTGAAAAAATTCATTAAAACAAAACGATCAAATATTTTTTTTCAAATATTCTAATCAAAAATCATTTTCTCGTAAATAGTATAAAAATATCTTTTGTTATTTTCTACTTTTTACACCATATATATTTTATTATTAGAATGGAATAAAATACACCTACAAACGAATTGCTTTATAAACCACTGCGAATACACATACAATTTTTTTATTCGCTCAGTTTACCCGCTTTCTCCTCCATCTGTTTATACATCAGAGAAGGTTGCACATCGCTAAAATGTTGAACGCAAAGCGATAAGACTCTTAAATCTCTCGTATATACGCAGAGATTCACGAATCTTTGCGAATCTGTTTGTTTCCGTACCCGCTGTGACACGAGCGCGTACAGAAAAAGCTACAGCTCTCCCTGGAGAGTGGCGCAATCGACGAGGAAACGAGGAAGCACGATACGAGGCAAGACAGCTGCGGCTGACAGGTCATGAAAATTGGAACTCGGAGAAAAAGAAGAAAAAAATACCCGTAAACATTAAAAAAATAAAATATGGAACTATTTTTTTTTTTTTATTGATGTAGAAATCTAATTTTTCAACAACAATCGATTCACAAAATTTCGTGAAATACAAAATTCCAAAAGTTATAAACTTTTTTTATAAATTGACAGAAAAATTACTGATTCCCATAAAGAAAGTCAAGTTTTCGAACGTTTCAACCCCTAAAAAACTTTTATGCTCATTCCTTCGATCCTCTTTCACCTCATAACTTATTTTGACCTTGCACCATGACCCGAAAACGTCGACGACCCCATTGGTACAAGAGGCGACGTAAATACGTCGTTATTTTTCTTTTTATATGTGAACGAGGACGCTCTTTTGTTTATACAGCTCTACAACAGATACAGCCATTTGTGGCATTTTATTATACGCAAACACTATGAGACGATAAGTGGCATCGCTGCGGTATCTCACTCTGCTCCTCGCAAAGATTCTCGATGAATTTTTCTTTCTCTCTTTCTCCCTCACTCTCACTCATGTAGATTTCTTATGTATGGAGAAACAGACAAAGAGCGAGAGAGAGAAAGAGGGACATGGAGAAAGAAGTGAGGACCTCGAGCATTGTTCTTCGCTGTTTGCCGCATGCATGCTTCGCCAAAGAGATCTCTCTCGATTTATACATATACATATGAATATATATCTATACATAAGCATATGTATATAAATACATATAGCTATATGTGTTAATAAATATATATATGCACATATACGGTATATTACATCGTTGTGCTGTGAAGGAATTTGTTCTGTTCGCCTCTCTCATGCAATGCGGCACTACGCCCGACCGAACTCCTGAATTATCTCGGGATCGTGACGTAGCCCCCTGGGGACCGCGAGAGGAACTCTTTTGCTCGCTCACTCGCTCGCGCGCCAGGGGCATCTTGATTCGCATTATACACGAAAAAATATTTCAACTCGACATTTATATAGCTATAAGTTATATATATAGGTGTGTAAAATCTAGGTTAAGTTTAGGTTAAATTTGGATGACTGAAAATATGAAGAGCTTTTGAAATACGATTTTTTTTTAGTGTAACATTAGAACATGTTAATTAGACTGGTGCAAGAGAATTCTTTATTTTATTTATGCCCAGCTACTCTTGTAAATCTTTAAACACATGGATGATGGAACAAAAATCCTGTTAAATAAGAACTCAATCTTTCAATGTTGACTGGAGTCGTGCAATTTTGACTAAAATATAAAATAAAAAAATTGTTTTCACATCGGTCTAATTTGTATACTTCGTTGTGTTGGTTGAGTGATTCAAAAAAAAAATTGATATTTATGATACACATACGATGTGAGCAAGGCAAACAAGTTGGCTGAAAAAAATATCAAATTTTTCAACTACGATGAAGTTCGTTGCCTTTTTTCTCAAATTTTTGACCAGTATCGTACTGTCGTTAAATTGAGAAAAACAGAGTAATAACGTGTATACAAGGATGTACGAATGATTGATAATTCGGCAGTTTGTCGACACACTCGAAATTCGTACTTGTCATTATTATGTATATAAATATATGTATATAAATTACGTAGGCAGTTGGATAGTATAATAAGAAAACGATCGCGAGTCGTGGGAGCGTCCACTCAGTGCGTGGACACCCATCTAAAGAAAAAGAGGGAGAGAGAGAGAGAGGGAGGGAGGGAGGGAGAGAGAGAGAGAGAGAGAGAGAGAAAGGGACCAAGAGGGCAACTTCGACGAATATCCTCTTCTCTCGCTAGTCGTGAAATCGATACCAAAAAAAATCAGAATAAAAAAAATCGAGATTGTATCGTCGAGGATCCAACACGTGTAACGTACTACCGGCGTGGAACTCGCGTCGACGAAATTAAATTTATATCGCTGTTATTTCAACCTCGGAAACACTACATGTAACGTCAAATGGACAGTTTATACCAATTTATATATATAATATATAAATACATGTGTATACGTAAATATTCATATGTCTGAGATTGTTTATTTGTTGGTTAACTTTCAAATAAAAATTTTTGCATTTTATGTATTGTTGATAAGTTACAATTGTTAATTCAACAATAAATACATGTTAAAAATAAAAACCATTCTTATTTAACTACTTTTCGTTGATTTTTATTTTTAACAATTAAGTTTTTGGGCACCACTATTTACATAATTATGAGCTTTATATCAAATAATGATTGATTTTCAACGCATAATTTTAGAAAACATCTAAAAAAGAATGTTTTTATTTAAAAATGTAATAAAAAATTTATAAAAGGGATTAAAAAGCAACTTTTCCCGTTTTGGTGAGCACTGTTTACATAATTATGAGCTTTATGTCAAACGATGATTGTCAATGTATAATTTTAAAAAAAACGTCAAAGAAGTATGCTTTTATTTAAAAATGTAATAAAAAATCTGTGAAAGGATTAAAAAAGCAACTTTTCCCGTCACCTGGTAATTGAATGAAAAACAATCGATAGTTTTCGTCATCAAAATGTTCGAGAATCGTAAAAAAAAAGACTCAAAAACAAAGTCCTCGTTCCCACGGAAATTCGCACATTTTCGGGATGAATCTTCCAAATTATTTATATGTTGGTAGATATATACACGTCAAGTGACTAAAAATTCTGACAAAGCGAAGCCAGTTTTCGATGATACTCTCACGCTTTCACGCTTTCCGGTTCCCATCGAAGCGCGTCCAAGAGCTATGTGCGGTTAGCGCCACTGCTTCTCGGAGCCCATAAATTATACAAATATATATCTATATCCATATATGCAGGGGATTCCCCGAGGGGAGAGAGAATTTTCAATATTTTGCTCATTCGATTAATATGCGTGCCAAAAAAAAACATGCCCCAATTCAAAAAAATTTCACGCTGCACTTTTTGGATCTGTAGCTGTTGAATTTTTGTTATTTGTATCGCGAACGTTTATCAACCTAATTTTTTTAAATGACATTCTAAAAATGTGACGTATTGGCAATTAATGAAGACGTAAGAGTAAATTATATTTATACGCTGTTAATTTTTTATGTAAATGAAAAAAATGTACTATAAAAATTCACATCCACATATTTTTTATAAATATATGGGAATCGAGAGAGAAAGGATGGCAGTCGTGTGACGGACGAGGATACCTGTCAAGCTAACAGGGTGGTCTGCACCTCAAGCTCTGAGAACGCGAGGTTCTGTTCTTTTTTGAAAATTCTCGTTGGCTTTTATAGACTCCGGTAAATTTTGGATTCGATAACACTGAATGAATAGTTTCATAGAATTTTTATTTGTCATTTATAAATAATAATAATAATAATAATAATACTAATAATTATACGATAGCAGCATTTCATTTAGAAAAAATATGCAAACGACGAAGAATTTTAAATGCTGAGACTGAAAATAATGAGATTGATTACTGAAGGAAAAAAGATGAAGAATCTGATGACAGCAAGCATAGAGGAGGGCGCTGATAGAAAAAAGAGAGGGAGAGACGGAGACAGATAGAAAGATGGAAAGAGATCGAGTGCTCCGAAAAGAGGAACATCGAGGTGATGATGGATCGGCTTTCGAAAATATCGTCGTCGTACAAGCTCCCTGAGAATTTTTGGTGTCTGACAAGGATAGAGGTCTGGACCTTTTTATCTCAAAGATATCTCAAAAAAATATCATAACAAAGACAGGATATGCGTGTGCATATACATGATCCCTATTAAGATTCCAAAACAGACAGAATGGAAGAAAGAGACGAAGAGAGAGAGAGAGAGAGAGAGAGAGAATAAGAGCTTGATTGACACTTAAAAACGAAAAGTGACACAGGGAAAAATACTTTGATCAATTTAGATATCAATAGAAAAAAAAATTTAATTGAAATTGGTGTTAAAAATTTCTGTTCGATTCCAGAAGAAAACACTCTACTACATTATATTTATACAAATTTTTATAGCATTTCATATTATGTTTAAATTTATTTTCATACAAAAATTTATCGATGTAAAGTTACATATTTTAAAAATATTTTTCGTAAATTTATTTTAACTCCATTTTTATACCCATTTCACAAACCTTGCATGCTTCTATGAGACCCGCCCCCTCCAGAGTGTTTCCCACAATCAGTTTTCCTAATGCACTACTGCGTATCGCATTTTCACGATGGCCCAGGGAAACTGTGAAAAACCTGCGTCGATACAGTCCATATTTTTACTGAGTTTTTACTATATTTTTACTGAGTTTTTAATGGGTTAAGGTAGATCGATGACGGCTACGTGATCTTTGCAGTATCTGCCGTAGACCAAAGTTTGCAATTGCAAAACTGACTTTAAAATTATGATTTTATTATTTTCGAAATATAAACAGCGGAGAATGGATATTTTTATACGATTTTATTGTTCAAAAAATGATTAGTAACTGAAATTTCACGAGCGTAGTGAATTGTAAAACGTGTCATGACCGTTACTGTCGTCTGCCTAAACTGTCAGTTTTGTTTACAACTTATATAGTGTATTTACGCAAAGGAATTACGCAACGGCAGAGATGTTGCCAGTTTACCTATCACCATTAATTCTATCGACATTTATCAAATACGGTAAAAACATTCGAGAGCAGGAAAGAAAAACACAATCAAATTGGCAAACTGTCACGTCTGAAGGCATGTGCTAGCAGACTCCGAATACAGAGTTGCTAAGCGCTCTCGTGCTCTTTCCCGTGCCATTTCTGTGGAAATCTCAATCATTTTACAACGAATACTTTTTTATTTTTTAGTCGATTTTTAACGGTAACCCGTGTGAAAAATTATTAGGGCAGTCCGAAATAAATTTGGGGCCCGTAAGGGGCGAAATGTGGATTCCCTACTAGGGATTTCCATGCCACAGCCAAACAAGGCCCTAGAAGGGGAATAACGGGGCTGATTGAGTTTACAAGAAAAGGCTTTAGTGAGGAAACTTATTGAGAGCCCGGACGAGTATTGTCAAGGTAGCCTTAAGTTTATCGCCCTAATACTGCCAGGCCAGAACCCGATCGGGAAATGTCAGGGTAGCCAATATTATTAAAAAATGATGCGTTTGAGTTTAATTTTTGAGGATCTAGTCCGTCTTTATCAGAGTAGCTCTCATTAAAGTAAATTGTAATATTTAATTTTTTTTCTTTTTCATAGTCGGCGTCGAGTCGCTACTGCGTCTCTTGATATCAAAATTGATGTGGATTCCTCCGATTGGACGAAAAATCTGAATCTGCTTTTTTCATTTCAATTCACAAACAAACGTGTTTTTTTTAAGTAATAAAACTTTTTTTGCAATATTGAATATGTTTAGTTATGTATAGACAAATGGAAATAATTATTTAATAATAAATAATTATTATTATTACATATTTATAATAAAATATAAATCATAATTATATTTATTATTAAATTAATCATATAATAATAAATATTATTCTATGTATTTTTTATTAATAAGTTAATTCATTATCGTTTATACTTAATATTATTGTTATTATTAATAGGAATTTAAGTTTACGGTGACTATTTCTGTCTTACTTTGAGAACTCTGTCATTTATAGATTCATTGAATATATTGTGTAATATGTACATGACGTATCGGCAGCATGTTACATTTTTGAAGCAAAATTTCTCAACCAGACAATATTGTAATTGGTAGCGTGCGTGCGCGTTGGGTCAAAAATTAATAGATAAGGATCAAATTCCGGTGTAGTTGAGAACATTTTTTTGCACAAGTTAATATCCGGAATAATGCAAATACTGAAATAAGATGAACTAAAAAAAGAAAAAAAAAGATGAAATAAAATGAATCAGATATGCAATTCTAATCATAAAAAAAAATATTTTCATTAACATTTATTTTTTGCTAGGGCTCCAATAGGGCTTCCTTTAAAGGACCCGACCTTTTGCCCGGTTGGGTCCTCGTTGACAAAGTGTGACCGGCCTGCAAGGGGCCTTTCGGGCTTCCATACTGAGGCCCTAACAGAGTAAGGGAAAAATAATCAGGGCCTAGCCAAGGCCCTAACTAAATTTCCACACGGGAATGTCCAAAAACCCAAGCACTTTTATATTCAGGAATATTCGCGATCAATTTTTTATTACGAAATCTTGGAAAAATCGAATGTTAGAATTCAATACGTCTTGACGTGCATACGATTTTTCTATACTCGTTGGGATAAGTGTCTAGAAACAGTCGATGTTTATGAATTAATTACTACCAAAATAGATGGTAAATAGCGTTCAAGTTACAAATATCAATGTATCCCGTATTTATGTGTAACTACAAATCAGTGTACGAATAAGCAGTCATTCATCCAAGTATTGGCTTCGCCGAAATGGGTGGGGATTAATATGTAGAATAAGCAAATTATAGAACGGTTAATTTTTCGAAATGTTAGTATTCATAATATTTGATGTAATATTTTTTCTTTGATCGCGCATTTATTCGAAAATATATATTCAGACTGTCTATATTTCAAATGCAGATAATATAGAATGTAAGAAATTCGAAACGGAGAGCAATTATTTTATTGAGAGACCAAAATATATAGTATGAATAATTCGAGATCGAATTTTTCGAATGACTAAAAATTAGAAGTACAGAATAGCGAACGTTGTGAAGCACGAAGAATGACAAGCAATACTTTACAACCCAGAGGCTCTCGCTATTTCGACCGTTCGATTTTCTGGTGTTTCGCTATTTTGACCACATTAATATTTTGTCTTTCGTTAAAATATATTTGAAATTGTGAATATTCATAATATTGCCGATTTCAGTATTTGACGACTCGAATGCGTAATAGTCGAACTTTTGTAAAATCGCCATTCCAGCCTTCATCATTTCGTCTACTGTTATATTTTGTTTTTGACGTAAATGTACTTCGAACTCTTTAATTTCTCATTTTTTTATGTCCAGCATAGAATGAATCTGTCTACATACTACTATTCTTCAATTTAAAAATTCGCAGTTTTAGCCGTTCGAAGTTTTGATCATTCGAAAATTTTACTCCCACCCGCCGAAATTGCTTGACTTTGTATATATTAACTATACAAATTCTTCAAATTTTTTGGCAATTGTTTTAAAATTAAACTGTGTTACAAATTAATTGATTATACGATCTGATCACGGCTGATCAAAAAATGCGAAATTTGAAAAATTGGTGGCAAACTTCAAAAAATGAAGTCGTCTGAAAAAAGATCCAAGAGAGAAAAAATATTGGGAAACTGCTGTGTGGTCCATAGCGAAACAACGTTATAGGCATCCCATAAGAGTATACGAGCAAAGTGTGGACACGATTTTTTTTATACTTTATACGCTTGTTTACTTGTATTTATACATATGTATATATGTGTACATCATTCTTGGGCGATAGTTCTCTCGCTATAATGTGGGCGCCATGCATAATGCATCTGGCCACGGCTGCAACTTGCGATCAACGTGTGTTTGTGTACATACATACTTATAAGTATAAATTTTCGTAACATACCCGGTGTCTAAAAATTAAATAACAAAATCGACAGAGAATAAAAATTTCGAATGAACCGAATGGAAAAAAAGGCTGAATCCCAAAGCGTTTAGTCAATTTCAAATGAAATTTAAACCCTAATCAATAATCAATAATGTGATTAATTATTTAATTGATTTGAAACTCTTATAGATTTTTTTGTTTTTATCAAAATGGCAAAAAAACGTTATTTTTTACTAACAAAATAGTCAAGAGGCAGAAAAATTTGTGCCTCCAAGTAACAATAAAGAAAAAAACTATTAGTTTGGAAATAGACGATCTAATATATTCAGAAAAAATGTAGGAGCATAATAATTTAAAAAAAAGTCTATTCGCAAAAAAAGATATCGTTTGATTATTTTTATTCACGAGCAATTTTTCAACAATAAAAAAATATGTTTCCACGAGCTCTGGAATAATGAAAAGAATTTGTTCTTTAAATTGTTTCCCTCACAGCGTGAGTTCCAAAAAAATGCGATAATAACAAATATGTGTATTTGTGAGAACAAAAAAAAAATTGTCCCATATAAATATTAATTATTTTCTCCCAAACGGCGGAGATCGTGCGGTACAAACTTTTTTCATGGTCATCAGTAAAGGTCGCGAATTGGAGTTCGTATATGATCGAATATATGACATACACAGACATAGAGAGGCACCCACAAAAAGAGAATTTTTCGAGCCGTGGGAATTTGTATATTATTAGGAGGTCGTCGTACCTGTGTCATGTATCTCTTCCAGCTCTCGAATCCTATTACTCCCGCGTTCCATCGAGCTCGTTGCGCAACTCGGCAAAATACACTTCGAGCTGTGTCCATACACGTATATACATATGTGGTCCATTAGGACCGTTTATGGAAGTTATTACAAGAGTGACTTTGGAGAATAACGTTGAATCTCATCGTTCTCGACGGGGGGGAAAAGAAGAAGAAGTCTCGAACTTCATCTCTTCTCTCTTTCCCTCTTTCACTCTTTTAATTTCTCTTCTTTAATCCTTGTTCCTTTCTCTCTTTCTCTGTCTCTTTTTTCTTCTTCTCTCTTTCAATCTCTCTCTCTCTTTCAATCTCTCTCTCTCTTTCAATCTCTCTCTCTCTCTCTCTCTCTCTCTCTCTCTCTCTCTCTCTCTCTCTCTCTCTCTCTCTCTCTCTCTCTCTCTCTCTCTCTCTCTCTCTCTCTCTCTCTCCCTCCCTCCCTCCCTCCCTCCCTCCCTCCCCCCCCCTCTCTCTCCCCCCGCCCCTATATGCCTCTTCTTATTCTATTTTTTTTTTCGTTCTCTGTTTTTTCGCCCTGCGCTAAACGCTCGAATTACAAAAGTTTCCGACAGGCGCAAAACGAGGCCGCCCATCATCCATTTCTACCATATCCCAATATATCTACCAACTTTTTTTCAATTTCACACATAAATTACTGAAAATATGAGAAAATAAATAAAATTCCTATAAAAAAAAAACAACTGCGATTTGGTCTATTTACACAATCCCGGAACTTGAAAACTCTCTACCCTATCGATTCTGCAACAATTAAATCCACCAAAAGTCGAGGTTTAAAAAAATCGGTGTCAATGAATTTATTTTGTTTAAAATTTCTCTTTTATTATTTATTGGCTGAATACATACTTTTTTCTGAATTACTCAAAAATATAAAGTAACGCACAACATTTTTGAGCAAATTAATATGTCTCGTATATAGTCGACAGTTATGGTACAAGTTTTTCACAGTTTCCTTGGGACCTCGTGCAAATGTGATGCAGTAGTGCATCAGAAAGATGAAAGATGAAAGATGAAATAATGAAAAGCATTCACTGATATTTTTTTGATAACAAACATGAAATATTGTACAAATTTAGCATAAAAAACGTTCTCGTTGCCTGTTCATAATTAATCACTGAATTATTTTGCCTCATGAATAAAAACAGCAGTGTATTTCAATGCAAAGCGAAAAAGTGCACTTAATTTTACTTGAATTTGAGCAATCAATTTATGAAATTAGAAAACGAATTAAAAAACTGTAAATACATTTGTGTGTACGAGTGAAGTGTGGAAAAGTATGAGTAAAAGAGAAAGAAGTGAATAGGGGGTGTGGGGCAACAACGAGAGGCACCCCCGTGGCCGAACTAATTCAGAGGGATGACTCGCGAGAGCCCTCAAGCCCTGCGGGGGTCTGAAACAATGCGGGTGAGAAAGGTTGCTCCGAGACTTGAGCAACATCAACGGGAACCTCCTCGTGAGACTATTCGCTGATTCATTCGAGAGAAATTTCCTTCATTCCCCTCCTCCACCGTACAGAGACTCGCTCCGCGGATCTGTCTTGATTTTTCAAAGAATCATCTTGACCAATTTTTAGGTCAAGTCGGTTTAATGATTTTTTTTTTTACATTTTTTATGCTAATTTTTGTTATCAGAGTCAATAAAATAAACTTATGCCTGTAATTCGTATTAAAAATTCAAATTTTCATCTTATTTCCAGCTACTTTTGAATTTTTATATTTCCTCGTTATTTTCTTTACTTTATAATTTTATGATAATTGATCTCAAAATTCGTGAATGATTTAATGAAAAATTGGAATTGTAGTAAAAATTTATCTAAAGAAAAAACCAATAATTTTATGTATATGCCCTACCACATTATTATTCTTTTTTTTTATTGGCAAGTATTCAAATGAGGACGAGAACAAATCGAAATGTCGATTATAAGTGACTTCACCATACAACATATATGCGTATATTGTACATTTACTCTGGGAGAGAGATTTCATGAGTCTCGTACGTGCGATCAAACTTATAAAGAGATACCGCCTGAAAATCGTCGACTCATCGTATCTCGTCTCGAGTACTACTTATATATAAATATAAATATATATATGAACTCAGTCCTCTTCGCCGGACTTTCATTACACAAATAATTCTAACAACTACAGAATAAACTGTAATTGTAGTAAACTAAATTATTCATCGTAGAAAAATCTCCCAAATTTTATTCCCTCCCGCGTGCCTCAGTTTTGTGCCAACATTCTCAGAGTCTACCAAAATTCTCTTCGAATCCTCAATACGAATCTCTGCATCTCCACTCACCAGTCAATTACGACGATGTGAAATTTCGATATTTTTCAATTTATAAAAAATTCGGTTGAAGGGATTCCGAAACGAGAGCAGTTTTTTCAACATTCCAAAATTGGTACTAAATATTTTTCAAAGATTGGGATATGGGAATAAACTGCGTGCATTTTTTTTCGTCTTTTTTGAGCTTTTCAGAGAATTGAAAAGAAATTTAATATTTTGTCAAAATATTAAATTTCTGTGTTAAAAAATGGTATAAAAGTGTTTTTTGGGAGTTCTCTCACGAAAATTTCAAGTTAAACAAAATAATCAATGTTTTCGGTATTTTTTAATAGAAATACATTAAAAGTATTGAAAATCAACGTCGTTTCGACCTTTTGGAAACTTTTAAAAGTGGCTGTAACGCGTTTTTTTTGGACTTAAAACTACTGACACGGGACTTATTCGATTTTTATATTCGAGTCCCCTTTAAATGGCACTTGGTCCATTCAGTTCATCTCTATTTGTTCGATATTATACGAATTCTTCGATCTAAGTTTAATTTGTGAAAATATTTTTTACATTTTCCCCTTGCCTAGAGGCTTTCGCCTATTAAAGGGTCGAGCCGGGTCAGTAGTCAGTCCCCCCTGGGGGTCTGGTCGGGATCAGTAATCAGGCCTCCATGTGGCCGCATCCAACTTCCCCCGACTGTAACGCATTCGCCATGGCACTCGATTCCATGGGCCCAGGGAAACTACAGAGAACCTGTGCCACTACAGCCGGCCCTGGGTTCGCCTCACGGTGCCGGAGTTACGTCACGCCTTGTCACGAGAATGTAAACATGAACTACAGCTGTATGCATGTGACATATACATGTACAGGTGCTTGTGTATGCCTCATATATACATCTGGAGCTGGTCATGCTCATATTTAAGGTAGATCGGTGACGGCTACGTGATCTTTGCAGTATCTATTATAGACTAAAGTTTGCAAATGCAAAATTGACTTTGAAATTATAATTTTATTATTTTCGAAATATAAAAAGCGGAGAATGGATATTTTTATACGATTTTATTGTTCAAAAAATGTTTACTAATTGAAATTTGACGAGTGTAGTGGATTGTAAAACGTGTTATGGCCGTTACTGTCATCTGCCGAAACTATCAGTTTTGTTTATAACCTATTATAGAGTATTTACACAAAGGAATTATGCAACGACAGAGATTTTGCCAGTTTACCTATTACCATTAATTCTATCGATATTTATCAAATGCGGTAAAAACATTCAAGAACAAGAAAGAAAAACAGTCAAATTGGCAAACTGTCACGTCTGAAGACATGTTCTAGCAGACGCTGAATACAGAGTTGCTAAGCGCTCTCGCACTCTTTCCCGTGTCATTCCTGTGGAAATCTCAATCATTTTACAACGAATAATTTTTTATTTTTCAGTCGGTTTTCAACGGTAACGTCCAAAAACCCAAGCACTTTTATATTCAGGAATATTCGCGGAATATAGTGATCAATTTTTTATTACGAAATCTTGGAAGTACCAAATGTAAAAATTCAATAAGTCTTGACGTGCATACGATTTTTCTATGCTCGTAGGGACAAATGTCTGGAAACAGTCGATTTTTACGAATTAATTACTACCAAACTAGATGGTAAATAGCGTTCAAGTTGCAAATATCAATTCATCTCGTATTTATGTGTAACTATAAAAATTGTTAGTCTTTCATCTTGAATGGCTCAAATTCACCGATCTACCTTAATTTTCGTGAAAAGGCTCTACCGGGATCGGGATTCGAACCGAGGAGCTCTCGACACTCTGGTTTAGAGGCAAGCACGCTGGCCACTAGACCAGAACGTCGGTTTTTGATTTTCGAAAATATTCAATGCATATCATTTCATTTGCCGCTATCTTCTTCTTCTTCTTCCTTTTTGGCTAGGCTCACTTCTGTCCGTGAGACTAGCCTGGCCACTGGTATATGAACCGCTTTCCGCTTCGACCAAGGTTTTGTATTTGCCGCTATAATGAATAATATATCGCAATATTGACGGAGAGCGGTCGGTCTAGTGGATAAGGGCTCGGGCTCGCACGCCTAGGGTCCCGGGTTCGAATCCCGACCAAAACACCAATGAAAAATTGAGATTTTTTTCACGTGTTTCCACTGTAATCCCGATTGGTTTGGACTCCATCTTTATAAAAATCCTGTCCAGACCTCGCTGTGATGCCTGAGCGGTCGGTCTACGGCTCCGGGTGCCTCCCGTGGACGGTTCTCATCGTGCGGATGGGTGGCCCCCTAGTCGTGTACTGGCTAGCTCATTGCATTACAGCTGAGGAGGTAACTTTCTTAAGCGCCTCTAGTAGCTGTGCTTGAGCATACTCGCATTGCTACCCGGGGAAATTAGGTAGGTACCGGCTGTATCGGCAAGGTTTTCTGCAGTTTCCCTTCGCCCTCGGCAAATGCGATACAGTTGGGGATAAGTCGGCTGCAGCTGCACAGGGGGGTGTCTTTGGAAAAGGGGGGGGGGCAAGCTAAAAAGGGAAGAACCCTGGGCAATGCAAATACAATAAAATATATATATATATATCGCAATATGGGCTATGTACAATGTGGCACCCCTACTAGTTTTGCCTTGTGAGCGCGTCGTGAGATGGCGTGGCAATCGCTTTTGGCGCTACCGTCGCGACCTAACTGTAACACAAAAACTGCTGCGCAATTATTCTTATTATTACTGGTCTTCGCGCCTTTTTCTATCATCCACACGTGTGGCATCTTTCTTCTTACGAAACGTAACGTTCTTGTTAAATAAATCATGTTTGAAAACGGCTGCCTCTTCGTACGGTGCCTCACGGTGTAAATAAAATATATTATTTAATAACCCAGTGAATTATTGATAAATGATTGGACCGTTTTTATATATACAAGGAAAGTTCCCATTATTTTTTAATATCAATAATAATTAGGCGTTACTTAATCTAGATTGTCGCAAATTTAAATTATAAGATGATGCGACAGACTAACCTTCCTTTTTCCTCATACGTCAAGTTTTGTTTACGCAACACTTTTTTCCAGCCGATTTTTTCAACATTGCTGATGTTTCGATTTAACGCGCTTTTTGGCTATGGCATGTACTAATTGCGCTACGATTGCGATCGCTCGCTTGCATGCCAGAACATTTCCATAAACAAAATACGCGTTTAAAAATGTTAACAATTGGTAAACTTCGTTGACTCCAATAATAATATTTTTTATCACGATTATACGTGATATTTATAAAAATGGGGACAGGAACTGTGTTTAAACATATGAGACAGGGCTGCAGCCGTTTTCTCATTTCGCCACCGCGAGCGTTACAGTCGAAAAATGTTTGGCCCCGCCCATACGCACATAGCCCACTAAACATACTATTGTGGATTATCATGAGCTTTCTATCTGTCAAAGATTTATTAAAATCCGTAGTTCAGTAAATCTCGATAAGTTATAAGGAGTCAAATACACGGACAGACATACGGAGAAGGGCGATTATTCTTTTCAGATTTTATAATGTTAAAGTTATAGAAACGTGTTAAATGTTTGAGAAATCATTATATCGTATAAAATATATATTTGAAGCTCCGGTAGTTTGAATTTTGGGTTTTATTAATCGAGCCAAGACACACGGATGGATTTATAATTTTGTTACAACCCTCATAAAATATAAGCTGGAGAAATAATCGTTAGAATGAGAATAGAAATCAGACTCGTTTTCCGTTGGAATACTCACATACTTTTATGACGGGCCCAAGTGGCGGAGATTCTCGTACTCCTCCGATCTAGTTATGCTTCTCTCGTGCAGAATACTCCACGAGCCCGATGTATGCGATATCACGAGGGTTAACCGACCAGGACGACGTCGACGACGACAACGATAATGAAACCGGAAACCTGGAAATGTGAGTGCAAAACGACTATGTACCTTTTTCGCGATACACTAGAAAATTCATCCAGAATTCTACACACGTTCGTTTACAATTGTCGTGACGTATCTTACACTGGATATATATATATATTAGGGTGGTTAAAAAAAAATCGATATTTTTTTTTTCGCGGGCCTCAACGGAAATTGTTAGTACATTATGAAAAACTAATTTTTGCAAAATTTAAGTGGTCTAAAAAATTTTTTAGATAGTGCTCAAGCGACTTTTTGGTATTTTAAAATACTTTTTGTTGATAATTTCGGCATGAAAATTCTTTTGTTTATTCTCATAGCAGGAAGTGTCAGTGCTTGATGAAAGTGTTATTCGTTCAAAATTTGGATGCTCTGAAAAAATTTTAACAGCTGCCACAAATAATTTTTTCGCATTTTTTTTTTCAATTTTCGGCTAAAAATCACGAAACAATCGAATCTTTCACTACATTAGTTAATTTTTTGTTTTCTCTCATAATAAGAGGTATAAGTATTTGATGAAAACATAATTTTCTTCAAGCATTAATGCTCCAAAAAGTTTTTTCAATTAGCTCAATCGATTGCTTTCCATTTTCTTGTGTATTCAATTAAAAATCATGATAAATGATAACAGAATGATTTCGAGATATGCGTTAAAAAATATGTATTCTAGTATGTGGCATAAAAGAATTGAAAAACTTAATTCAGCATCCCACTAAACGGCTTTACATGAATTGCTATTTGCAGAACGCTGTTAAAAAAAATATACCCCAATGCCAGAAACTCTATAATCATTTCTTGGATGAAATTCCTGGTAGAATAGAGAAAAAAATAACGTTATAATAATTTATTCTTTTATGAATTACAAAACATTAATTTTGCTGAAATACGACGTACGATTCTTCTTACCATCCTATTTTGAAGATTTGAGCCACTTGTTATAGGCCAGCAAACCTGGACAACGTTTCGCAAACAAGCTCACATTTTTTATTTCAGTACATTCTATACAATTAAAAATCTTGGTAAAATTGGTAATAAAATGAAATTGGTAATAAAAATAAGTCAAATTAATTGGTTAAGAGCAACTATTTTTCAACTGCATCTTCGAAGTAAGCACGTAAGTTTGTAGATACTCGTATGCTGTTATCTGGAATACGTGTTTTCAAACACATCTTTTGAAATTGTTCTATTTATTATTATCTTTCGACATGCTTTTTAGCTAGAAGTACAAGAAAATAAGAATCCGCTTAAATTAGCTTAAAAAATGTTTTGAAGTAAAAAGTTTTGAGAAAATAGTCTCATCAAATATTTACGACTCTCGTTTTAATAGGAAACCAAAAATTGATTTTTGTAGTTAAAAATTTGATTATCTCGTCATTTTTATCGAAAAAATGAAAAAAAAATGCAGAAAAATTACTTGAGGCAGCTTTTTAAATTTTTTAAGAGTGATCAAATTTTGCACAAATCACGTTTTCATCAAGCACTAACACTTTCCGCTATGAGAGCAAAATAAAAAAAATTTCATGTCGTGATTTTCAACAAAAAATAGAAAAAAATATGGAAAAGTCGCTTGAGCACTATCTAAAAAATTTTTTAGACCATTCAAATTTTGCAAAAATTAGTTTTTCATAATGTACTAACAATTTCCGTTGAGGCCCGCGAAAAAAAAATGTCGATTTTTTTTCATATATATATATGAAAAAAATATATATATGAAATCATATATACATTTCTGCTCATATATATATATATATATATATATATATATATGAGCAGATTCATTGGTTTTCGAGCATTTTCTCGGGAGGGGTCTTTCGAATTTGCTGAAAATTGGGTACTTCGAAGTACCTCAAAAACTATCGCCAAATACCAAATTTCAACTGTCTAAGTGCCCAAGGTCATGAGAACGAGCCTTTTAAAAGTCTAAAAATCACCATATTTAACCTATCTTCAAAATGATGATTCACGAAAACCTCACCTTCAAATTGAATGATACAAATCACATTTTGTTCAGTATGCCATCTAATTTGTAGAAAAAAAATTTGAGTCACCTAAGCCAAAAGGCCTTTTATCCCGACTACGTTAAATAACTTGAAATTTTCAATAATATGATGATTTTAAAATTATCGCCACAAATTCATTTTTAATCTCACTAACTTCTAACATGGCTCATTTTTTTCGTTCTTTTATACCCTTCAAGCGAATGCAGCTAAAAATTTCATTTGCGTAAAGGAACTCCGAGATATTTCATTTCAAAGTTAGTCATTTTTGAAATATTACGAAAAATCGCTGACTTTTACCTTACACTACGCATTTCTATCAACTTCAATCGTTACCAAAATTTAGGTGAGAGTAGTTTTTTATATGTAGAACGACTCCCCTTAAGGAATTTCTTGGCCCGAACTTCCATCACTCTCTACAGCCTGCTCAAGATCACAATAATTCTGATTACTTTTGAGTTAAAAAATTAATAATGCAGTGTTCATTACTTTTTTTGAAGATTATTTTACACACATTTCAATACGGTCACACTAAATTTAAGCTAATATTGCGTTAAAAACTGTAAAGAAATTTTTAACATTATTATCACGTTGTATAAAGCATATTTAAGTCAAAATTTTTACTTTAAATTATTTTATGTTTATTTCTTTTAAAATAAAAACATCTTTTCAATACTTCAATTAATATACATAAATTTTTCCAATTATAATAGACAAGCTCTTAATTTTTACGAATCTCATTGTTTAGATTCGTTCAGAAACTTTATTTTCTCATAATTTAAAATTGAATCATTTTCGTAAAATAAGTAATGTATTATTCGCATCATCTAGTTATCAGTGAAAAAAGCAATAATTATTCGAGTGAATCTACTCAACCCCCATAGGGGTCGTGCGTGGTGCTTACAACGCCACGAAGTGGGCAATTTCTACATTAGCTAAGTGTTAAGTAATCAAGCGCGTATACGCGGGTGACAAGATTTTTTAATTGATTTACGATACAAAATTGATTTGTTTGTTTTGCTTCATCAAAAAGATATTGGTAAATGCAGGGCAGCTCTCACACACCATTTTGGTTTCGAGAAGATTGACCATTTTTGAAATACTGTTCTTTTCCCGAGAGCGCTGCCCATTTCGCATGAAAGAGCGAGAAACAAACGGAACGAATTATATGGCCGATTCGTCGCCCGTGCTTTATGTTTCTACGACATTTGAGATATATCTTGAGCCACATTTTTTAAAAATTTTGATATAATTTTAGCCCCCAGCACGATCGTTAATCACGAGCTGAAAACCTTAATTGCTCATTTTTAACATTATTAATCGTAAAATTTGTCTTTATTCCTATCATTCAAAGCCAAAATAACACCGCACAAATTGCACATTCAGACACGAGAGAGCGCGCACATCGGCGGTGGTGTTGCTCTCTCTATAGCTCACGCACGGTCCCTATTGGTGAGCTGTGTCTCTTTACTCCTGAATACAGCTATATAAAATTAGCCGCTCGATTTTGACTTTTGCATTTTTTTAAATTTATAATGATTGTTTGTCGATAGTTTGTGATTGTTTGATTAATTAAAATATTTGTTTGATCATATTTTTTATCAAACAAACGAAACAAAAAAGGGCGTTAAGTTAGCCGCAAATTTTTGAAATTTTGTCTAATTTGATTTTTTCAAACGCCAATCGATTCGGAATCGTTTGTTTGAAACAAATAATATTATTTGAACGTTTGTTTGATTGTTGTTTTTCCAAAAAATGAATAAATAAAATATTGGATCATTGTAGCTTTTACACTGGATTCCAATATAACCTCGAGCATTGGCCGAAGCGGTTGAGTTTACTTTTCAGAGCAATCATGATCTCGATTTTGTGTATAAAAAATGTGTACATCTATTCGATTTAAAAACATTGAATTATTTCTATTACCAGGCTAGCATTAAAATTAGGCTGTGTCTAGTCGTCCGGACACCCGGACAAAGACGCGTCCGGTATTCGTCCGGATATTTGTCCAAAATGAGGTTATTTTTTTTTCAATTAATTTTTTTATAGTATAATGGTATATTGAAACTCCCTCCGAATATACACCTCGTAGCTATAAATATCCGGACGAATAACCGCACGTAATTCGTCCGGATATACAATTTATAATGATTTTCGTATATCCGAACGAATAATCCTACAGAATTCATCCGGGTATATAATGAATTACGTATCGACGAACGATTTCCAAGGGTTCTAATATGTATCCGGACGACTAATCGTATGTAATTTATCCGGATATATGATGAATAAAGGTATTTGCATGTATCCGAACGAATAATCGCACGTAAGTCCTCCGGATATACAATTTATGACAGTTGTTATAAGAGTTGGACATGAGGAAATAGTAGGGTGGGTTTGGGTCATCTTGCGGTGGTTTTTTGAATAGTTGGACATGAAGAAATAGTAGGGTGGGTTTGGGTCATCTTGCGGATGTTTTTTGAATAGTTGGACATGTGGAAATAGTAGGGTGGGTTTGAGTCATCTTGCCGTTGTTTTTTGAATAGTTGGACATGAGAAAATAGTAGGGTGGGTTTGGGTCATCTTGCGGTTGTTTTTTGAATAGTTGGACATGAGGAAATAGTAGGGTGGGTTTGGGTCATCTTGCGATTTTTTGAATAGTTGGACATGAGAAAATAGTAGGGTGGGTTTTGGTCATCTTGCGATTGTTTTTTAAATAGTTGGACATGTGGAAATAATAGGGTGGGTTTGAGTCATCTTGCGGTTGTTTTTTGAATAGTTGGACATGTGGAAATAGTAGGGTGGGTTTGGGTCATCTTGCGGTTGTTTTTTGAATAGTTGGGCATGTGGAAATAGTAGGGTGGGTTTGGGTCATCTTGCCGTTGTTTTTTGAATAGTTGGACATGAGAAAATAGTAGGGTGGGTTTGGGTCATCTTGCGGTTGTTTTTTGAACAGTTGGACATGAGGAAATAGTAGGGTGGGTTTGGGTCATCTTGCGATTTTTTGAATAGTTGGACACGTGGAAATAGCAGGGTGGGTATGGGTCATCTTGCGGTTGTTTTTTGAATAGTTGGACATGAGGAAATAGTAGGGTGGGTTTGGGTCATCTTGCGGTTGTTTTTTGAATAGTTGGACATGAGGAAATAGTAGGGTGGGTTTGGGTCATCTTGCGGCTGTTTTTTGAATAGTTGGACATGAGGAAATAGTAGGGTGGGTTTGGGTCATCTTACAGTTGTTTTTTGAATAGTTGGGCATGTGGAAATAGTAGGGTGGGTTTGGGTCATCTTGCGGTTGTTTTTTGAATAGTTGGACATGTGGAAATAGTATTTTCATTCAACTATTCAAATACATGTTCAACTATTCAAAAAACAACCGCAAGATGACCCAAACCCACTCTACTATTTCCTCATGTCCAACTATTCAAAAAACAACCGCAAGATGACCCATACCCACCCTACTATTTCCACGTGTCCAACTATTCAAGAAACAACCGCAAGATGACCCAAACCCACCCTACTATTTCCTCATGTCCAACTATCCAAAAAATAACCGCAAGATGACCCAAACCCACCCTACTATTTCCTCATGTCCAACTATTCAAAAAACAACCGCAAGATGATCCAAACTCACCCTATTATTTCCACATGTCCAACTATTCAAAAAAACAATCGCAAGATGACCCAAACCCACCCTACTATTTCCACATGCCCAACTATTCAAAAAACAACCGCAAGATGACCCCAACCCACCCTACTATTTTCTCATGTCCAACTATTATAACAACTATCATAAAATGTATATCCGGATGAATCACGTGCGATTATTCGTTCGGATACATGCAAATTCCTTTATTCATCATATATCCGGATGAATTACGTACGATTAGTTATCCGGATACATATAACAACTATCAGAAATTGTATATTCGGATGAATTACCTGTGAGTATTCGTCCGGATATAATATACGGAAACCATTATAAATTGTATTTCCGGACGAATTACATGCGATTACTCGTCCGGATACATGCAAATACCTTTATTTCTTATGTATCCGTATGAAATACGTACGATTAGGCGTCCGGATACATATTAGAACCCTTGGAAATCGTTCGTCGATACGTAATTCATTATATACCCGGATGAATTCTGTATGATTATTCGTTCGGATATACGAAAATCATTATAAATTGTATATCCGGACGAATTACGTGCGATTATTCGTCCGGACATTTATAGCTGCCAGATGTATTTTCGGAGGAAGTTTCAATATACCATCATACTATAAAAAAATTAATTGAAAAAAAAAAATAACCTCATTTTGAACAAATATCCGGACGAATACCGGACGCGTATTTGTCCGGGTGTCCGGACGACTAGACACAGCCTAATTTTAATGCCAGCCTGGTAATATAAATAATTCAATGTTTTTAAATCGAATAGATGTACACATTTTTTATACACAAAATCGAGATCATGATTGCTCTGAAAAGTAAACTCAACCGCTTCGGCCAATGCTCGAGGTTATATTAGAATCTATTGTAAAAGCTACAACGATCCAATATTTTATTTATTCATTTTTTGGAAAAACAACAATCAAACAAACCTTCAAATAATATTATTTGTTTCAAACAAACGATTCCGAATCGATTGGCGTTTGAAAAAATCAAATTAGACAAAATTTCAAAAATTTGCGGCTAACTTAACGCCCTTTTTTGTTTCGTTTGTTTGATAAAAAATATGATCAAACAAACGTTTTAATTAATCAAACAATCACAAACAATCATTATAAATTTAAAAAAAATGCAAAAGTCAAAATCGAGCGGCTAATTTTATATAGCTCCTGAATACTCCTGGATACGGGTGTCTAGGCCAGGGAGACTAGAGAGAAGGAGTGAACACACCGTACAAGAAGTGTACCCAAAAATCAGTAGAAAATGAGAGGCGCTGCGATTGCAAAGTACAATTTTGTAATATATATATGCCATGTCAACACCTCTCATAACCTCAATTCAAAAGTGTAGTATAACCTCAATTCCTCAATCGATACAATTATAACCTCAGTCTTTTTAAATTGGGCTGCGTCAACGAAGTGGATATTGCGTAGACTGTGTGTGGCGTAAACATTGGATTTTTCATGTGTATTGATATAATCGTAAAAATATTAATTAAATCTAGTATACATTTGATGCTCCCGAATGAATTTAGGTAAATGGCAATTTCCATTTGGAGTTTTATATATTCTTGTGTTTCTGAGTCGAATTAAATAAAAGGAAATAACCCAATGAGTGGCGTTTAAATTTACCAGCATTCACATTTATAAAATCAGATTAGCATAAAAGCGATGAGCTGCATTGAAAGTAAATTGCGACAAATTTTGGCTTCTTGTATTCACGTATAAAAATTATTTTCTTGCTTTGACCCTATTGAAATGTGCGTAAAATAATCTCCAAAAAAAAAGTGTGATGTTCAGCAGGCTGTAGAGAGTGATGGAAGTTCGGGCCAAAAAATTCCTTAAGGGCAGACGTTCTAGATATAAAAAACTACTCTCACCTAAATTTTGGTAACGATTGAAGTTGATAGAAATGCGTAGGTAAGGTAAAAGTCAGCGATTTTTCGTAATATTTCAAAAATGACTAACTTTGAAATGAAATATCTCTAAGTTCCTTTACGCAAATGAAATTTTTAGCCGCATTCGCTTGAAGGGTATAAAAGAACGAAAAAAATGAGCCATGCTAGAAGTCAGTGAGATTAAAAATGAATTTGTGGCGACAATTTTAAAATCATCATATTATTGAAAATTTCAAGTTATTTAACGTAGTCGGAATAAAAGGCTTTTCGGCTTAGGTGACTCATATTTTTTTTCTACAAACTAGATGACATACTGAACAACATGTGATTTATATCATTCAATTTGAATGTGAGGTTTTCGTGAATCATCATTTTGAAGATAGGCTAAATATGGTGATTTTTAGACATTTAAAAGGCTGGTACTTATGACCTTGGGCACTTAGACAGTTGAAATTTGGTATTTGGCGATAGTTTTTGAGGTACTTCGAAGTACCCAATTTTCAGCAAATTCGAAAGACCCCTCCCGAGAAAATGCTCGAAAACCAATGGATCTACTCATATATATTTAACAATAATAATGTTGAATTTAATACTATTAAATTCAAAAAAAATACGGTTTGGTTTAATTCAATGTAATTGTTTTTTTTTTTATTATTATTAGAGCCATACATTTAATGGGGGAAAAGTGCTATTCATTCCAAGCATTAACGATATTACATTTTAGATTACAGCCTGAAGATATCGAATGGAGAAACTGACAAAAAAAATGTATGATAGATTTGAACATTCAATCAATTGTTGCATTGAATTAATCATCGTTGGTATTTTTGTAAAATAGCCCAACAAAAAGTAACTAAATAACCCAGCGTTCAAGTTTGTGCATTTTTTAATTAATTAGTATTAATACAATTTTAACAATATTAGATCAAATTATCTCAAAATCTTTGGAGTATTTTATATTATTATTTTTGAAATTCAATTTTCTTAGTACAATTTTTCACGATCCACTTCATTCTTCTTCTGTTGAGCCTTTTTATTAGCTCGAAGATTATCATACGACATCATTATGAGCAAATTTTTTCGTACAAAAAATCGCATAGGCTGTTTGAAAGAAAATTTAAAAAAAATGAATAATGGAGACCCGCGTTTTTTAATGATTTTTTTCTCCCTTCAGGATATTTTTATCTGTGCGTTTGTGGCTGATTCTCGCTTTCGCTTTCTCTTATTCCTTCTCGGAAGCTACGGAGATTCCTAACGATAAGGGTACTCTCCCACAAAACGAGGGGAAGGGAGAAATAAAAGGAGAGGGGATACAGAGGCGCTTGTGCCCCGTCAACGATCCATAAATTCAACAATTTGTCCCGGTCCCGTCCGCCCCGGTGTTTTGATCTCTCGCGAGACCAAAACGATTCCGGTCTTCATCGCCCTCCGCCCACAATGCATTTATCCCATGTACAAACAACCCCCGCTCCCACTTTTTGCATAATTATCCCATTATCGTTGCTACGTTAATAAAATATTCTCATCCCGAAGAAATTCTTCTCTTACTCAAAAAAATCTATACCGCTAATTCGATAATTAATTGTTCAAAAATTTTCCGTTATTTTCTGACCGGAACTATTTTTTCATGACGAAAAATAAAAATTTTTTAAAATGAATTTTCAAAATAAATTCGTCCAGAAAAATCAAATTTTTTCAATTTTTAATACAAAAAATAAATCCAAATTTGTGAATATTTGTCAGTTTATACTTTTGCGATATTAATCGTAATTTAGGATTTTTTCGCAATTAATTTTACAATGTTATTGACGATTATATATTTTTGTAATTTCACAACGAAATATTTGGATAATTCAAAAAATTCAAAGTTCTAATTTACCGGAAATAACTCTTCCCGCGGCATGTTTGAGTAAATAATATGTTTTACGTTAATAATCGATTACAAGCGACGGCGTTCAAAAATCAAATATCGTTTAATTCTCGCTATAAACGCTTTAGAAAATAAAATATATAATTATGGAAAAAAAATTAGTTACGATGAACAAAATTGTTCGACGTTTGCAGGTATGACAAAAAAAATTTATATGAAATACCCCATATAAACGTACATATATATATGGTTTTCTTTATGGCGAAGAAGCCTCACGAGCGGTTCCTTTGTCTTTTCGCACAAAGAATTTCAACACCGCGGACAAAACTACGACTCGTTATAACTGGCTTCTCTAAAACACATTTGTAAATATGTACATATATATATATATATATTTATACATATATTTATATACATATGATATTCACCCACAGTTGAAGCATGTTTGACCAGAGACACTCTTTTAATTCTCTTTTCTACATGCCTTCACTGTATAAAATACACAGTCGAAAAATTGGTGCGAATATGGACCTCTTGTCTTGTTCGAAACTTTTGCTCCCTCTCGATTTTACAAAAAAAAAATTGTAATTATTAAGACTTTGCCATTCAATGACCAAAATGTATGGAAACGTGGATCCAAATTTTAATTGAAACAATAAAAATACTACGTGCGTTTGTGCCATTTACCAAAATATACAAATGTTTTTTTAGTTTAAAGGATTGTTCGTTATAAGTGTCGAAAAAGAGTGTTTACCTAAAACATTTTTTTAAATAGAAAAAAAAACAGTAATTTTGGATACTCCATTGAGCTTTTTTTGTGTAGTATAAATTAACAATCCTATATTTAATGTTCGTTTGGGAATTTTTCACCTGCGAATGGGAAGCACGTGAATGATCAACATTGAAAAATATTCCGAGATATTCTGAATAAAATGAACCATCAATTTCTTTATTTATACTTAATACTGAGGCAGAATTATTGTTATTTTTTTTTTTAATTGAAAATATATCGGAACTGAAATGATGGTCCAAATTGCCACAAATTTTTTTATACACACGTTTGCACACATACGTACACGTATATATAGGGTATTACTAATGTGCCTGCCACCGAGAAGAGACACACGAGTAGAATCCGGCGGAGAAACGAGAGAAAAGAAGAAGAGAAGTGTTTTATTGGGGAGTTTGTATACAGTATAAGGTCTCTTCTTTATGGAGAATTGGTGACAGAGAAAAAAAAAACAGAAAAAGAGAGAGAAAGAATAACCAAAGAGGAAAAATACAAAACGAATGAAATTAATGACCAAAAATCGGGTAAACCGAAACTAGAAAGCAGAGGGATTAATTAAAGACGCAAAATATCAAAAGAAAATAATTATCGGAAAACGGGGAGGGGGGGATAAATAAAAAAAAACTATGAGCAAACGAGGACGTTGAGGAAAACAATATAAAAAAGTTAACACAAAAAATGTTTAGCAGTCGGAAAAATTGTTAAAAATGACAGAGAAATAACATAGCGAAGTATAAATTACTAGAGAATTTATGTTATTTGGTAGAGAAAAGCCCATATAGTTTGGGGGTACGTAGTCTCATCAGGACGAAAGAAATATTGGTTAACTCGTTTGTTTCGATCAATGTTTTACGTTACGTTTTACGCCCAAACGGATTTATGTACGTACAATGACAATGATGAGTGTTTCCAGGCTTTTTTATCGTCAGTTATGTATAGCTTCGATTTACTCTCATTTATATACATGTATATATGTATATAATATGTATGTGGAGTCTCAAACATGGTCGCGGCACTTTTCAACGGAGGACAGCGTGAATTGCATACGAAATTTCGTATCCTGATGAGTGGGTAACTGCTCTGAATGATATATCTATATATATATAATACGTACACATGACAATGAATCAAGGCTCATCTCCTCAACGTCCAGGAAAGAAAAAGAAACATTTGAACAATTTGACTCTCATTACCCCAACGAGAAATACAGACATATTATAAATCATTGATAATTAGTTGCGAATAATTACCGAGTAACAATTAGTGTGAATTATTGACATACATGACGAAATATTCTATTAATTAACATCGTGTATGAATTTTGTAACAGAAAACTGTGCATTGAATTTATTGAATCTCATTCCGCTTTAGGTTTAAAATATTCATATACAAAATTATGAACCTTTTATGTCACCGAAATTCTAGGAAATGTACAGGAACCCAAGATTCCAGCTTGATTCGAGGGTCAGGTGAGCTCAACCTAATACTGACCTTTAACCTAATCTCAATAACAAAGTTACGCTCATTCTACGATTATACTCAAGGTTGAATTTAATTTTCACTAAAAGTGAAATGAGCACTCGAAGTTTGCATTTTATTCTGCAAATGTGACCTTAAAGATAAAATCAAGTTTGTCCTTTACTTCGACTAGTTTTTGATATTTTCTGAACAGCCATTGAAAAATGACACGATTTTCTTTTTTAATTGATCTCTATTGAAACTCTGCTTCGAATTTGAATTTAATTTGAATCCGTAGGAAAGTGCAATATACTGATGATTAAAAACATTAAAATATATGAATTTACCAAAAAATCTATAAAATTTTTAAGTTCGGTCAAAACTAAATTAGCCTCAGATAATTTCGTCCAAAAATATAAATTGCCAATTCATCTATAATTCTGCAGTACCAAAGAAGCCCTGGATCACTGTATCAATATCGAAATTTCATTTCGTCCTTTAATTACATACATCATTAAAATCGAGGTAGAATTTCTCTCTTCTCAATGGGGGAGAATATTTCAAGATTTATAAATTCACACCTCCAGCTGGATTTCAAAGCCTTTTTGTACGTTCAGTCACACACACGAATGTATTTATACATACGTGTATATAAATATATTTAATAACGCTGTGCACCCCCAGGAGTCTCCCTATCACGTTACACACCTCGGGAATTATCCTCTCTCTTTTCACCTCTCTTTCATCTCGTTCTCTTTCCATAGCACAGCGTCTTTTCTCTCGTTCTCTTATCTCGTTACTCGTACTCTGTTTTAACACAGGCAGCGATTACACGTTGTGGACGAGCATGAACGATCGTAAAACAACCTATCCGTCGGTATCAATTAAGGAGAATTTCTTTATACACATATTTATGCATATAAACATATGCATATGGGTGTTTATGTGTGTATAGATATATATGTATACAAGAATAAATGTTATTATGTGTATATAATGCATAGCTGAATTCTGGTGATATTAATTCAAGAAATTATATTAAACAGGATATAATGAATTTATAGGAATTCTGGGATTTGAAAACGCTGTATGAATTTTCGACGTTATGCTATAAAATCAGTGGATTACTCTATCCATTGTATACGTACACCGTCGAGGAATCTTTCCGTGCTTATATAATTGTAACAACAATATTTTTTTATTGCTATTATTACTTTTTTATGTTATTATTATTGTTTTTCTTGTTATTGTCATTCAGTGGTGCCTCTTAAGGTTTCTACGATTATACCTTGCGTTTATATGTGTATTATGCATCTACGTGTGTAGGAAATGCAGCAGATGATTCTGTCAAGAGAAAAATACGTATAAAATATGCTTTGTGAAGTGAAATACATTTTTTATGCATTGAGAGCGAAAGAGGAAATGAGTTTTTAATTTTTAAGTATTCACTTTGCAAAGCGACTCACCATTTTTCAATCAGTAAGGGAAAATGACTGTTAAATGATTCTTGGATTTTGATTGTGGTCAAAACGTGTCTTTTTTAGTTTTTTCTTGAGCTCAAAGAATTTTGAAAAAATGTTTTATTGGAGTAATAAAATTATATTGCTATTGTAGTGAATAATAATTTTCTTAAGACTTTTGGAGCCTGTGAAAAATTAGGTTTGAGGAAAATCATATTTGTTTTTTATGTGGAACTACCCATGTGAAATGCGAAACGATGAAAGTCGAGTCCCTTTTTCTCTCTTCTTTCTTTCTCTGCGCTGGTCACCGCGCGGGCGTTTAATGCATAAATATGTAAATAATGCATCGCCGCAGATATTTTTCATCGGGTGTCCCACGAGAGAGAGTCCACGCGGTTGAAACTAACTTATGGTCGTCGCTTTTCGAGAAGAGAGAAAGAGAAAGAGAAAGACAGAGAGAGAGAGAGAGAGAGAGAGAGAAATCGCAAGGCCCAAAAGTTCGGAACTTCTCTTTTAAAAAACAAAAATAAACAAAGAGAAAAAGAAAGAGAGAAACAATCTCTCGAGGTTGCTTTTCGCTCTCGCGTGCCCATCTATCGTCCTCGTCGTACACCAGGACCCCAAACGCCTCTCGAGAATAATTTTCTTTTTTTTTTTTATCACTTTTTTAACTCGATCTACCAATCGATACGAGAGCAACGCGATTGCGTGTCGACCTTACGTGTCTTGCGACACCCATTAACCGTTATCATAATCAAAACAAAACCATAACTTCATTTGTGGCAATTTTACGAGAACTACGTAACGTAACCTCGGTTTTGGCAAATCTACGAGGATTAGGAAACCTCGCTTTTGGCGATTTTTCAAGATTCAAGAAACCTCGATTTTTCGCGAATTTCACGGAAATTATGTAACTTCAGTTTTGACAGTTTTTCAAGAATTACCTGACCTCGGTTTTGGAATTTTTTCAATAATTATTAACCTTTAATTATGGAAACTTTATTGTAATAATGCAACACATATTTTGAAAATTTTTCAAGTATCACAAACCGTCGATTGTGGAAATTTGACAGGAATTACGTCACTTTGGCTTCGATCTATATTAAACGATTAGGCGACCTCGGTTTTAGCAACTTTCCGAGAAAAATCTAGCTCCGACGATGGCAAACATTGAAAAAATCAGGAAACCACAATTTCGAAAATGTTTAAGGCCGACCTCGCATAATACTATTGGGAGGATCGAGAAAAGAATTGCCTGTATCGACTTTCACCGAAATTCCATAATGCAGGCTCGAAAAATGTCCATTGATGTTCACGAAGTGAAAAAAATGAATTGTTGTATTGTTCCAATAAACGAATCCCGACCGTTTCGACCTTTATATCTTTTTTTTTAACTTTTTTGAACCTCTTTTGTTTTTTTCTCTCGGCCATAGGCACTCAACCCTTCGCAGCTCTTTTCTCTCTCTCTCTCTCTCTCTCTCTCAATCTCTCTCTCTTTCTTGCTTTCTCACTATATTATTCGATGTCTGATCTTGGTAGCTTATTTGGTTTATTTCTACTGCTAGTACGCGCGTTCTGATCCCGCGAGCCCAGGAGAGTTGCGTCTGCTATCTAAAAACCACTACACATCGAAAAGCGGTTGCTCTCCCATTCCCTCTCTTCTTCGTTTCCCTCATGTTATCTTTCTCTCTCCGGCCAAGTTCGACGTCGTATTATATGTATCTGGACTCTTCGGTGGTTTTGCAACGGCGCGAAGCACGTGTTTTGCCAGTTCCTATTGTTTCCTGTATGATAAATGGCTATCGAGAGCTCCCTCTCCTTCGAAGAGCGAGCGAGTGAGGAACGAAACTCCGGCCAGAGACCTTTGTCGTCTTCTTGATATTTTACCACTTTATACACACCGGGTGTCTAAAAAAATCCTAATGAAACTCCACCCAGTACATATAGCATATGAAATTCTGAAGCAAAAAGTCCTTAGCCATTTTCCTCTGCACTCCATCGTTCATTGCTTACTAATCAATTAGTCACAAATCAATGCCGAATTTCTCTGTCCTCTAGCATACTGGCATCGCTTCGTATCTCGGGTTTTGAGAGTAAAACTTTTTTTTAGAAACTGAGAAAGAAAATGTTAAAAAAAATCATGTTTCTACGTCAATTTTTCAATTTTTTATTGATTTTTTATGATTTTTTAACGAAGATCGTCGATATTGCGTCCGAGTCTATCTTGTGGGAGAGAAATGTTGGAAACTCACGAGCGATACGCTCGACCCCATCCACCATGACTGGAATGGTGGGGAAAGTTGCACATGGGCTCCCCACACTCTCGCTCTATATTTCTTATCAGCCTCGCACTGGATTGGCTACATACTAAACTAATTAATATCGAATGAACGGTGCATCGCAGAAATAAGTGAAAAGGGACTTTTCTTCTCTGAATCTTGAATCCTATCGCCTGCATAAAATTTCACCGCAACTTTTCGGATCCCTTATATATGCGTTCGCATTTAAATAGTCCACTACCATAAAAGCTTATTACTTAAGTTTCGAAACACAATATACGTCTTTCTGATTCTAATTCATCGAAATATGTACATACACAGTGGACGTACAGTCAATATCGCGAATGCATACGTTTTCACCGCAGAACCGACGAAAGAATCGACAAAGAGGATAGCAGAATGAAAAAGGGGGATCTGCGAGACTCGACACGCAGTCTGCCGGGTCCGAGGAAAAAAAAAATCTCACGAAAAAGAAACGGGGAATATTTCGATCCTTCTTCTGGGTCTGGGCCGGTTTACTGTCAACTGCAACGAGGTTCATGGGCAAGTACATGGATTTATTTGTTTTAGAGTTAAGCAGTATCGTCATCATGGTCTTTTGCGGTATTTTGCGTGTACCGTGGCATAAAAATAAGATTAAAAAAATATGTTTTTGTTTATTGGAGATGAAGCATTCGATCAACTTTGTAACGTGGCTATAATTTTTTTTAACCACGTTTTAAGTGACCTGTTGGAAAGTGTATAAATATTATTCGCTCCCAATCAACTTTATTCCATATATTAACGTTACTGCCTGTAACTAACACCAGAGAAACTTGTTAAAAAAAAATGAAAAAAAGCTCAAACCAACCCTGCAGATTGTTCGAAGTGCAGTATGCATGCAAGGAAACACAGCAGGAGGGAATCGTAAAGACTCTCGACGCACACCCAAACGTAAACGTACGAACACTCGAATATATAAGTAGCTTCTGAAATCCGTAGCTGATCCAAGAACGATAGTGTTGGGATGCTCAGCGGGAGAATTAACTGCGGTTACCACAACTAACTCATGCAGCATCCTCGACTTATTCTCATCGAGATAACGTAACTTACCGTTACAAAAAACCGCGAAATTGGCTCAAAATTTACAAAAACTTTTAAAAAAACACATCAACTTCATTCAGTCCGGAACTTCTAAAGCCAAATTCACTTTTAGTGTAGTGAATACGTCTTAAAAATATGTATAAATTTTCGACAAATTTTAAACTTCTGAAAAGACATTGACATTTGATGAACCCGAAAAACCTTTAAAAATGTATTGAGGACCAGCGAATGCAGAACCTCTCAGAATCTGGTTTAAAATTTATAAAAACTTCTGAAAAATCTCATCTATTTTTGGTGAATCGAAAAAGTTTTTATAAAAAAAGTATATTGGTTATCCTGGGGCATTGAGATCCAAAAGTTCAAAAAAATATCATCCCTATAATGAGCTTAACTGAAATATTAATTATCGAACAGAAGAAATAGGAAAGTTTCAGAAAAGAAACGTATTGGAGATCGTATGAAAAAGAATCTTCTTGCATGTGCGACTCAAAAAAGCTACAGTCAATAATTTTTAAAATTTCCATTCAATAAATTATGCTGACAAAAAGACTACAGAATGAGTAAAAAGTTTATATACGAGAGATTGAGTAATAATGATGAAAATGTGACGAGATAATGGTATTAAAACGACATGGATGGTTTCCGGGTTTACGAAGCTTCCGTGCGACGGAAAAGACACGCGGAATATCTTTTTAGTGTCCACGTGCGCGCAAAGACGCGAGAAACTCTCCAGTTTCTCTCGCGTCTCTCCGTGCATACAAGTCATAGGGAGAGAGATAACCAAAGACAGCAAAAGAGAAAAAGAGGCTGAAAAAGAGAGTGAGTGAGAGAGAGAGAGAGAGAGAGAGAGAGAAGAGAAAAACAGAAAAGAGTGTAGTGAGGACGCGCGCGCGTTTAGGCTCAGCATCACTTTCAACCTCGACGGAGACCCTCGGTCATTCTTATCAGAATCGCAGCATCTTTCCACTCCCTATACATATATAGAATTGTATGCATGTTTTTTATCTCTTTCTCTCTCGTATGTGCACTTGCTCCTTTCTTTCTTTCTCTTTCTCTTTCTCGTACGTTCTGTGAGAAAAATCTTTCTGTCCGATAAATCGAAGACGGTAGCATAGCCCGAGTCAGTCCCGTGTGCCGAGACAAAATGTGAGGAGAGAAATAATGGCCGATTACCGCAGTCACATTAATTATCTCTGCATCAGCATTTTGTTAATGAATCTCCTATACATGTATACTTACATACATATGGGGAATTCTAGAACAATTCTCCGAGTCCATGAATTCTCTCATACTCCCATTCTCTTCCTTCTTTTACATCAATATAATTGATGTATATTATTATAGCCCCTAGAAAAAATGTACAATCGGCTCAATATTAGCCAATACTGGGCCACACTTGGCCAATGTTGGGCCAGACTTGGCCGATGTTGGGCCGATTGTATATTTTTTCTAGGGAGGTAATGTTCGTTGGTAGTGAAAAGCGATTGTAGTCGTTATTAATTTAACACATTTGAGAATTTGTCTTCAAAATGTGAAGTTTTCATTTTTTTTTTTTAATATTTTCATTCAAAGTTCTAAAAAATGTGGCTTTTTCAATAATGTTAGAATATTTTTCGTTTTTCTAATATACGTTTTATGATGATCCCATCATTGTGGTGTTCAATCGTTCGCCACCCCTGGAATAAATGATAAAGTACCGTTGGGGGCAAAAAGAGAGTAAGCAAGAGAGAGAGAGAGAGAGAGAGAGAGAGAGAGAGAGAGAGAGAGAGAGAGAGAGAGAGAGAGAGAGAGAGAGAGAGAGAGAGAGAGGGAGGGAGGGAGGGAGGGAGGGAGGGAGGGAGGGAGGGAGGGAGGGAGGGAGGGAGGGAGGGGAGGGAGGGAGGGAGGGAGGGGGAGGGAGAGAGAGAGAGAGAGAGAGAGAGAGAGAGAGAGAGAGAGAGAGGAAAACGACGACGCGATAATATTGTGCTTTATGGCGCGTATAACCCACTCCACGTGGCACGTACGTGGGATGAATTTACCGACTTCCAACACCCCAGTAGCACCGATATACATATAATGTACATATTACTTTTATGCGCCATTTACCAATGTATAAGTACATGAAAATTTCAACCTTCTCTATTTTTGAGGTTTTCTGTTTGTTTATACTTTGTAAGTTAATTTATTGTTTCTCACTATTGCTTAAAATAGTTTTAAATTTGAATTTATACCACTCCATAAACAGGCGAATGCCAAAAAATGTGAAAATCAATTAGCATCACGAATTTAAGCATTTAAAACTGACCACTAATTTAAAAATATACGAAAGGAAATAGAAGACGAAAAAAAACGTAAGCATTTAACAATTTTAGGGGACGAAAAGTCAAGAGGCCGAAAATTCAATACAACGAACAATCGAAGTATGGAAAATATATTCAAAATGCAGACACAAGGATTAAAAGAGTTTATGGATTAAAAGAGTTAATCGAAGTTGAGACACGATAAATCTGGAGTGAAATTAATTGCCGTTCAGGGCTGCCCTGTCTATTGGTTTTAAGCATTTAAAATTGACCACTAATTTTAAAATATATGAAATCAAATAGAATACGAAAAAAAACGTAAGCATTTAACAATTTTAGGGGACGAAAAGTCAATAGACCGAAAATTCAATACAACGAACAATCGAAATATGGAAAATATATTCAAAATGCAGACACCAGGATTAAAAGAGTTAACAGATTAAAAGAGTTGATCGAAGTTGAGACACGATAAATCTAGAGTGAAATTAATTGCCGTTCGGGGCTGTCCTGTCTGTTGGGCAACCAGCAATGTACACCCGGTTGTGAGCAACGGGGCAAAAGGGTCTTTCCTCGAGTGGGACCTGAGAGGATCTTCTTCAGAGGGCCAACACACGTGTTTTCTATCTATCTACGTGTGTATGTGTGTTTCACATTCTCCATTCCTTCGCATCCCTCTCTCGTGCTCTTTTATCTTCTTCTTTCTCGCTCTCTTTTTCTCTTATATTTTCAAGACTGTTACTGGCTGCTGTAGCCACTACTCGAACTGGTTGACATCCTACAAATAAAATCAGCTCGAGGAATTCTCGCGACGACACGAGAGAAGGCCCTCTTTGAGACCTCTGCGATATTTTCCTTTCTTTTTCTTTCTTTCGTCCTCTATTCCTCTCGTTTTTTATCTTCCTCTATTTTCTTATTACTAACTAAAGTATAATTCTATCATTACAATTCTGTCACATTCTCACTTTTATTTTCTCTTCCTTATTCTGGTTTCTAACTTTTACTTTAAGTTTGTTATTAATATTAGTTTATTACTCTTATTTATTTTTTTTTTTTTTTGTATAATTATCACTTTTCTACTACTTTTGGGTATCATAAATGTTTTAGATACTGTATACTGTCGTTTTTATCCTGAATTTTTTTATAACTGACACAGATTTCCTGTGGACAGCATAAGTATTCTAATCTAATCTTATCTAACTCTATCTTTTTTCTCTAAATTTTGTCGTCTCACGTTCTTTCTTTTCTCTTATAGTTGCAACATCATAGCACCGTCTGATTGTGTCTACCCCAATACTGGTTGTGACTACTGCCACTTTCACCAATCCATCTACTAATCGCTGTATCTTTACATCACAAGTCATTCAACATTCTTAATAAACCCCCAAATATTTGTTTTCAGACAGAATACTTTTCTTTAAATTTCTTCAAGTTCAAATAAATAATAAAAAACCAAATGAAAAATATTGAAAAGTCGGGCTCGAAATGTAATATTCCAAAAATTGCAAAACCCGTTACCAAAGCAAAGTATATTATACGATCAAATCTGAATTTATGGCGTTCAACAAAATTGCAATTGTTGAAAAAATTATAAAAATTCAACAGCAATCGATTGGAGGCTAAGAAAAATCTCCAGCATCACATTTTCCTGTTTTCAATGATAATTCGCCTACGACATGTCCATGAATAAATGGTTATTGGACGAATGAGGAAAAAACCGTTTCAAGAGACAAAAAGGTGCTTTAGGCTTGATATCAGGCGATGAAGGGGATCGAGAAAGAAGAAAGAGGGAAGCAGGAGGAGGAGGAGGAGGGAAATCGCGTCTGAACTACAAAAAACAAAAGCCACAAAAGAAGAGAAACGAAAAGCGAGAGAATGTTGTTCGCCCGTAGAGTTTGTCACCATGGAACGCAGGAACCGTACAAATGTGTGTATATATATATATATATATATATATATATATATATATATATATATATATATATGTATGTATACATCGATGATTATACGTATGTATATCGAAAAGAATCCTTTACCCTATACATATATATTTATACGTGTAGTCATAGAATTCTTCGTGTCCGCGTGGCCTGCGTTCCACGATCCTCGTCCTCGTTCTCACATATAACCGGAAAGAACGTCGTGAAACAATGGACACCATGGTCGATCATGCAACAAGCTACATAGATTTATATTATAGCAAAATATTTTTTTTCCTATGTTATAAAATATTTTATTAGCTCGAATACACGATTTTTCATTTTTCAATGTTATAAATATTTATTGAAAAAGCTAATTGTTGTTCATTCGCTAAATTAATATTTATTCAATGTAATTTCTTGTAGACTGGTCGTTAGTCACATGTTCTTATTTATTGAGAAAATCTATTGTAGTTGTTTGGACGTATTTTGGAAAAATAGGATGTAAAAAAAAAAACTAAAAAAAAATATTCGATCCTAAAATTTTCTCGACAACAATGTTCTATTAATTTTAAATTATGATTAATAAAATGAGTTTCATTGCACGGTTATTCACTTTCTGATTGCATCCTAAAAAAAATCTAAGCAAACCAAAAATAATAATACAATATAAAAATACACTTTGAACTCGATATAATATTTTCATGCATGAAACCCTTTGCCACGAATTTTAATTTATTAGTGTCCGACGTCCAGTTGCATGATCGTAAAAAGCCTCGAAAAATGATTCGGAGTCTTCTCTTCTTTGATTCGGAGTGATTTTGGACGGTATTTTAAATCAGGATTACAAATTTTTTCATATTTTTTGCTGCAGTTCGCCTTTTTGCTGTTTTACTCGTCGATTCCAGTTTTTCTCCCAAAGCATTTCTATACACAAAGACGCATTTATATATAAATATATGTCGTAGAGCTTGGGGGTGCGAGAGGACTCATGTTTTCGCTCCACTTTCATTTCATCCAGTACATATATATAAATTCAGCGTCATTGAATTCACATTAGTGTCGTATCTCGTGTATTTGAAGTATGCTGTCCACAGGGGACTTTGAAATTCGTGTCTCGCGATGTCTCTAAACGATCTTTATGTATTACAGTCCCACACACATATATATATAATACGTTTAAAGGACTGAATCCCTAGATGGAAATGGGAGAGTCCTGAAACGATCGCGCGGCGGGTCTTAGTCTGATATATTATATACGAAACTCTGGTCTCATCGAGTTGGAACAATATTGAGAGCGAGAGACCGTAACAGTGACAAAAAAGGCGGCTGCCGATGTCTCGACGATCGCCAAAGCCACCGGCGTCGGCATTCCCCCGGGGCTTGCGCTTCTCCTTTCAACTTGTATATTATCCATTCTCGTATTAGCCCAACTTGTAGCAAAACTTTATACTATATGCTATATATATTTATATATAAATATGGGTCTTTCTATAACGAGCAAAACATTTTTTAGGGTTTTCGTTCTAAGTTTTTTCACGTACTTGTCGTTGGAATTAGTTGCATCAGACATTGATTCACTAATTTGAGTGATTGAGTCATTTTTTTGTTTTAACAAAATAGTTTTTGTTAGAAATGTAGACTGTACATTGAAAGGAAAACATTTTGTTTTTCTAGGTTTTTTTTTACGTAGTATATTTTCATTTACCTAATTTTGTAAAAGTGGAACATTTTAGGTCATTGTTTTTCTTTCTTGTTAGAAATTGCCTAATTTCATTGAAATAGAATAATTTTTGTTATTTTTCTCTAAGTTTTTTCGCTGCGTATACTTGCAATGTCAATTTGCTTGAGTTAGAAAAATATGAGATCAATCGGGATTCTGTTTTATTAAAACGTGAATCGTTTCATTACGAGAATTATCATTTTCATTTGTTTACATACACATTTTTTTATATATTCTCAACTTTCTATCGTTTTTTTCGGGATTTTCTCATTACGTAATTATACTTTGTATTTGGATGTACTTAATTTGAAAAAAGTTAAAAATTCAGCATTGATTAGTTTGCTATTTTGTAACAAATGTGCACGATTTGAAAGAGGACCCGTTTTCACAATTTTTCTGAGTCTTCTGAGCACTTTGCAAGCCAATTGAATTAATTGAGGACAAATAGAAAGTTAAAGGTCAATTGGATAATTATTTAGTTTAAAATCTGGGCAAAATCTTCTCTAACTAAATTACTTCGAAGGGCCAAGCGATTTCTATTTCGCAATGAAAAAAATCCCCCCGTCGCCCCTTCTAAAGATTCTAATAAGTAAAAAAAATAATAATTTTGAAGAGGAGACAACTTTTCGAAAATTACTGTATTTTAGTCGACATATTGATATTAAAAAAAAGTGTCGAAAGAGATAAAAAGAATTTTCGAGTTCTAAGAGAAGAGGAGTCGCGCGCGTTTGCACGAAATCTTTAAAGACTACCGTGGAAGTCGATACTTAAATCACTCTGGTCACTCAGTGCACACAGCCAAGCAGCTCAGATTGATGTAAAGCCGTGTTTTACATTCAATTCAATTGGGCAAAAAACTTCCTATCTGTTCTCTCCGATGTTTGAAAAAAGACACACACATACACACGTACACCCAAACATTTATATACACGAATACACGAAAAAGTGCACACAAATACACGAAAAAGTTAGAGTATTATATTGACCAAGTCCGTTTGATGTTTCTCGAAGAAGAGAAGGCAGTTTCTGTCTCGGGGCACGAGAAACGAATCTCGTGGAATCGAGATGCATTGTGCTCCATTCAGAGACGAGAGACGACCCTTTTGCTGACTTTTCTCTCGTTCACCTCACTACCATCCCTTCTCATTCGAACAATTGTTTTTATTATGATTATTATTATTTTCGTCTATAAAACTCGTAATTCTTACGAGATAATTTGCTGGTACGAAGATTTTATTAAATTGGAGAAAATTGTCAAATTATTCAGTGCCATTGAGGTCTTTCAAATCCATCGAGTATATTCGAGATTGAGTCCGCTTGGATTTGCACCTGCCTTGTTTGTTTTTTTACTTTTTTCATTCTTTGTTGCCAAGAAACTGTTTTTTTTTTTCATCTTCATTCTGTTAAACTCGGAATAATTTTTCTTTTTGTCGATCTGATTCCAACAAATACAACAAGAATATGTAAAAATTACCCTTTTTTCTGCTACTATCAGCAATAATATAAAAAATTGACTGATTTTTTAAACGTTTTTTCAAAACATCACCCCGAACCATAATCTTAAAAAATGACATTTTCCACCCCCTTGAAAGACCCACATCTATTGAGAAAATTTTCGTCGAATCGTATCCATTCGATAGTTTGTCACCCCGTAGATTCTGAAAAAATATCAAACGAATTTATCACTTTGTAAAATTTCTAAAACATAAAAAATACCAAAAAAATAAGCTCATCGTCCGAAAAATGCGATTCGAAGCCAATAAAGTTAATTTTATTCCAGCAAACGTTATTCGATTGACTTTATTTTATCGTTTCATGGACTCACGTCTTTCTCGCTTCACGGTCGTCAGGAAAGTTCAAGTCTTGGCTTCAAAGATAGCTCCTGAATCTCAAGGATCGACATCCACATACATATACACGTAAAAAAATATATATATAAAGGACGTAAGGTCCTGATGGCAAGTCGTCGACGTTGCGGCGTTTGACGCAAATTGCGAGGGACCGCTATCGCCCGGCGGTCACGTCTTCCCTTTATTCTGGTCCGCGGCACTCTCGCGAGTGCACACTATGCACTCCCTTTTTATTTCTTCTCTTTCCTATATCATTGCAAAGACTCCAGGAGAGCTCTCCCAGGTCCTGGACATTCCGCTCTACCGCGCGCTGTCACTCGCGTTTCTTCATGTAACTTCGATCTCTTCTATACGGGAATCACACGGGATTGACTAACGCTACTCGTCTCGTTTGATATAAATCGTGTACTTGTTTACGTCTAGTGGGTGGCTCTAAATTCGAGTCTAAAATTCATATGGTAAACGTATCGTAATATTCTAAAGAGAAAAATTCCTAAACATTTTTTCTCTTCGATGCACCGTTGATGAAATATTAATTAATTAATAATAACCAATCCGGTATCTGTCAAAGTTTACCAACATGTTTTACACACCCAGAAAAAACATCTGATCGATTCAACAAGGATCTAATTAAATCAAATAAATTTGTTTCCTCGTCCGACGGCCAAATATGTTTGTCTTTGTTTGACAGTCCATTTATCTTAAAAAAATTATTATTTTTTTTTTATCATAATATTTTTATATACATGATTAATGAAAAATTTAATATATGTAATCAGATCGGACATATTTTTATCTTAAAAATTGAACGAATATGAAGTTGAAATAAAAATAATATTTATAATATTTATAATAATAATTATACCATATTCAATTATGATATTATTTAATAATATTTTCATGGGTTTGCGACCCTGGGTACGTACAAAAATTCACGTTTGTCTTCCTAGACATAGCCAGTCAGAATAAAAGTACTACTTTGGTTCCCGCAATTTATGCACATCTAGAGCGCAATTCGTTAGTGAGAAATGCCTCGACGCTCTGCGCCACGTGGTGGCCGGAGCAAGAAGCTCCGTGGGTACTCGAATAAACAGATCCAAATAGAATTATCTACAGGGGCGTCCATTAATCACGTGACACATTTTTGGCAATTTTCGCCCCCCTCCCCTGCACGCAAGGGCGGGAGAATTCGTACAAATGAACTAATAACAATCAAGCATTAAATAAATCGAATACGTAAAAAAAAAAAAACAAAATAGTTTTTTTATTCTCTCCCACAATTTAACACCGTGACGTATACCCTAATAATTGAATTCTCTTGAAAAGAAGTGAGTCTCTAAAAAAAATTGAATTTAAAATTCAAATATATTAATATTGCATCCCGCACAAAAGACCTACGTTTTTATAATGGTGTAGAAGATCGATGAATTAGTCAATCAATGCCAGGATTCTTGATTCTCATTAAAACTTTACCCGAATAAACATATACATATATAGCTAGACGAAGGAAGAGCGTTTTTTCAAAGTTAAGTTTCACCTCAATCGCGAGCGATGTGACAAAATGGGGGAGAGAAGATACCAAAAGAAAGGAAGTCACACGAGACTTCAACATTCATTATATACATTATGTATATACGCATATTTATATAAGCATACATATACATGTATAAATATATGTGTATGAATGTGACGGTCTGGATCATAGTCTTAAGGTGGGCAAAGCGCGAGACTCGCCACGCTCATTCCCCGGTCGTCTTTCGACTGGAGAGATAAACGACCAAAAGAAACGTGGATGAATCGTCATCGCGAAGGCGTCGATCTGTCTCATCTCCGGCTCTCGCCGAGTGGCCACGAAAGAGGGAGAATTCGGGATGTGAAGAAGAGCTGATAGAGGACACGTTTTCAGGACCTTCGTTGCTCCTGAACCACGAGAAAAAAAAAAAAGGGAGAGAAAGAGCGAAGATGATGATGATGATGAAAAGAGAAAGAGAAAGAAGGTGGTACGGTGCCTCACGATTTTTAAACTCGACATCGAGCTCAAACGGAGAGGAGAGGAAAAGGGGAGGAAACTGAAAGTCAACGGATGAGAGGTGGGGAAGACAGGGGCGGGGGATAAAACAGGAGGGACACTAATTAGTGATTCCAGGAACCGAGAACACGACCGTACCGTGCGGTCGTCTCTCGTGAGCTCACGAGCACTCTCTTTCTCTCTCTCTCTCTCTCTCTCTTTCTCTTTAGGTCCAGTCCTCGGGTCTTATAGTTGGGTGATGTTGCTTCTCGCTGTAGGCTTGTGCGCCATCGACTCTTCGACTACTTATATATATATATATATATATATCATGCGAAGTATGAGAAGAGAAAAAAATCAAGAACGAGTTAAAGAACAACGAATAAAAAAGAAATTTAAAAAAAGTCAAATGTTCCGAGGACGCACAACGGTCGAAATAGTTATCTGTACGAGGAAATTTCGTCGTGCTGAAACCTCGAAAATTTACTATACATAGATGTGTGATAATTAAGCGATATATCTGTTCAGGTATACTTAGATCGTTAAAAACAGGTATTAATCTCCCGTTAGTTCTAACTTAACTTTTTCTGCTAATGCTAAAAACTGCAAATATATATAAAAAATTTGAAAAACCGTGCCTCTCGTTAATTATTTAGGAATATTCTGATTGTTTGTTAATTATATCTTGAAGAAAATTTTGATCGAAGAGAAATATTTTTGTTCAACGATTACGATAATTTTGTTGTCAATTCGTTATTTATGAAGATTTTTTTTTACGTAAACCGATAATTGACATTACATATGTACAGAGCCTTTGGATAATATATATTTTTAGATATGTACAAGAAATTTATTTCAAAAAAAGTCTGAAAAAAAATTCTTATACAGATATGTATATTTGTTTTGTAAGTACCTTTTAAAATGTCATGAATGCGGTCTAATCGGTGGATAGAGATAATATAATTGAGCGAATCGCGATCATGAAATCGGTGTGAAAACCTCATGAGTATAATATAACCTTATCAGAAGATAGGACACGATGTGTTTCTGATACGGCGAGTGAGAAAGGCAGAAGAAATGTACCTTTCAAAGCGCTACCTGTGGACCCGGAGTTCTCTCGATCTTTCTTCTCCTCTGCCTTATCTCATTCGTCGAGAAAAAAATATTCGTGAGAATTATTGCCGTCGTTGTCGTTCGAAAGAAATTTAACGAGAATAATCAAACGATATGATAAAAAAATGATACAATTTTTTGTATTCTGTAATCTCAAATAATTGGAGAAAAATAATGAATAACGAGTAATTAGTATTAAAAAACGATGTACTGAATTTTCTTTAATTATTCGTAATTTGATTGGGTTACTTCAATCATTAGTTGCTTGATGATATTTTATTTGTTTTTTAAGCACACGGTATAAAATACCTCACGTGACCTTATCAGCTGAATCCAGTCTATTTAACACGTTTTGTTCTTCCCTTTCTGTTTATTTTTCTTTTTCTACTTACTCCATATTTTCCGCACTTTCATCTTTCTCTCCCCCCCCCCTCTCTCTCTCTCTCCTCCCCCCCCCCCTCTCTCTCTCTCTCCTCCCCCCCCCCTCTCTCTCTCTCTCTCCTCCCTCCCTCCCCCCCCTCTCTCTCTTTCTCCTTCTCTCCTTCTCCCTCTCCCTCTCCCTCCCTCCCTCCCTCCCTCCCTCCCTCCCTCCCTCCCTCCCCCCCCCCCCCCCCCCCCCCCTCTCTCTCTCTCTCTCTCTCTCTCTCTCTCTCTCTCTCTCTCTCTCTCTCTCTCTCTCGCTCGCTCTCTCTCTCGCTCTCTCTCTCGCTCTCTGTCGTGAAACGACGACGAGTAGAACGTTTTGCTTAATTAAGACTTGTTACTTTTATTTTTTTCGAGAAGAAAACTCGTTCGTTGGTATTTTAGGAAGTCCTCTCACGTGCACACACACAGTGGGGACAAAATCGTCCCGAACGACTCATCCCTCGATTAATTTATCTCTCGAGCTACCCAGTGCCCAAAAAATTCTTTATAAAGTGATATATATACTCGTGTCTTTAATATATATATTCGAAACAAGACCTTGACATTTTGGAAAGAATTTTTCGAATACTTAGAAAGAGTTTTCGGCACTTAGATTTATTTATATTCCTATTTTCATATTGACAGTTTTTTTTCTCATTTTCCCGTTTGATGGAACTTTTTTTTCCAACAAACGATTTTCGGGATGTTTCTCCTGGCTGAAATTTGTATTTCACCATTTCTACGACTGAATTATTTATATGTAATTATCAATGGAAATATTGAATGAAAGAAAAAAAATTGGGTAAAAGAAAAAATCATAATTTTTAAATTACAAATTTTCAACTAATTTCCTCACTAAATCCAATATATTTACTTTTATTTTTTTTTTAATTTTCAAAACGGAGGGAATGGGACAACGAAAATCAAAAATAATTTTTTCTTCCATTGTATTTTGAGTCTTTTAACTGATTTTTTTTAAACCCTTTTGCGCATTCGAAATGAAAAAACGATCAATCATCGGCAAATCAATCAATTTGGACGCCCCATCGCTGAGTTTTGAGGTGAATGAATGAAGGAAGACGAGAAAGGTTGATGAGCTACAGTCACAACATGATCGTTGTTTCAATTACCTTAAAGACCAGCTGAGCATGGCCCAAAAGCACATCTCATGAATTTACCCTTCAAAACTAATCTTCGCGTATACTAATGACGTTGAGATATTGATTAATCCATGCTACGAATATCGTCCAGAAAAAAGGACAGTCAATTTTTATTCATTTTAACTCTTTATTAACGAAACTTTACTAACGAAATTTCATCATTTTTATAATTCTTCCCAAACTACGTGATCTCGAATGTCACAAATTTGTCGTTTTTCGTATGAGACCTTGTGCAGGTGGAACATGATTGTCAATTTTATTTTTCTCCCTTTGAACAAAAATTGACGATTTCGACAGCGCGGATTGAAAATCGATACATCCCTCTGGAATATTTCTCATGAATGAAACGCTAACGAGTCGTGAAAGCCAGGTTCATAGAGCGCCCTCTGGGAGAACTTGGGATTAAATTCTATAACCTCGCATAGAGCAACTCCTACGAAGATTACGAAGTATGTATTAATAATAATACAGGAAGGTGCGAGAAGTCCATCAATCGTTCGAAGAGAGACGTGAGTCTCGAAAGCATATATATATATATATATATATATATATATATATATATATATATATATATATATATATATATATATACACATACATACATAAATGTTATTCAAGACCTCCCGCGACGTTTTTGATCGCCTCGCCATTGAGAGTAAGCCACTGAAAAATTGCATAGCTCCTTTATGAGCCCAAGTCGCCCACAAAATAAAAAGGATATATAATTAAAATTACGAAATGAAATTATTGAAAATTGACTCATTGAGCACCGAATAATAATCTTAGAATTTTTTTCCTGCTATAATTATTATTAATTTTTCAATTTTTTCGAAGTGCTGTAGAAACTGCGATTTTTGTAGATTGTTTAAAAATTTGTGTACAGAAAAAATATTCGATGGAAGAAAATAATAAAAGTTTGCATCATTTTTTTTCGGATGGTAATGGGATAAAAATTGAAATATTTGACAAGATAATTATAAATGGGTTGAATCGTTTTTCTCGATTGCATTAAATATGTTAGAAAGGAAAATGTTTTAAACAACAAAAACAAGAGAGAAAATAGAGTTTGCAATCGTAAGGGAAAAAAAACAGTACTCGATAACTGTCGAAGAGTGAAGAGTGAGACGTGGGTGTTTTCAGTGAGGTATATGGAAGGCGTGTAAGATCACGACTCTCGTATATATACCCACAGAAAATATCCGTTGGTTAACTACGTCTCTGACTCAACAGACTTGCAAAAAAAGCACATTAAAATGCTTTTTTTATGTTTCAAGCATTCTCCTCTCAATGCAAATTAATCAAAATTAGCAAATACTGAAGTAGACAATGAAAAACATAATATAAAAGAATTAAATTAATTTATGAAAATCAATTAAAAAAATCTTTAATTTTTATAATAACATAAACTTGAATCAAAAAAAATGAAATCAAGCTCGTTTCGAAGACTCGAAAAATGGCCAAAACTTAGAAATCCAATAAACAAACAAAAAACACAGAAACAATTCTAAATTTGCTGATTCCTGAATCCTTTGAATGTTAAAAAACGCAAAATTTCTTGATCAAAAGACAAACTTTATATTGATTAAAATGTGTTATGGTACATCAATATTTTATTTATTATTAATACCTTTCATGAAAAAAATAATTATTATTATTATTTATTTTATTATTAATACCTTTCATTTTATCAATTTCAATTTATTTATTATTAATACTTTTTATTAAAAAAATAATAATAAATAATATATTTGTTGAAAATAGATGAGGGAAGAGACATATAGAGTAAATGAAAAATAAAAACGACTCATGTGGGGTAAAATGGGTTGAAAATGTAAAGATTTGAATGAACTGTGAGACACAGATGTTGTAAAATGGAGTCCTGGTGGAAAATACGATACTAATCGCTGCTCGGGGCAATCGCAAGCTACGAAAGTGGATCGCGAATCTTTTAATGTACACTAGAACATATAACGAGGGACGAATTCACGTCGAACGAGATGGTATATTTTTGTGTATATGTGTGTGTAAGTGTGTGCGTGATTTTCTAGTCTTTTTTTTGAAGAACCGCGAGAAGATGCTTGGCAAATGTATCCCTCGTATCTCTCCACACCCGGAGCTCAAATGGGCGTGGTAATGCACGAGCAGTTATCGAACCAACGCCAATAAATCTACCGCCTCAACTAGATATATCCGAGCCCCGAGTTATAACACGAACGAGCACAAAGTACACACAAAACCAACTGTGCTTTTTCCCCTTAAAACAACGATCTTCCATGCACTTCCTTCATTTTATCATTTTTTTATTCGTTTTTAGGGGATGGGAAACCAAAGAAAAGGTCACGTTTTTTTTTCACCAACAGTTTTTGATTTTTGATGCAATTTTTGTTTTTGGACATTTTTTTACATTATTGTTTTCTTACTTACGCTAGTCAATGAAAAAATGTTATTTTTGTTCATTAATAAGTCTATCATCACCCACTATTCACCATCTCCATTAATTCCATCTTATCTATTTCAAACAATTTTGTTTATTGTTCATTTCGCGGATGGAAAAAAAATTAAATAATAAAATCTTTTTTTTTAATTCGGAATTTCTGATCTTTGATCAAAATTCCACATTTTATTATTTTATTTACATGGTTTTTCGGTGGGTGAGAAGATGAAAAAATTAAAATCTCTTTTTTTACCGAGCTAGTTTGATTTTTAATGCGCATTATCTTTTTAGAAATATTTTATACACTGAGAAAAAAATTTTGTTGACAGAAACAAATTTCGTTTCTCTCAACTAAGATATTTAGTTCGATACGGGCAACAAAATATTTTTGAGATAAAACAAAATAATTTGTGAATCCCGAAACAAGTTATTGACCGAACCAACAAAACTTTGGTGCAGCCAAACAAATAAATGCTAATGCAACAAAATATCATCCAAATAAACTATTTCATTTATTCGTCCCAACGATTAACGTTTAGTCAATTTGGTAATTGAGATTCAAACAAATATTTTATTAAAGCAACTAAAAAATATGTATAAGCAAATAAATGGTACCAGTTGTTTGAACAAGATCATTTGGCTCCGGTGATTTGGTTGATTCATCTACACGAAATTTACATGATTTAGTTGAATAAACTAAATAATTTGCCATACAACATAAAAATTGTAGGATCCACCATTTTTTCGTCCAACTAATTGGAATTAGTTCGACGAACACATTTTTTTTCTCACTGTACATTTTCACCACTGGTGGGGCAGAAAAAATATTGGATTTGTTTTTATTAAGAACTATCCAATTTAAACCATTCATTCTTTAATTCTTTAATATCTGGACGGGGAATAAAAAAGCGTAAAATCTTTTTTTTAATGAACGAATCAACATATTTGATAAATTTCCTCCGTTTTTTAAATTTTTTGTACTTTTTTGGTGCGTGTGGCAAAAAATACAACACATAAAATAGAATCTTGCAGGCATAGATGAAATCCCACTTTTTTCATTAAAAATTACTATCGTTTAAGGTAATGTCACCCTTTGAATAATAATTTTTTTCAGTTAATCAGAATTGTACGTAATTTTCAGACTCAATTTCTTTGAAAAATTTCAAAAGGCTGGCAGAATCAATACACCGAGAAAAAAAATATTGGTGGAAGAAAAGTGTAAGTACGTGGCCACCATTGCGGTTTGTCATTGATTCCTGGGAGTCTACGGTTCAGGGTAGCAAACGGAGTAGGAAGTCGCTCAGATTCATGCATATATATATGTGTATATATAAAAAAACTCCTCAGTCGCATTTCCCAGGATATCAATACTTCGACAGCCCAGAGTCAAATCCCCTATGTAATCCGTGCACTCGTATACCCAAATGGAATACTCAATACTTTATACAGATCTACTTTATTTTAGAATTAGATTATTGTGACAGTGTTCAAAAGAATATATACAGACACAAAATTATTATACTGTCCTTAATTTATACATTTTCTTGGGACATGGATTTTTTATTTTTCTTTTTACATAAATAATGATCAGAAAAATATAGAAAAACATGTTTTCAAAGAATATTATGTTCTTTGAGCATTTTTTTGAATTGCTGATAAGTCATCAACAATCAGAATATTTTAATCCTCTTTACAATAAACTTTTCTTCACAATACACGCGTCCATCAATTTTTATTTGCGCTTGGGGAACGTGATAAAAAAAAATGTCGAATCTTTTTTCACGACTCTCGATTGTTTAAGACCTTTTGATAATATTTGTATAAAAAATATTGGTGATTGCGACAATATTTTTTCGCTATTATTCTTTTTTTTTGGCCTCGCTTTATGATTTAAATCTTTTTTTTTATAATTCAAGACAGGAAATTTACAATTTTCGTTTTTCCATTAATTTTATTATTGTTTTTATTTCTTCGTAAAACTGTTGGTGAAACATTTTTTTACAACTGGTAATAAGCAAAGCAGTTATTTAACGAGGGTTCGACAACAAGCTGGAAAAGTTTGGGTGATTGGCGTGTAGGCGCAACGGTAATTGGATAACTGTGCGTTCGTACGGGAAATTGAGCGTAACTTCTTCGACTTTCATCTATCTTACCTATACTTTTGTAGTATACCTCTTGCTCAAGCTATATAAGTATTACATACTGCAATACATAATATTACGTTGTATTATGTACCATTACGTACATATACGCGAAAACAAGTGAATTGTTAGGAATTTGTGCAAAACAGTATAGAGCAAATTGACGGGTTTCCGGTCCGAGTAAAGTACAAAATCAGGCCTACAGTGCATGATTTTTTTACGTGAATAAGCACTGAGAAAAAAACTATTTCTTGTAAATTTAGTGTCACTTATATCGAGAAAAATCTTTTTTTAAACCCAAACGAAATAAGAACATGAAAAATTAATTATTTTCTTAATTATCCAGTGATTTATTCACTTTGTAATTCATTTATCAATTTATCAATGTATTCAAGATTTATTTTACAAATATATATCGAATTTTCGTCACGAACTGAGAAAAAAAATTTATTCATCGAACTAATTCCATTTTGTTGGACGAAAAATTGGTGGATCCAACAATTTTTTTATTGAATGGCAAATGATTTAATTTATTCAATTAAATCATGAAAATTTCTTGTAGATGAATGAACTAAATCACCGGAGCGAAATGATTTTGTTCGAACAATTGGTACCATTTATTTGCTTACGCATATTTTTTAGTTGTTTTAATAAAATATTTGTTTGAATCTCAATTACCAAATTGATTGAACGGTAATCGTTAGGACGAATAAATGAATTAGTTTATTTGGATGATATTTTGTTGCATTAATATTAATTTTTTAATGTTTAATGTTGAATTAATATTTCTTTGGCTGCACCAAAGTTTTGTTGGTTCGGTCAATAACTTGTTTCAGCATTCATAAATTATTTTGTCTAATTTCAAAAATATTTTGTTGCCGGTACCGAACTAAACATTTTGGTTGAGAGAAACGAAATTTCTTTCGGTCAACAACATTTTTTTCTCAGTGCGGTAAAATTTTAATTGTAAGTAATTGAATTCCCCATTTAATTACAAGTTCCATAACTTTTTTAAGCTCACTTAACGTGAGTATAATAACTAGTTGTAAAAGTTTTCTTGAAATACGTAGCAAAGAGGCTGATGAAATTATTCATAAAATATTATAAATTTTCCCTATTTCTAAAGTAAATTTTGTTTCTTACCCCTCAAACAATAGTTTATTTTTTAAATAAATTATGAATAAATAAATATACAATGAATAACGTTACAGAATAATATTTTATAAAATTTGTAGATATATATCTATATGTATGTATGTATATATGTATGCATGTATGTATACACGTGTATACGTATGTATATAGGATCACGATTGAGGGAGAAGAAAAAAAGGTCAAACTGTATCGGGAGATAATGACGAGTTTTGAGAAGAGTGCACCCCGCTGTAAGGAGTTTGTTCACCGAGGTAAGAAAGTGCCAGAGATGATGTCCGCACCCTTCGAAACGAAGGAGAGAAAAAATAGAGAAGAGACGATAGCATGACCAAATAAACTGTAAATTATCAACTAAAATTCTTGACCTTGTATAATTAAAATAAAAAAACATATGGTAGTGCTCTCTTTTAATTTGTTGTATCAATTTTACGATAATAGCAATATGCACATTTTTACCCAATTCGTTTTTCCAAAATGCCAAATAAAAATGATTCTAATGTTCAACAATCGAAAGATGAATTGAGCGTTGCTACGAAAAAAAAAGGTCCATAAACAAAACCTAAACATTGAATTTTACCAGAGAAAAATCGAAAGACAATTAAAAAAAAAAAAAGAAAAAATTGAACGTGAAGTTTATTCGAAAATGTAATGGTAGGTTTGATTTCAAAAACTTTGAACTCTTGTTTCTTTGAAACAAGAAAGTATTGCCCGAGGATTTTCGAATCTGCTTGCATATGGAGAATTAAAAATGCCCGAGCGTAATATGGGCTGAAAAGAACTCGAGGAATAGGAGCTCGGAGAGGCGGAGAATTATCTGGAGAGTAACAAAACGAGAACACCGAGATTCTCGTCAAAAAATTCTTTTTTTTTCAACTTGTACCAATGAAATAAGATAGTGGGACTTGTTCCTCTTTTTCTTTTATTCCACTCTTTTTTCTTGTTCTCTTGCTCGTTTTCTTCGTCCCTTTTTAGCTTTTATCTGAATTTTTTTCTATACTTCGCTGTCTCTCTTCCCCTATTTTTTTTCGCGTTTTATGTTTCTTTCTCTTTTACTATACAGAGTCTAGAATTTATCCAGCCGTAGTACAAAAAAAGAGTGAGAGAGACAGAAACATTGATGCAATTCTGAAACAACTATACTTATCCTGGATCGTGCCTCGGAGCTTTGAGACGAGGAATACCCTCTCCCTCGGCTTCCTTTCCGAACAGTCCCGCTTCTGTAATTACTATCTTCTTTTCCTACATATCTATATGTATATATATATTTATATATTTATATATAAAACGAGAGAAAAAGGGAGAGAAAGAGAGAAAGATTGTTATATCTTCGATATACTCCAGTTCGAGAGAAAAAAATGTAAAGCATGTACTTCCCCCCTTCCTCAGTCTCCATTCATCATTATCAAAGCTCCTTTACAATTTATTCTTCCCTGACCAATCGTAGGTATTCAAGATAACAAAAATGATCTAATGTGAATTTGAAAGTTAACGAACAATTATTTTATTGAAAATAAAAAATACTTGTAAGAAATCACTCTGAACAAAATAAAATAACACAAAGTCAATATTTTTCCTCATCAGAATATTTATATCCATATTAAATGATGCTTCACTCTTTACTGATCGAAGAAAAAAAATATTGTTACAATTAAAAAACCCTGTTTACCCATAAACTTCCCAATAAACAAAAACTCGAATGAAAATTTTCCAAAATGGAATGAAAAGAAAATCAGAGTGCGAATAAACGATGGGGATTGAAAATAACACACGGATATCGGGAACGTGTTTATAAGTGCTTCGTGCGACCGTAGTTCGTCGCTCGATTCTTCGTTTCGCATAGTAGCCGGATATCTGGCTTGTCCTCTCTATTACTCCTCTATTTTTATGTTTTTTTATTTATTTCCATTTATTCATTCGAGCTTCTACTTCGTCTCTCTGTCACAATTTTTTTTATTTTTCAGTTTTATTTTTTTTTGCGTTCGTTCTCGTTTAAACACGACAATCGCGATAAAGGCCTCGGACAATAATAAACAATGCGCGAAATGACAAGTAGAGCGGCCAGTGGCATTTCGCTTGATCGTATCACATCACACACAACCAACGAGAGAATAGCTACCTACTGGCTCCAATAAATATATATATATATATATATATATATATATATATATATATGTATGTGTATATAATATGGGACGAGAAGCCAGTGTGCAATCAATCATTCCTGGTGGATAAAATATAAAATACGAGGCGCAAGCAACGTGTTCGCTTTTATTTATTTGCACGGTCATGCAAGCCTCCCACCATTTTTTTTCACCTTTTATTTTTCTTTTTCACATATATTCATAGCTTATGTAGGCTGCTTGGCCACTCTCCATCTCTTGGCCACGAATTAACGTATTTTTTGCACGCGACCGGACGACCGTTTGATTAGGTTCAAGCTAAGCTTTCAGTGTAATACAAATGTGTATGAATATATTTTATATTTCTTAAGATATACTGTGTAGATATGTTTATGTAAATCATTTGTATACACGAAGAATCATTTTTTCACCAAAATTTTTGAGTGTGTTTACGAAACGCTTGAAAAAATCGAGATGATTTGATTCGGATGCGTTTTGAATTGACACGATTGAAAAGTTAATCGAAAGTTATGAAAAAAAAGTATTTCATTAAATCAATATTTTGCTATTTTTTTAAAATGTCCTACTAATAATTTGCGAACATTGTTTTTTCAATTTAGAACTTCACTATCATTGTAATTTTTTTAAACAGTTTTTGCCTGAAATATTGTTATCAACCGAGTGATTTTTTTCTGTATTTTTTAGACGTTTATTTTATGTATGTAATATATGTGTAAATTTGTGTGTGTTTGTTGGTGTGAGTGTGTGGATTTTTGTATAGACTATAGAGACACGTGAATTGAGAATTGTGTTTACTGTTTTCTCTACGATATAACACGTTCTACGAGAACGGCAGCGAATCATCCGGAACACCCTTTTTGTAATGCCTTACTACTACAAGCGCGCGTCGTCTAGGGTGAATACTCGAGGAATTCTGTACACGGCGCTCTCTCCGCGGTCAAGATCGCTGTTGAACCGCGCCTGCACGTTATTATTTTCGTCCAGTTATCGAATTAGATGTTGGCTTAACGGAAATACCGCATTATGTTTATATAGGGTGTCCAAAATGTTAATGTCATTCCATATTTAATCTTATAATAAAATATTCAATTATACAGTCTGTGCTTTGGATTCATGTGTTCATGGATTTGAATTCTATTTTTGTTTTTCAGAATTTTTTCTCGATCGTTAGTGTTATTTTATAATTTGGTATAGTTGATTCGAATTAAAAAGAATTTCGTATTTATTTTTATCAAGTTGTTATTTATTTTACTTCATTATCCTCGAGAAAACCTGTTGCAAAAAATTGCAACTCATTTTCGTTAAGTAGTTGTAGAAAAAAAAAATTAATAATTTCTTACTTTTTCCAACCAATTTTAAACATAGAATTTAAAAAAAAACATTTTCGAATGATGGAACTTCCAATTTGAGACAGAATGTCCCATATAAATACTACGTATATAGTTATGGAATATACTGATGGTCAATACATGAACAGAAAACACATACACACGAACCTTCGATCGCACACTCGCCGATTACAGCTCTCACTCGTTACTACCTACAACGTACTTACGTTACTTTTTAAAACTGCTTATTACTGTGATTACTGGTGCATAATATGCGCACAGATTCGAATATACACACACACACACACACACAAATATCCATAAAATAAAATAAATTTATAGGGTAAAGCACCCAGTCGTCAGCCATGTACCAGTTGTCGGCCTTGTACGAACAGAGGCCGACTACTGGTATATGGCTGGCGACTAGATGTTTTACTCTACGCGTTACCAGCTAAACCCGATTTTAGGAGAAACTAGTTTGGGCTAAGTATAAGCGGTAGTTTTTCCTGAAATTGGATTTTTAATCCTTACACGGTCAACATTTTTTAGACACTCTATTTCGGTCAAGGAGGTAATTTTTCTCCAACGTATTTTTCGTTCAATACACAAGTTAAGTTTAGGTCTTAGTTTATACTAAAACGCAACGCCCAGTCATTCCCAACAAGATAATGCGGGACCATATTGCGGAAAGATACTTTTTAATTAAACCTTTTTTAGAGTGGATGCCGATTAAGGTGGGTTCATAAGTTTACAATTTACAGTACCCACGAAAAATCCAATTGCGGGTGAACAAAACCGGCCCCCTCGCCCTGACCGAGTAAGGGTGAATTATTCAACGTCGAAAGTTATTTTGACTTGACAAAATTTACGTGGAAACGAATATACTGATACTTCTAAGTAAAACACAAAAACATATATTGTGCACTGGCCCGAATTGGGACGAGCGAAGTTCGCGGAAACTGACTCACTTTCTCGCACTCGAGCCTCAATATTTCCGGCAAAAAATTAAATGATTTATAACGAAACAATCGTTCTTCGTATTTGCTAGAAATAGTGTACTTCTCAAGAGTTAACTAATTGTACACTTCGCTATTGTATAATAATTAAAAAATGTTTTTTGAATAGAAATTCTGTAACAAGTTTTGCAAAAATTCTCATGTAACAATAGCGATTGTCGCAACTTTTAACCGATAAATTATGCAATTTTGAGATTTATTACGTTATTTTTTGTTAATGTGTATGATAAAACATAAGTTTCCCATAATATTGTACAACTCGCGCAATCTTTTGAAGAAAAGTAAAATTAGAACGAATGAAAAAAAATTGATAAATGGAAATTGGGCTTACTCGTTGCTGAAAACTTTGGAAAGTAAACGCATTGAAAAGGAGTTCGAAAAATCGACCCACGGTATTGTAAGAGCTATTGATAATGTATCAACGAAAAAAGATTTACTGTTTTACGACAGCGGACAAACACGATTTCCTTTACCCCAGCCGATATATTCACTCCCGACAAACTTGGATCGGACACCGAAGTGAAAAAACACTTCCCCGCCATTCCATTGTCACAGCTACGTCTTTTCCCCCACTGTTTCGCGTGTGATCGTCGGGCGCTCTCGGCAATATTCGACTAGCCTCGGACGAGCTTTGTAAAAACGCCGATAGACGGCGCTGCGAGCACCCGCGAAGCTCGGATCGATCGCGTCCCACACGAACCCTTATTTTTTTCTTATATTTAATAACTCACGAATTCGAAACAAGGAGTACAATGATTATTTTAAGATGAAGATAAGGCCAATCTGTCGGAAAGAAAATTACAATATGACATAACATACAAAATTTCTCATTCGATGGCCGGTTAAGCGTTAAAATAGTTTTCAACGTTCTTTTCTTTTTGCCGCGAATACTTAAAACGCGTAACGATCTGCGCTGCGCAGTTTGCGACGTTGCCACTAGCGCGTTTCGGAATTTCCACTGAATTTCATGAAGGTTTAATTTCCAACTCTATTTGCTTTAGAAATCTTACGTGCAAGTTATCAAGGATGTTTTTGACATTCCTGAAATATGCAATCTCGTTGACGAACTGAAAAAATGAGCTAAAAACGAATAATTTTCATTAGGGCTTCAACATATTTCGATGTAGAAATATTTCGAAAAAAAATTTCTCCCTCCATGCGGACATTTGCGAACCGGCTGTAACAGCCCCGAAGATCTGACAACGTCGCAAATATTCACATTCGAGACGGGCCAGGATATTCTCGAAGGGTGCGAGGGAGAGAAGAACCAAAAGAGAGAGAGAGAGAGAACGGACGAACGAACGAGGAATGAACGCGGGTGTTTTTGTATTCGCGAGACGCGCGCGCGGTGCATCGTGGGTTCTCGAGGGGGGTTTTCAGCTAAAATGGCGACAGACGTGCTCGTTGTACGCGCTTAACGGGATAACAAAACGCTTCCAGTGTGACCAATTGCCGAAATATGCCCCGGCCTAAGCGCGCAGTAAGTTTCGTTTAATAAGCTTGTCAAAATAAGTAATCGCGTGGGTGTTTTTTTCTTATTTTTAAAATCTTTTGAAAATTAGTGACAAGCGAGAGGAGGCGTGATGTGCTAAAAAAACTAGACGAGAAACTAAGTTCGGTAGATTTCGCGGAAAAAGTCCTCATGTCAAAGCTCCTCAATATATAGTTGCGATTTAGTGATGCAAAGAACGTGAGGGCGGTGAAGAAAGGGTAGGGGTAGGGGGCGGGGGTTGAAAAAATATATATAAGGCGTCGCACGCGGTCTCTCGATAAATATTTGACAATTTCGCGTCATTCGAACTTTGCGAAACGTTATTTATTGTTCTTTTCACGCAGCGAATTGTCATTTGTCATGGTGGAAATGTTTTTTTTTTTTAATTATCTCCTTTGTTACCTTGTATTTTAACGTCTCGAGAAGAAAAACCTCTCGAAGAATTCGTGCGAGAAAAAACGCGTGGGTTTTTATTTGTAACGTTTAAGTGTCGAACGACAAAAAAAACAGCGCCTTGTGTTTGATTCTCCCAACATTTCGAAGATTCAATATCAAACTTTTGACACTTTCGTTCGGCGATAAATGTTTTAAAACTTTCTTCGCCCCCAGTTGCCGGTGAATATTGTCTATTTTTTTTGCTTTTTTTTCGTCTTCACTGCGCCAAACCTCGCGCGTCCCGCCGCTGTCAATCTCCACTTTTTTTCTTCCTCTCCGGATGCAGTTTTCTTCTGGACCTTCCACTCGTTCTTTTTTCGCGTTTTTTCCGGCGCTTTTTTCTTTTCTGCTCTTCGCCGCCAAGCAGCGGGAGGGGGAGGAAGCAGACGGTAATGCAGTGGGGAGAAATCTCGTAGTTGCGATATCGCCAGAACGCTTCACGAGAGAGCTGCGTCAATCGTGTGCGTGCGCGTTCATTCGTGCGTGTAAGTTGTCGCGCGCATTTTTCGTCACTTGTACGAAACGTTTTTTTGTTCGCCACTCGGTGCCGTTCTTAAAAACATTTTTTCAACGTTTTCTCGATATTGTCAACATTTAATTTCGATTTCAATAAATTCTACGATATTTTCGGCTTTTTGACTAATACACGAGGATCTCACGCGGTCCTTCGAACACGCTTTATGAAGGTCTCGTTTTAAATACGCTCGTCACATAACCTCACTTGTTTTATTTTTCCCTGGTTTTTAAGGATTTTCTTTATCTTTCGAATTATCGAGTTTTGACGCTGCTTTTTTGTCTTCTGTGGGTCTACACTCTTTTTTTTTTTTGACACGACGTTCATTACAGGCGACGAAAAAGTACAAAGACATGAGCGACGAGAGCAGCGGCAGCGACTTTGACGACGATGAAGATCCTGACAAGACTGAAGTCCCCGGTAAGCAAAAAAATCGTTTGTTTTATTCCGGTTCTAAAAAAATGTGAAATCCGACAAATTCTTTTTTCCATGTTTTTCATTCAAAAGCAAAAGAAATTCTTCTGTTTTGTTCTTTGAATTTTTTTTTCTGCAACAGCCTGCAAAATCCTTTTTATTTCGATTTCTGATGTTTTTTTTTATAAAAGAACCCAGATAACCAAACGGCGTACAGTACTAGTACGATCATAATACGCCGTATTTTGCCTATACTAATAGCATAGAATCTGGTACGCAATCGTACATTTTGTTTACTGGGAACAAAGATATTTCTCGTTGTTGATACAAAAGGCAGGCAATTTTTTTTCGAATTTTGATGCCATTTTTTTCAAAATGGAAGATATCTTTTACCTGAATGCTTGCTTCTTTCAAGGCGGAGGTAAGGATCTTGCAACTGCAGCCGGAATTGCCAGTATTAAAGATGAAAAACCACCTATGGTTGCGCCAGCAGCACCGTTGGTCAAAGGACAAGGTGTTAGCTGTAAGTGTTGTTTAAACAGTCTTCCATTTCTTTGAAATTTATAATGAAAATTATTTATGCAAAGCAAATAAAGATGAAACATGCTTGCAAATAATATTTCTATATTATTTTTTTTTTTCAAACTATTGGCGATAAAAAAGAAATACATGAAGGAAATTCCACTATTTTATTAAGTAATTTAATTAAGCAATTGAACGTGTGATAAAATAAAATAGAAAACATTTGTAATGATAATCGAATTTTCAATCAATTTATTTTCTAAAATGTAAAATTTACGCTTATATTTTGTTAGGGCAATGTTATACAAGAAGGTTTTAGTGAACTATTTCAAATTCAGAGTCAATGCAAAAATAAATGCAGAATTTTTTAATAATCACTTCCTCAAAGCGAAATTGGATATTGAAAATTAACGCCTTACATACGTCCAGCAGTGCCTAAAACGCGCTAAAAGAAAAACTGTTTTTAGAAGAGATAGCAATAGAAATTAATAAAAACAATTTTTACACATTGTTTATTAGTATTTAAACTTTATAAAAAAATTTAGTTCATTTTTTTTTTTTTTTTTCAAAAATTACAACATAAAAAATCATGTTTCTCGAAGCACTATGAAAAAAAAGTTGCTCCACGGTCTGCATCATTTCTTCTTGAAATGCTGATGGATCTGCAAAACGTAAAAAAATTCTTGTAAAATAAAGTTGTAGTTATAGTCTGTCGAGCCGGATTTTTGAAATTCGAAAAATGTTGGCAATTTACAGCAGTTTAAAAAAAAGTGTGCATTTTGTGTCATAAATGTCACTTTAATTATGTTTATAAAATTTTTTAATCACATCAAAAATCCGGCTCGACAGACTATAGAGAAAACAATTTCGAATATTTAAAAAAAAAAGCATCAAAAAATATTAAAAACTGTATGAGTTATCATGCAGGCCGTGCCAGAAAAAGTAGTTTTGAGAAAAATGCATTTAAAGTTTCAAGTGCGTTTCGCTCGAGACATCTACCTGCGCGCATCAGACTCTCGTTGGGCAGTCACGTTTTCTATAATAACTTTTGATCTATGGGGAATTTGTACAATCGACTTACACAGAAATACGCCTAAAATAATAATCTGTAAGAGAATAATAATCTGTAAAAAAAAAATCGATTTTTTGAAAATTCTGGACGTATGTAAGGTCTTAAGAAAGGATTCTGATAAAAATATAATTGAATCAAAATAAAATTATAATGATGTTGATTTGGGTTAAAGCAATATTAATGATAACATAAAATAAAAGAATGTAAAAATATATTTAGGATGTTGTTGCTGAAATTATATTGTATTATGTGAAAATGAATTGTATTGCTGAAATTGTATTTACAGTACTGAACCAGAAATTTGCTGGCAAAATACCAGGCGGTCTAGTGACAAAGGCGCCAACGCCTGGTTTTGAGATGGTAAGAGTGGGTGGTTCGCAAGGAGTAGCTCCAGGTTTTGCAGCACAGAATCAAATGAATCAACTTGGCCAATTTGGCGGTACGGCGCCTTACGGGTTTCCACCTGGTTTAGCCTCCCTCACGGGTTTCAATCCAGCTGCTTTCCTTCAACAGAGTAAGTTTGAACTCAAACATAAGCTCGAATAATTGACAGATTAATTAAATTAAATATAGAAAAATCATCAAAATAATCCCAATTGATCCATGCGCTTGCAATTCGTAGCTATGGAAATGGGAAACATAATGGGAGGATTCATGGGTATGGCGGGTATGAACATGGGCATCAATCCGTTTGTACAGTTATTGAACCAAAGTGGTCTTCCCCCAAATTGGGCTGCTGGTCTTTCCGGTATGTTGTGTTCCAATGAACATGCTGAAGAGTTACAAAAAAGGAAATCGCTTCTTTTTTTTTAACCACTGCCCTTTCATTTTATAGCCTTTGCAATTTTCTTATTGTTTTTTACGTTTTTGTTCTGCTCCTAAAATGCTGTATCGTTTTAGGAAAAAATTTGTCGCAACTCTGGATGAACGCTGGCGATCCTGGCAAAATGAATATGCAGCCACCACTGCACGAAGAAGAGGATGGCGAGGATGAGGAAATGGGAGTCGCGGAAACTTATGCCGATTACATGCCCACTAAACGTAAAAAAAAGATAACTTATTTCTCATTATTAAGCAAATTTCTCCTGTGAATTTTGAGAATATATTAAACCTTTTTCTCGTCATTTTGAATAATTGAAAAAATATTGCGTCATTTACAATTGCGGAAAATAGAAAATCTTGTGGATTCCGTGGACAATGAAAATTGAGCTTTTTCTTCACTTTCGTTAAATTAAAAGAAAAACGTTGAATAATACATATCAATTCTCTTTCGTCTGGATCTTTAAACCTGAGATTTAAAGGCTTCAATTTTTTCTATTTTTCTTTATCGCAAATCACCACAAAAATTTGCACGAATTATTATCAAAAATTGTAAACACGGAAAAATTTTGTGATTTTTTGTATTGACTGACGCCGTTTGAAACCCTTATGGATTTAAAGAACGCAAAAAACATTGAGTTTTGTTTTCGTTATTTCAGTTAAACTTGGTCGCAAACATCCCGATCCCGTAGTCGAGACCGCCTCGTTGTCGAGCGTCGAACCCACCGACGTCTGGTACAAAGTCTCAATTCCTGACGAAACGATACGTTCAGGAGCTCTTTCGGCTTTGCAGCTTGAATCCATAACTTACGCCTCGCAACAACACGAGCATTTATTGCCGGATGGGACCAGAGCTGGTTTTCTGATCGGTGATGGTGCCGGTGTCGGCAAAGGTCGTACAATTGCCGGTATTATTTATGAAAATTATCTGAAAGGACGAAAACGTGCAATTTGGGTTTCCGTCTCTAATGATCTTAAATACGATGCTGAGAGAGATTTGAAGGATATTGGAGCTACAAAAATCGACGTAAGTTTTACTTTTCTTCATTTTTGAAGCCATTTCCTTCAGTGTTTGTTTGATTCATCTTAAATTGTATTTTTTCTTGATTTCATTTTCATATTTTTTTTATTTTTTATTTTCGATTTTTCTGTTGTGATAAATCAATTACTATAGATAAAAAAAAATTATCGCTACAGGAATTAAATTGTTTTTACTCGGGCAAAAAATTTGCAATATTTTCCCCGAATCATCTTTTTCGAATTAAAAAAAAAATGTAATATTTATGTTTTTCTGATTTATTGTCGACATATTTAAAGAAGAGTATTCAATTTTTATTTACACTCATGTTCAAACTTTTCAATCTTAAAATTTTTAATATTAAATTTTTTGTAACATTTTTAAGTATTTTTGGGTATATTTTCTCAAAATTTTTGACAAGCAAATTAAATTGTTTGTCGAACAGGTTCATCCATTGAACAAATTCAAATACGCGAAAATATCGTCAGCGGTAAATGGTAACGTGAAAAAGGGCGTTATATTCAGTACGTATTCAGCATTAATAGGAGAATCATCGCAAAGCGGTGGAAAGTACAAAAGTCGATTGAAGCAACTTATGCAATGGTGCGGAGACGACTTCGATGGCCTAATCGTTTTTGATGAGTGTCATCGAGCTAAAAATCTCTGTCCTACAGGCAGTTCGAAGCCAACAAAAACAGGTTCGTTTTTTCATTTTATTCCGTGTAAATTGAATCATAAAATGTTCTAAATCAAATTATGACTATTCGAAAACGCGTTACGTAAGTAAAGCTTAGTAAAAAATCACAAAGTTCTGAAAAACTTACATAAATATTTAAAAAAAAGAACGCTCAAAATAATTTTGTTTAAATTTTATCCAACAATCTTTACTTCTTATTATTATTTTTTTCATCAACGAAATACTGAAATTGAAATAATGAAATTTTTAAAAGTTAATAGTCTCAGAGATTTTGATTTTTTAAACATATTTTCGAAAATGATTGTTGAAATTCTTGTTTTTTGTGATTTACGTGAACTTTTGGTTTATCACAGGTTTGACGGTACTGGAACTTCAGAACAAATTGCCAAAAGCTCGTGTCGTGTATGCGAGTGCTACAGGCGCTTCGGAGCCACGAAACATGGCTTATATGGTACGTCTCGGTATGTGGGGAGAAGGAACACCATTCCCCGAATTTACCGATTTCATCGCCGCCGTTGAAAAGCGAGGAGTCGGGGCTATGGAAATTGTTGCTATGGACATGAAACTCCGTGGAATGTATATTGCTCGTCAATTGAGCTTTCATGGTGTCGCTTTCAAAATTGAGGAAGTTCCTTTATCCAAAGAATTCGCTAAGGTTTACGACCATTCGGTTCGATTGGTGAGTTTCTTTTATTATTATTATTGGCTTCAACTTTTTATTTTTGTCATACTATTGTTATATTTATGTTATTTAATTGTGTATTTATAACTCTATTCATTATTACTCCGTAATAAATTACACAATTATTAATTAACTTTATTACGTTTGAACGGTATGAAAATAAATGAAAAAAATATTTGATTTGAACTTGAAGCTGTTTTCTACGTAAATCGATCCCATTTTAAATATCTTCAGCCAATCGCTGCCATAATTCGGATTTGTGGTAATTAATCGTGTAAATATTTTTTTCTTTTTTTTTCAAACGATTACAGTGGGTAGACGCCATGCAAAGGTTTCAAGAAGCGGCCGAGCTCATAGACGCCGAAAATCGAATGAAAAAAACCATGTGGGGTCAATTTTGGTCATCGCATCAACGGTTCTTCAAGTATCTCTGTATCGCCGCCAAGGTCAAGCACGCGGTCACCGTAGCTCGGGAAGCTGTCAAATGTGGTAAATGCGTAGTTATTGGTTTACAATCAACCGGTGAAGCGAGAACGCTCGAACAACTCGAGCGCGACGATGGTGAACTCAGCGATTTCGTGTCAACAGCCAAGTAAGAGTTGAACATTTGAATTTCTTTTTTCTGTTCATATTTAAACATTTTTACAGATTCATTCCTGCCTAACTCTGCTCTTAATCTTATTTATTTTTAAAATATTTTTCAATACGAATTTTAGGGTTTATTCAAGTTTTGTTGTTTTACCTTCGGTATTTCTTTTTTCTGGAAGATACTTGAATGTATATAAATTTTCTCGTTTATTTATTTGAGGAGTCTTCTCTGAAAAAGATTTTTTTATTTCATCAAACGCTAGGGCGTTTTTCCATCTTTTATTGATTTTTTAGTCTAATACTATTTTTTACTCGAACTTTTTTCAGAGGCGTCCTACAAACATTGGTGGAAAAACATTTTCCGGCTCCGGATAGAAATCGGATCCATCGGCTTCTCGGGTTAGAGCCACCTAAACCAGCGGACGCAGGTCTCGATGATTGCACGGTTGTCGCAAGCGGTAGCAAGAGAAAACCCGTCAGACAAGCGGCTCAACGTGCCTCTAAAAAAGTTCGCACCTGGTCCTCGGAGGAAGAAATTTCCGAGGAAGACAAAAACGGCGGCCATCACAGTTCAGGCTCGGAATTCAAATTAAGTGGCAGTGATACCGAAGAGGATCATCGGTCCGATGAGGAAAGCAACGCCAGCTCTGATTTTAATCCTTTCTACAGCGACAGCGACTCTGATGCTGGTAAGTTAAACGATCGCATTTTTTTTTGATTTCCATTATTTTACTCGAACCCAAAAAAAAGCATTTGCGTAGATAGTTTTTCAATGAGTTGTCATTTTTTAATTGATAATTATTTTTTAACAAATAATCTGAATTAATCGTCAGATTTTAATATCCTAGTGATTAATACGACTTTTAATAATTGCATTTTTCCAAATAGTGAGAAAGAAAAATTGTGGAAAAACTTGTGATCTATAATTTTCTTAAGGGGAATTGTTATTTTTTGATTTATAATTTTTTAATTGAATAATCAACCATGTTTATTGGCTTGTTTTATTTTTGTGAATATTATTATTATATCAATAATTCCAATTTTAGCCAATTCAATCATTTCAATTAATTCTTGATATTGTATCATTTTTCACTATGATTTTTGAAAAATTCTGGTCTGATCTTTCTGGAATTTAAATTTCGTAACGCAAAGATCTGCAATAACTTTTGGATTCTTGTTGAATTTCAGTAATCATCATTTCAAATTATTGTAACTTCGGTAAATTAAAAAATCGCTCGTCCAGTGATTCATTTTGATATCGTTCACGAAAATATCCTAAATTATGTTACATTGTTACTTGGATTTTTTGGAACGTTGAATTCCTTTCACAAAATGAAACAGTTTGCCAAAATATTGTTTTATAGAAAAAAATGTGTAAAAAATTCATGTTGTTTGAGAAAAAAATGATTTATCCGCTATATTTTGTCAGATCCTTGGGACAGGAGGAAAAAGAAGGGCGGTAAGAAGCAAAAGAAACCAGCGAAGAAGAGGCTAAGTACGCAGGATAAAATTCAGTCGATGCTCGCGCACAAAACTTCGGCGAGTCGTAATTCGAAGCGAAATGGTGATGTAAACGTGGGTCAACTTGGTAATCAGGGTATAAACATGGGTGGACGTAATCAACCGAGTGTAACTGCGCCACCGAGAGACGCGATCGAACGTGCCTGTTGTATGAAGGAAGAATTATTGGCACAGATCGAAGCACTCGGCGAAAGATTGCCGCCAAATACTCTTGATCAGCTTATCGACGAACTCGGTGGACCCGAGAATGTGGCTGAAATGACTGGTAGAAAAGGTCGTGTCGTTCAAAATGAAGATGGAGCCATTCAGTACGAATCACGATCTGAGGTCGATGTCCCATTGGAAACGTTAAATCTCACCGAGAAACAACGGTAACAGTTATTTTTTTAACAATCAAATTTTAATATCAAGTCTGTTTTCATTTTACACCACACATAAACAACGATAAAAATTATATTTTTCAAACAATTTGCTAGATTTTTAAATTTTATTTATTTATTTATTTTTTTTATTATAAAAAAGTACCGAAACCCCGATTCTTGTGGAGAAAAAACGATAAAAATGGTTTTTTACTCATTATATTTACATCGAAATAGAAATTGATTAACACATGCTAACAATGTCAAAAGTATTGAAATTTCCATTGTTGGCCATTTTCGTAACTAATCATAATAAAATATATAATTTTATCCCTTTTATTTTGGTTATTATATTATTTCCTTATGTCATAATGTGCACATATTTCGTTATAATCTAAATAATTATAATTAATTAAGAAAGTGCAATTGTTGGGATTAGATTCATGAATGGTGAAAAAACGGTTGCCATAATATCCGAGGCAGCGAGCAGCGGTATATCGTTACAGAGTGACAGACGAGCGAGAAATCAGATGCGTCGTGTTCATATAACGCTAGAATTGCCATGGAGCGCGGACCGAGCGATACAGCAATTCGGTCGTACGCATCGTTCGAATCAAGTAAACGCTCCGGAGTACATATTTTTAATATCGGATTTGGCCGGTGAGAGACGTTTCGCATCTATCGTTGCAAAACGTTTAGAGAGTTTAGGAGCATTGACGCATGGAGATCGTCGAGCGACAGAAACGCGAGATCTTTCGCAGTTCAATATCGACAACAAATACGGTCGTTCCGCGTTAGAGGCAACGATGAAAACGATCATGGGGTACGAGGCTCCGCTCGTACCACCTCCGCAAGATTACAACGGTGATTTTTTCAAAGACGTCGCCGATGCACTCGTCGGAGTTGGCTTAATTTGCAACAGCGAAAATATGCCCGGCGTTTTAACGCTTGATAAAGACTACAACAATATGTCGAAATTTCTCAATCGTATTCTCGGCATGCCCGTCGATCTTCAAAATCGTCTCTTCAAATATTTCACCGACACCCTCAACGCCATCATCACACAAGCCAAAAAAACTGGACGCTTCGACATGGGTATTCTCGATCTTGGCACTTCTGGTGAAAATGTACGTCGTGTTAAAATTTATCGCTTCACGAGGAAACACGCCACTGGCACCGCTCCCACCGAACTTCATGTTGTTCACGTTGAACGAGGCATGAGCTGGACCGAAGCCATGGAACGTTTCGCTGAAATCACTGGTGCCAAGGAAGGTTTCTATCTTAGCCATCAAGTTCGTAATGGCAAACAAACCGCAATTCTTGCCGTTGCCGTTGAAGGTGGTAAGAAAAAAGGCGAAGGCAAAAAGGATCAATTATACATGGTTTATAGGTGAGTTAATTGTGAACGTTTTAAAATGTCTTTTTCTTTTGTTTGAACCCTTTTTAGTACTAAAATTTATATTTTTTGTCGTTAAGTTTTATCACTCAATTTTGCAAACAATCTTATGTCGAAAATTTCATGCTCAAAAAGTTGCTTTGGAATAAAAAAATTGTATTCAAGTTTGGGGAAAAAAAGCATTTCTATAATACTTATAAATTTATTTTAAAAATTTAAATTACAACGTTCGCTTCATCGATTATTTTGTATCATTCGCAGGCCAAACACTGGCTTACAAATGCGCCAAGAGGCGCTTGGGGAACTGGAGAAAAAGTACAAGAAAGTCTCTTCGGAAGAAGCAGAATCCCATTGGACTCAACAATACGACGCTTCAGTCGACGTTTGTTCCCACGCTTATTGGCGTGGTAATTGCAAAAATGTGACTTTCGGCATGGACTGCGAGGTCGGATTACGTCGACGTTCCTACAACGTTCTCGCTGGCTCAGTTCTCAGTGTATGGAGTCGGGTTGAGGGTGTACTCACCGCAAAATCCGGCCATAATTCCAAAATGCAAGTCATACGCTTGCGAACCGGTCAGTTTCATTTTTATTCATTATTTATTTCACACCGAAAAATAACCATTATTTTAATATTACAAATCTTTCATCCATAAAATATATTTGAAATATATCAAAAAGAAAACGTTTTAGAGAACTTGTGGAAATATAGGAACAAGGTGCAAAAAAAAAATTTTTCCGAATACGATTTAAAAAAAATTTACATCGGTAGTTAGTTGTCTCGCCAAAGCGTTTTTCAATAGATTAAATTTTTTTTTTTTTAGTTAATTCTCTGATGAAGTTTGTCTAAAAATATATAAATTTCAAGGTTAACTTTTTAACATAATTGTGGCGGAACAACTGCGTCAAATTTGTAATTTAATTGAAAAAAAAAACGTTACTGAAAATATTTATCTGTTTTTCGACTTTTTTTGCTTTATAAAAATATAGTAATTGTTTCAAAATTGATTGTATTCATATGAGGATATTCTATTGTACATTTTAATGTACAATAGAAACTGTTATAAAAAAAAATATTCGTCCATTATTTTGAGTTTTACGATTAAAATGAAAATATCTGGGTTTTTTGTTACAGACGACGGTTTAAAAATCGTCGGAACGCTGATTCCCAAGTCTTGTATGGAGACGTTGCGCGAGGCGCTTTCTACCGACGCGGAGAAGGCCGAAGAGCAGACATTCTGAACATCCTGCTTATCTCAAAGGTAAATATTTCTCTGCATAATTCTTATCACCGCCAAAGAAAAAAGCGCAAATTCACACATTTATTCAATTCGCTGGACAGATAAAAACGGAATTCAGAGACTACCAGAAAGAGCGGAAATTTTCAGCGTGAGATCCATCGTCGTCAAGCTTACACAGTAACGATGGAACTCGGCTTAATGGCAAGAACGAAAGGAAGGAAAAATAGATCAACAAAAAAGAAGAAATTAAAAAAAAGTCCTCGAGTTTGACTGACGACGAATTGCAAATTTTTTCGTCACTTCCACGACGCGTATGCGAAGAAACGCATATTTTCGACACAAAAACAATGAAAAAAAGTAATTAATAATAATAATAATGAATAATTATAATAATAAAAAAAAACGTGAACAAAATGCTGGATGCGTGAAGAATGAAACGATCAATCAGGGCTTTTGGAACGGTCGCCCAATGCTTTCCCTCGTGATAGACTTTCAATAGAAGCTTTGCTTTTTTCTTTCCTCTCTCCCTCCCTCTCTCTCTCTCTCTCTCTCTCTCTCTTGTTTCATTTCAGTCCAAAATGACGCTCAAGTTAGAGCTCGTGCGAACGATCTAACTTTCCTGGCCTTTTCAAAATCTATGGTCAAAAAAATGACCAGTACTTCTCGTGTTTTTCTTTTTTTTTTTTTTTTATAATTCTCTTGCTTCTGATTTATCTAACTATTCTCTTATTTTTCGTTATTTTTTTCTCATCCTGCTCTTCTCTTCCTCGTTTCCGTCTCTACCTCTTTTTCCGCTATTTTTCTATATTCTTCGATTTACGACTCTTTTCTACGACGAGAAAACGATGAATTAAAATAATTCGATTGTTTTTCGAACTCAATGAAGGCCGATCAATTTTTTGTTTCGCGGTGATGCGAATCGAACAATGTTAACATATGTATGCGTGTGTGTGTAAAAAAAAGCATCGCCCTTCCTTTTCGTGCAATCGACCCGGGTCAGTGTTTCCCAAAGCCCGACGAACGTGTGCGGTAAGAGACTGAAGAACAAAAAATATAATAATAAGAATAATAAAAACAAGATTAAAACGACGTGAAAAATTGTCCCTTTTCGTTCGTTTTTTAAACGCAATTTTTTCTGCTCTATGCTCGTTATTTCGTTTTGGCGCCTTTTCGTCTACGAGTACGGAAATCCGCCTCCTCTAGCCAATTTATTTTATTTGATTCTTATTTTCCTATGATATATTTGCCGAAAATGACAGCGTCCGTTTGATAAATAAACACAACCAGGATGGTTGAAAAATTCGTTTTCATACAACTCGTCAAGATCGTTTTGTCGTGAAATGAAATGTATACAGTTTCAAATTTCCGGAGCGAAAAAAATTGTCGAAGTCACGGTTGATTTGAAATTATATTCGATTTTCGAATATCGAAATTTTCCATGCGCGCATGTTTGTGAGAAAGATTTCTTGAGCTAGATTTCTCTTTTTCTTGTCAAATTGCAATTATAAAAAATCTACATCTGGTCTCCAGTATCCCATAAAATTATTTGCAATTAAATATTTTCGTAAAAAACATTGAATTTTTTTCAATTGTATAAGTTTCCTAGAGGAAAAATCACTTTTTTCGCATTGTACAAAAATTAAGAAAAATTGTTTTCTCGACTTCAGAATACTCAAAAATCGGCAAAGCGACAAAATTTTAAAGCCTCTCAGACGTAGATATTTTTCACCACAGAATTTCGAACTTCCTAAAATTTTGTGAAAAAATGAAAATGCCAAAAGAAACATCATTTTTTTCTAAAAATGCGTTTTTCAACCACCCTAACAGACTTCATATATTTATATATATATGGCTTTTAACGAACTAATCGAATAACTGGGATTTTTCTTCGTTCAATCTCAACGAAGTAAAAAAAAAAAAGAACAGACCGAATGGTTTCGTTAATAACCGCTACTACAAAACGAATACCGCTATCATTATTACTACCCTAATAATATCGACAGGTAAAAAAGGATGAAGGAAAAAAACTGAAAAGAAGCGACGACTATTAAAAACCATAAAAATACTACTACTATTACTTATTACTACTAGAATTAATTAGATTCAATGATAAACACGATATATTTATATTTAAAAAGAAGAAATGAAAGAAAAAGCGACGATAAAAAACAAGGATTTAAAAACAAGTAGAGAAAAACGCTGATTGAGCGTTGTTTAACGAGTAGTGACTATTGTTTGGACGATTGAATAATTCTTTTTTCTTATTATTCATGAGAGAGAGAGAGAGAGAGAGGATGAACGAATGCGTGAATGAATGAAAGAAAAATCTAGAAGATTGCACTTCCACGATGTTTTATGAAAAAAAAAAGAAAAATGAGAAAAATCCTGTCTATGTATACGAATGGTCGTAGATTGTAATAATAGATATGAGAGCACTTTCCCTGTGAATTAAAATTTTTTAAAATAAATCAATGTTGCCCGGTTATGATAAAGATTGCGTAAACGGGCATCATTTCGATCTCGCTTCGAATTCCACTTTTTTTTCGAAATGAGACGAAAAGTGTATCGAGGTAAAAAAAAAAGAAAAAATATTCCATGGCGTAGTTGAATATTCGATTAACGAAAAGAAAAACAATCGCACAGATCGCTTAAAAAAAAGCTCGTAGCATTTTTTTCCCGACCTCGATTCTTCTTCTTTCGTCTTTGAAAAATATCGCCCGCTTTCGGTTACCCTGAATCGGACATTATTGATTGGTGAAATAGAAAAAAAAATACGAGAAAAATTTCGCAACGAATCCCGTCGTTATGAAAAAAAAATCTATACATATATATATGTATGAGTGTGTATATATACATGTATAAATGTATCTGTTACATGTAAAACCAATATAACTCATCCGGTACCTTGCGACGATCAAGTTTCTCCGTGGTTATTCCAAGTAATCCGTCACAATTTTTTTTTTTTCACTTTGATCTTTTTGATCTTTTAACTTTTTTCAACCAAATTTAAAATAACGAGAAAAACGTAAACAGGTACTAATTGTAAAACGCTTTGTCACGTTTGCAAAATTTTTAATGAATACCTCAATATTTCTAGTTATTAAAAAAAAAATAATTTATACGATTCATCATTGCAAAAATACTGAACTTTTATAAATTAAATCTACGTATCAAATGCTACCTTTGATCAAATTACTTGAGCTGTGAATAAGTTTTAGAAAATTCAATTAAATTGGTATTCATTACGAAGTATAGTACCTAGAATTTTTTTTCTTCCAAAAATCGATTCAATTGATGCGTATCAGTCTTAAGAAAATGGAGAATTCGTAAATTTAATTATTTACGACTCCATTATTAATTTCTAAAAGTATAACTTTTATTCACAGATTCACGCAGCGAGTTTTTATTTTTTTCGACTTAATTGCGGGGAGCACAAATTCCACATTCGTTTGATATTTATTTTATTAAAACATACGATATTACGTGTACGAACTACAATTAGTAACTCAAATCTATTATCGTATAAAATATTATATACAATTTTTTTCATATCCATGACGATTTCACGTTAATCTTTGCAGGATCTCAAAAACCCAGACAGTGGAAAAGATTACTCACAAATTGGATTCTCCATTCTTTTTTAATTCTACACGAAATTCGATAGAATCATGATCAAAATTGTAACCTTTTCATTACATTTGAAATGAATTTATTTTCAAGTGTCCACCTGTCGGTAAAAAAATATTTAAAAAACTTAACCGTTAAGAGATGATTTTTTCATTAAGGCAATACATGATCCTTTAAATATACGAAAAATGTTCAAAAATAGGAAATATCAAATAATTTATTTCATATAATTTCTTCATTTTTCAAATTCATTTACTTTCCCATTTTTTTATAGTTCAATAAGTAAATCTTCAGCTCAAAGGTAATGGAAGGTTGAAACTTCGATCGAGATATACGATACTCCAATAAATATGTATTTTTTAATCTGGTTTTTTTTGGAGGAATACTAAATTCGACGAAGAGATCGTGCCTAGTGCGCGTGGACACATTATTCGGAATATTAATTGATATCGTGCAGCAATTGATCACTCTTTTATGTACAGCGAAACAGAAATGACAATTGCGTAACGCTTGGAAGTATGCTGATGTTTTTTTAAATCTTTTTCTTTATCTCTTTTTTTATCCTCCAGCAAGCTCAGTGAAAAGCGTAAAAGAGCATAAGAAAAGTGCAAAAGCCAATCAAAAGCCCAAGTATCAACGAATCTCGTCTCTTTCGCAAATTTATCCTCTGGACGAGACTAGTCACCGCCGGAAATCTGTTTGAAATGTCGTTGAAACGCGTCTGTATACGCTTGAATGCTTGACGCTGTGTCATCAAGTGATCTCGAGTTTCCATCGCTATGCTTATTTGATCGTTGATCAGTCTGTCGGAACTGTACACAAAAAAAATCGTTACTCATTTTTTGGGGATATTTGCTTTTTAAATTACGCCATTGATATTTATATGGACAATTTTTAAAAAATTCAAAACTGTTAGGATTTTGTGCAAAATAAGCCCAAATGGTCTGAAAAAAAGGAAAAAGATTGACCAATTTTTATGGCCTAAATGCTTGATACATATAGGGTAATGTAAACAAAAATTGGTTAGATCTTGACGATGCAAGCTATAAAATCAAGTTTTATTCTCCAATTTTTTGTTTCTTCATTTGATGTCTTATTGATTTTTTTGACTCTTTGTTTCTGCGTTTGAAATTTTGGTAATTTATTTAATCTTTTCATGATTCGCCTGTTTTATTCTTAGGTCCTTTTTTCATTTTATGTCTCTTTTAAAATATTATTGTAATGATTTAATAGTTTTTGTAAGAGATTCTGTAAAACAATACGCACTTGTGAATATGGTTGCTCTCTTTGATGTACATGTCGCGTCTATTTAGCCCACTTCCGCTTTTGTAATTGCTAAAATGAACAAATTATTTTGTTACTTTCATATAATGAGAATTCAAATATCTCTGAATGTGTATTCAGTTTTGAAAAAATTTGTTTTACAAACTTTACGAGAGATTTCGATTAATTATGAGGGCTAATTATTTGGACTAATTGTCGTGTTCTCCAAAGTGTTTGAATGAAAAAGAATACGATAAATTTCAAAACGCGTATTATATTTGTATTTATGAATTAGTTTTTTTATATTATCGACAAATAAAATTTCAACACTGATTACATAAATATCAATTATGAACAAATTACCATAATCATCAATGCAACGAATACAATGAATAATCTTACGTTATATAATTTGAGTTACGTTCGAAAATTAGAATTTCTTAGAAAGAAATAATGCATTGGAAAATTCAATAACATTTGAAATCATCTAGCAGAATCTCAAGAACTTTTCTAGAATATTCCAGAATTTACTAAAGAAAAAAATATTTGAAGGGAAACTGAAAAATTGAATAGTAGGCAAAATGTTTGACAAAATTATGAAAATGGAACTGCCGTCAGGTTGGTCAAACAACAATTACAATAGCAACATTGAAATATTAAATTTAAGACTTAATTTTTGGGTATTGTTCAAAAAGATATTACTTATAATTATTTAATTATATTATTGAAAATACTGAATGTTATACTTGGCCAACTTTTCAATAAAATATGAGCAAAAAATAAAAAACCTAAATGAAAAAAAAGAAAACAATACAAACTGATGAACAATCGAACGTACTCAATTTCTTTTCTGACGCTTCCAAGAAGATCCTCTCTGTCTTTTCGAGTGGTGAAATTATTTTGCGTTTTGTTGAACTCGAGTTTGTAGTCCTTGAGAATTTCTTTGTGACGTTGCATCGTGTGAAGCATGGCAGCTCCATTTGGTTGAATTTCGCTCATTTTTTCATTCACTGCCATCAGCTTTAAAAACAGTTGGATTTAGAATTTTTTGACTTTTCTTTTCTGTATTTATATTTTGGTGAATCTACCTTTGCCAACAACGACTCGATTTCTGAGGCCATGTTTTCAAAAACATGGTCTTCGTCCAAAAGCGGAACGGTGTCTACGCTGGAATGACTCGAGCCTGCGTTAACTCCAAGCTTGCTAAAAGCCACCAATTTCGCATCGATTTCATTTTCCAAGTGTCTGGCCTGTTTTCTCAAATCTGTTAAAAATAACGTGCAATTTCCACAATACAAAATAGAACCAAAAATCGTGATTTTTAATGGCCAAACAGCGATTTCTCAGAATTTTAAATCGCAATAAAACCTCACGTACCAGCTAGAATTTTTCTATTGATTTGTCAAATTGAGTATGTTTTTGCATAAAATGTTAAGAATCAAAAAACCTGCATACTTTTGCATGTTCAACGTCAATCGACGGAAATTTTACAAATCACTGACAAAACGTCTGAAAATAACTATTACGAAAATCTCGTAAAAACATTCGTTTCTAACTGCAATAATCATTAGATTACCTTCCCAATCAATTGCGACTGAGCTGTTCGCCATTTGTTTCTCGTACTTGAATTTTAGATCATCTGGTGTATATTATTTATAATGATTATATATTTGTTTTTTCTATACAATTGTATATGAACCTGTGATCCTCTCAAAACGAAATTGATAAATAATGATGTAAAAAATGACGTTCTGACAAGACACGTCACGATCGAAATTTCAATGAATTTCAAAGTCACTATCTAAACCTGGGACGCTAGATGGCACTACATGTTTATTCTCGAGGTATGATTACTCCGTCTGATTATGATGGACAAATTATGATGGACAAATATTTTTCTCTGGAAACGTTATAATAATTGCTCTACTAATGTGACATAAAAATATTTGGCACTTCACACATTATTCTAGTTTATTTATCTTCTTTATAGAATAGAACGTATGTTTATAATGATTAATAATTAAAAGGTTATAGACTGCGGAGCATTTGTTTCAATTTCAAAATATAATAATAATAATAATAATAATAATAATAATAATAATAATAATAATAATAATAATATCACTATTCTTTTCACATCAAAATGCATCTTAAATAAACGTGTTATCGTCATAATCATTATAACAAAATATACATAATCTATAATCGTTTTTAAATTTTGGTTTGCGCATCTCAGCAGTAAAAAAATTTGAAAAAAAGTAATAAAAATAAAAACGAAAGCATTCGCGTGTCTCTCATTTTAGTTTTCGTGGTGGGGGTAGGGAAAAAAAGGCGCTCCTCACGGGCACGGATAGACAACGTCGATGCTTACTCGATCCTACGCGTCGCATTCGTTCGCATGTTATAAAATAAAACAGTGTTACAAATTTCAAGCCAAAAAAAACCTTACAATCAACTGAACGGTTTTTGAAGAACTAATTTTTACCGTGCATAATTTGTTTATTGGAAGTTTCGACGAATGCATTGACGTTTGTAAAAATCGTGAAAAATGACTAACAGTTATAGAAAATTGTATCGCAACGAAATGTCGGAATGGGCGTGCTAACGCTTCTAACTCGGATCAACGCTCTAGGACTAGGTCGTCATTCACTTTCTCGTGATTTAGGAAACATTTTCGCGCGACGCTTCGCAGGCAAATGAAAAGATTGACAAATCATTAAGTATTCTCAAAATGGTTAAAGGTAAGAATTTACCGGTTTTTCGCAATTTTATTCACATCGAATGCATTCATTTGAACGATGTTTACTGAGGTTATGTTTTGAAACGAAGCAACTTTTGTTCTCCGTATTTTCGAATGGCACTCGAAATCGCACTCGAATTTCGGCCAACTCTATGCACTTGTGATTCGTGAAGAATTTTTCTATTGATTTTATAAATTTTCATGTACAGTTCGAGTGAATTTGGACGTTTTTTTCTTCATTTATTCAACTCGTCGCATCTTTGCAGCTCAATTAATTTATCCGAACGCCATTTTTTTTCTAACTCTGAACTGTCCTTTCTCTTTTTCCCTGTTCCTAATAATAGGCAGAAGAAAACGTGCTCCGACCTCTGGCTCTGGATACTCCAAAAATTCAGCGATCAACGGAACGCTCAGCTCCGTTGTTTCTCCTATGAGAAAAGAGTCTAAATTGGCTGTAGCAGGAAAAGTTAATAATCACAAATCTCCTGAAACGGTACGAGGTCGGATGCGATTAGAAAAATCACCTGTTCGAATAACTTCCTTTTTTAAGGCTCAAGTAAGTCAAAATCGTAATTATTGTTATTACCAATAATTGTTATTAGTCTTTCTTTATTTTAATAATAAAAATAGCAAAAACAATTTTATCGTCAAAAATTATTTAACTTACTGCACCGTAAAATAATAAAAGTTCAAACTGAAAGAAAAATGCGGTTGTGAGACAGACAAATGTTATTTAAAAACGGGTTTTTTTTTTAAATAGGAACAGCAGGAAAATGGAATTCCTGGAGTTAAAACTCTCAGAGGCAAACAAAACACTGAACTCCTTGGAGAAACGGAGCACTACAATGGTGGAAATATCAAAGTGGAAGAACCTGTTGATGATCATTCAGAAATTAACGAGCTATTCAAAACAGATGGTACGTTTGGGTTTCTTGAGTCTACAAAAAGAAATTGCAATATTTTTCACAACAAAATAAACTCATTTTGTTTTACATTTATTTGAAATTTTGTAGAATTCATTTTTGTTGAATTTTTGATGCAAAAATTAATTGAATCCGTAAACCAAAATTCAACATTGTTTTATTTTTTTAAACATTTGCTTATCAATTTAAGTACAATTAACTGTTCAAATTTTCACTAAAATCGTAAATAAAACAATAACATTCTGTTTGCCTAAACCAACTTATTGATCGGTTTATAAATAAATTAAAAAGTTGAATTGTTTATTATAATTTTACAAATGTATTATTCACAATTTCTTGATGTTGAAATTATACATGAAAAAATATTACACTGTTTTTGGTAATACTGTTAAATTTACTTGTAAGTGTATTTAATCATTTGGCAATATAATTAATTATTAATTTATAACTTTCTCAATATTTTCTAGATATTTTAAATTATAAATATTTTTTTTCTTGTTAGAATTTTGTTGAATTTATTAGAAAAGTCATTTTATAATGTTAAAGAAACTCCGGTTGCTGTACCATGCCGGAATCCGCCAACGCCTCATCGAATAAATATGCCAAATGTGCAGCCAGATGACACCGATATTAAAGAAGCAATCGATGACATTGAGAAAAAGCCCTCTCTCGTGCACTCCCCTATTCTGAGAATCGTCAAAAAACCAGCCGGTCGCGGACGAGGAAAGCTGAAAAATAATATAATCACGGGACCCTGTACGGTCGATTCTTCTCTAGAGGCAAAAACCAATTACAAAGTTTCCGAATATTTTCCTGTCAGGCGGAGCGTCAGAAAATGCAAGAAAACCGTTCTCGAAGAGAAACAACGTGATCTCGAAAACAAGGTTGTTTGTCAGGTTGAAGATGGCTTGGAGGTAAACAAAAATTCATTAAAAAATGAGAAAAATTATGATATTTTGATTTTTCCAGATTCTATTATTTCAATTTAATAACTGAGGTTTATCTATAGTTCAAAATTCCAAAAATAAATTGAATCAATTTAATTTTGCATTCTTACCTTCGACACAAAAGTATTTTCTAATATATGATTTTTTTTTCCTCACTTTTATACTTCTGATCGTAAATAGATTATTGAGAGCCGAAAGAATTTTCATAAAAATCATATTAAAATAATGATCAGAATATTCATAAACTGAACTATGTTTCATTTTTCTTGTTTTTTGTTGCAGGTAAGACACTTTGTAGGAAAAGGTCGGGGTGTTGTGACAACACGAACATTCAGTAAAGGGGAATTCGTCGTCGAATACATCGGTGATTTGGTTGATCAAGTAACGGCGAAAAAGCGCGAGGCCCTTTACGCCCAGGATCAAAACACCGGTTGTTACATGTATTATTTTCAACATCGTGGTCAGCAATACTGGTAAAATATATGTTTACAACCTCATATTGAAAGGAAAACAATCGCAACCCACAAATTAAAAACAAGACATTTTTTCGTCAAATTATCATTCTGAATTCCTCTTTTTCCTGTTTCGCAAAAAAAAAACGTTTTTCTAGTGACCAATTTATGTCAAAAAATCAATTTTCCACCAAAAATTCGATATATTATATCAAAATAAAAAAGTGTAATTTTGTCTGTGTAATTTTTCACTAAAAATTCGTAATATTAAATCAAAATAAAAAAGTGTAATTTTATCTAAACATGGAATATTTTTTCAGCGTGGACGCGACAGCAGAAACGGACAAACTTGGTAGATTAGTAAATCATTGTCGAAACGGTAATCTCGTAGCTCGTGTCGTGGATGTAGCTTCAGTGCCACATCTCGTACTCACGGCAAAAGAGGACATACCGATCGGGATCGAGGTAACGTATGATTACGGCGATCGAAGTCGCGAGGCTATTCGTAATCATCCATGGCTTGCGTTATAGTTAATATTTTCCGAATAACTTTATATTAATCCTACTTTTTTCTTCTGAGCACTCTTGAGGATAATTTTTTGTACAGTCGTGTTCGAAATGTGAAATTCATTAAAATCTGAAGAAAAATCTTTTTTACAAATTTTCACAAACTGCTCTTAAGTATCAAGTATTCAATATTCAATAATAATTCTTTATTAATCATTTTCAATTTGTTTGTTAATTTTATTTATTTATGAAGTGGATTTTAACTTCGTTTTTTGACTGAATAATTATTTGCATACTTAACAGAATTTGTAAAAACAAAAAAAGATTTTAGACGCATTGGATATTTACTTATATTTATTATTATTAAAAATTGCAGTATGCCTGAAATACAGTATTTTTATATCGAAAATTCGTTCAACTTTTTTGCATTTCACTAAGATATTTTCAAGTAAACAAACAATACAGACCTTGATGTTGGCAGAGAGGTATAAAAATATTAAAGTTTTAACTTTGTCAAACATTATCATCTAAAAAAACAGCACATTAAATCGAAGAATGTTTCATTCCATTTAATAATATCTGTTCAAATTTAAAGTTTTTTTTCGGTCTCTTTAAATAAGAACGTATGATCGAAAAAAAATCGTTTTTGAAGTTTGATAAAATTCATTTTTCAAAATTTCACGATTTTATGGACACTATTCTACAACGAAATTGTCCTTAGAGCTCGAATGACTGACGACTGACGAGGAGAAGAAAAACAGTCGTGACTTTGTATAAATCATCACGAGAAATGCGTTTATTGCATAATTTTTATTTAAGTACGTCCAATTGAATTTCCGACAAATGTGTCACAAGAAAAGAATTGCAAAAATATAAGGTTTTATATTCACAGCATGAAAACGTACCTTTCAAAAGCCACAAACTTTTATCATCTTTTTTCATTCCCAGTATAATTGTAGTTGAACATCCCACCTTTTTTCATTCCTATCGTCGTTTACAAACGTAGGATCATCGTTTTTTTTTTTTAAGTAGGTTTAGTGAAATTTAGGTAGCAAAAGACACGCAAAGTGTCACTTTGTCGATTTCAAAAGCACATAAAAGTACGAGTCATCGTCACGAAAAAGAAAAATGCTCGTTTTTTCGTGTCTGTACTTCATAATAGCGCGTGTACTTTACGAAAAATGCCTTGTCGCTAAATGTCTTCGGCCTCGTAACTGTCGTGAAAAATGAAAGAAAGAAAAAAATGCAAAATCTCCGTAGAAAATGAAACTATTTTCGATATGACAGCAAACACGAGGACTAGAAATTTTATTTATTGAATGAATTATAAATAATAAAAATAAAACTCGAGAATCACGTGTGTGGACAAAGTTTGAATGAGAAAACATTGAAAATTTATCATTTCACTACGTCAAATGTATTTTTTTTCTTTTTTCATGAAAATATTTTCTTTCTTTTTTCATGGAAATTCTGTCGCCGTCTATTTAAACTGAATTAAAAAATTCTCGACAGCGATTAATGGCTCCTAACAGTTTTAACAGTTGTTAAAAAATGACGACTGTTCCAAAAACGAATTTGAGCTTCTTTTTGTAATGAAAAAAATTTCGGTCTTCGACAAAATTTATATGTTTATATAATTCGATTCAATTGTCAAGATACAAAATTCTTTGTACATAATTGAACGTTGAAAATTTCTAGATTGCAATTTAAAAAAAAAAACATTTTTTGAATAACTTATCACCATTTTGTCAATAACTAATGCATCTATATTCAATGATTTTTCATTTGAACGTTACTTGTTTCTGATTTAAATTGCAATAAAAAATTCTGTATAATCAATAATGACAACCTATATATATAAAAATGCGCGTACGAGATGAATTTAGAAATTAATTTGATAGAGTATTTTGACTGTTTCTGAGACAAGACAATTTCGAATTTTTTTTTTTTTTTTTTTCAAAATTCTATCCGAATTGACATGTTCTCTGTCTCTTTACTATTAAGCAGCTTATGGTACTCTGAGTTTCGAGTCTCGGTGATTAATAAACCCCTAAAGTAATTTAGACGATCATCCAATGGATTTCTTTCATTGCTAGACACTGCCAAAAAAGCAAGCAAAAAAAGAATCATGTATTAACGTTCTTCGTTTCACGATTCGAGGGTGTGGATTTTTATGTGATTACCGATAAGACTGCCAAGCTTGTAAAATTTCGTCGATGAAACGTGAGTAACACGTGGTGAAATAGGGAATGGTTTTAAAAGATAAAAAACTCGCACTCTCCGAAATCGTGAAGCTAATAAATTTTTGTTCGTATTGTTTCGTTTACAAAAAAATTAGTCCCCTTGAATGTGTATTCACTCCTGTATTAATTCACACGATAGATAATTATAAAAGCGAATTGATTAACGCCATCCCAAAACACGCCTTGACCTGTTTTTAAATTTGACTATTAATTAAAAACTCCTCTATGGTGAACAAAAAAATTGAACAAGTTCGACAAAATTTGATGTAAATATGGAAATTAATGTATACTGGAAAATAGTTTAAGAAACATACTAATTCATTCACGATGGGTCAAAGGTGAAATCTCGTTTTACTGGTTATTTTATTGTTTATTTATCACGTAAAAGTTACAATACCGATATGTCTCTATTATAAAAGCATTCTTCATTATAAATATACGTTTTTTTTTTTATTTTCCACTACTAGCAATGTCATCTGTAGTATTTTGGGAAATTTTTAAAAACTGCTTTTAACGCCCTCTTAACGGCGTGATTGCAAAAAAAATGTATACATTTATATATGTGTATATATATATGGATATGTATTGTTAACCCGGTAACAGAGGCATATCATCGATCCTTTATCCTTTACGTTGAAACCTTGTACGAATAAAAAACGATTGTATGTCATTTTCTTTTGTTGGAGGTTCATTTTCAAAAGAAATACGTTTTTTTCCCTAAATACCCTAATTAAATTTCCCTAAATAAATATGTAATCTTTAAACTTTCGGTATGGCCTCGTAATGAACCGGAAGTTTGAAGATTATTTACTGCAAATTAAAAAAAAAAACGATTTTTAGCATTTTTACGACAATTCCTTTATTGTTAGGATTGAAATAATTCAAAAACGTCATGAAATTGGTTACATTTGCTAAAAGTACTGAATCATGACATTAATTATTGCATTTTGGATATTTATACGTAATTCAATACAATTATCAAAGAGGATTTTGCTTTTATTTACCGGAAGTTTAGAAATTGATTTTTTCAAAAAAAATTGACCATTTACGATTCATTTAAACTTGTTTCGACTTTACAATAAAAAAATTGAGGCTCATCAGATTCAAACGATTTATCTTTTTTTTTTACATTGAAAACAATTTAGGAGTGTTCTATGTTCCGTAATTTGAGATACGAAAAACTTTTTTACAAGAAGCTTTTTGTCGATATTTCTGTATGGTTGTATTTAACGAGAACTAAAAATACTTTAATTCGAATTAAAACGATAATGAGGTAGATAAAAGTTTGGATTTTCTTATCTCGTACTGATAAAAAAAGCATCTAAATCTATGTCTGCGATGAAACGCATAAATTTTTCCTCCATCTTGGATACCGGCGCACACGCCGGTATTCAGTGCGCGCGCATTTCCGTTTGCACATTTCCTCATGACGACAGAAATGGCGCTGTTATCGGAGATATTCGTGAGATGTGCCTGGCCACCACTTCATCGATGTGATCGATGTCACGTGAAGGTCACAGGGTCAAGTAGCGATCAGTCTTCTTTCGGCAACGGTCAAGAGCACTTGTTTTAAAAACTCTTATAGTTATTTGAATTTCGATTAAATTTCAAAAATAAAAAAATGTCGCGCAAATTTTTCGTTGGCGGTAACTGGAAGATGAATGGAGTTAAGAAAGAGATCGATGAAATTGTCGCTTTTCTCAAAGCCGGACCACTCGACCCCAACGTTGGTGAGTACAATTTTTCGTCTCTTTCGATGGAAAAAAAATAGTTTCAAAAACTTTCTTTGTACACAAATTTACCTTTTTCTGGGGTTTTTCGTTCTATATTATTATACAATCTATTTATAGAGGTTGTCGTGGGTGTACCCTCGATCTATTTGGCATACACAAAGAGCATTTTGCCAAGCACAATTGCCGTGAGCGCACAAAACGCTTACAAAGTCCCCAAGGGCGCCTTCACCGGAGAAATAAGTCCGGCTATGCTTGTCGATAATGAAGTACCCTGGGTCATTCTTGGACATTCCGAGCGTCGTAATGTTTTCGGTGAGAAAGACGAATTAATCGCCGAAAAAGTTGCTCACTGCCTCGAAGCTGGAGTCAAGGTAAAATTTTCATTAAAATTTTTATCTTTTCGAATATTTAGTCAAAAATATTGTTAAAATCACTGAATATTCGATGTTTTTTGTATGTTTGTGCAAAGCAAAACTGCATTGCAAAATTTTATGGTCATTTAGATTACTAGAAATTTCATGATTAAAAATTTCCTATACACCAGTTATGACCCTTATAAAATTTCAAGGTCATTTAAAATGTTTCATTTAATTCGTTTGTATTCCATTCCGAGTTTCATTTGCATTCAAAATGTTGAACTCAAATTTGAAAGAACAATGTATATAACAAAGTTGGAAATCTAACCAAAATACAATAATTCTCAAGTGGTTAATTATCATTTAATAATTTACAAAACTATTGAATTGCCAGTAATTTTTTTCAATCGAAAATTTATGAGAATATTTTATTATTTATGAATTGCGCAATCTTGCTGTAAAAATGTACTTTTTTACAATATACATCTGCAGACATTTATTGTGTAAAATTACTTATTCATCAACATAAATTCATAGCTATTTACTGAAATATATTTACATCTATTCATTGATGTAAATTCATGCTTTTTGTCTATATGAATTATAATTATTTATAAATGTAAATTGGCAGTTATTGATCAACATAAATTCATAGTTTTCTATCAACATGAATTTATAATTATTTTTTGACATGATTAACAATTTCAATCTATATAACCAAATATACTACCGCACAAAAGTATTTGGTCTTTCTGTAAGATTCATATTTAACCTTATAGATCCCTACAACGCGGTCAAAAACGACCCCAATTTTTTTAGTAAAAAACTTCTTTTTGGCGTTTCTCTGAAATTTGTTTCATTTTATTAAGTTTCAATCATTAAATATCCACCAAATGCGACTTTATCATACACTATTCCCTTCGTTATTACAAAACGAAGAGAATGGTATACAATTGAAATCTTATTATCGCATATGAGGAACATTTTATGTTAATAAGAAGATTGGGGTCGTTTTCGATCCCATTGTAGGGTCCACATTCGTTAAAATAGATTGTAGGGGTCTAGGGTTAAAATCTATAGCTTTGTTGTTGTTATTCTCAAATTTTAATTCATAAAAAGTATTCGCTATAATTTGGCTGTAGGTAAAGGTTCCAAGTTATTGGCAAAGCTAGCTGTGACGGTAAAGAAATGATTTTTTTTTTCATTTTCTATTGTTTTTTTTATTAACGTGTATTGAAAAAAAATTGTCGTTATCTCCATTGACTACGAAGTTATTGCACGAAATGTTGATCGATGTTAAATTTTGCGTCGTTAGAATGCACTGAAGTTTCGTCTTTTTCCCGGTAAAACTCCAAAGTTTTTTGCCAGTTTTCGCAACGAAAAAGTTACACTTTTATGGGTTACCAAAAATAAAAGTAGCAACGAAAATTTCGGACAATTTAAGAAATTAATAAATTAACGAGAAATCTTAACTCTTTCGTTAGTCAATGTGTGTAAATAAAAAAAGCGATAACAATGACTAAAATTACTTCTGAATGATCATCGTAAAATTAGGTAACCAAATATTTTTGAGCGATAGTGTGAATGAATAAAAATAAATTGTGTAAAAGAGGATAAAGCAATAAAAGTGATGACCAAAATGATGTCATGCACTTACATCCAAAGTGACGAAAATTTCATCATTCTCAGGTAATCGCGTGTATCGGTGAGCTGTTGGAAGAGCGCGAAGCGGGCAAAACCGAGGAAGTAGTTTTCCGTCAGACGAAAGCAATCGCAGACAAGATAAAATCCTGGGACAACGTTGTTCTCGCGTACGAGCCTGTATGGGCAATTGGAACTGGAAAAACTGCGACGCCGCAACAAGCTCAAGAAGTTCACGAGAAATTGAGGGCGTGGTTCGCGAAAAACATAAATCCACAAGTCGCTGAATCTTTGAGAATTATTTACGGAGGTTCAGTCACAGCTGGCAACGCCAAAGAGCTCGCCAAAGAGAAAGATATTGACGGTTTCCTCGTTGGCGGAGCATCCCTTAAGCCTGATTTCGTACAAATTGTCAACGCTAAGCAATAAGCACCAAAATACTCGACACACGATATTTTTTTTCGTCCTTTATTCCCGTCATTTACAGTTCTTGAATAACGTTTCACGATTCGTTATCATCATTATTAGCGATATTAATTACATATTTTTAGTCAACTATCGAAAAAAATTGTTCGAACAAAAAGACTCAAATTTATTCGCAGGAGGAAAAATGATTCAGTTTTATCAGCCGCGAATGATTTTGATGCCTCTACATATCGCGACCCATCATTGTAATTAGCAATAATTAATTAGATCATTTTCGTCAATTGTAAAGTTCGCAACGTTCTCCGAGCCAGGGATCGAAATTTAATGAACAAAAAACCCAATGAAAAATAATTGTGCGAAAATCCTCAATTTCATCTCGCATAATTTTGACGATTTTACATTGTTTTTATTCTTTTTAGAATCGTCGATTATTTTCTGAGAGAAGCATTTTGGATTCCTTTTCTTTCTATCATTATTAATCTCTAGTCCTGGTGATTCGAGAGTGGCTGTTGAATGAAGGATCAATGAATTAAGATTATATCGTTGTTACTGCTGTTGTAATCTATAAAAATCATGTTACGTACAGATTATACTGACTTGATGAAATAAAATTCAAGTGCGCACAATACAAACGATTTATTTTACTGTTTTTTTTTTTTTTTTCATTTATTTTTCGTGTAATTTTGGTTTTTGGTAGATTATCTAACATTTTGGGGCTCGTTTACTTGAGCATTCCTCGGGTCACAACACCAGCTGGGAAATCCAAATGTCTCACAATATTCAGGCCATCTGTTTTTGTCCTTGCGCATGCTATACTCGTCAACGATTTGAACGTTCGGGGCTCCCACATAGCCAAATCTACCAGAGTTTTCCGGCTTAGGAGAATATCGCATCTTCCCAAACCCACCATCAAGATGTAAGGTGTTATTCCATGTTCTTCACACGCTGCTGTCAGTCTCCACTCCCAGAGCTGAAACATTTTTTTTGTCACCATTTAGTGATTATTGAAGAACATTTTTCAATATAAGTTTTTTTTGCTCTGCTGCTGTATTCTTGGTACAAAATGTGATAAAAAATATGCAATTATTATTAAACCAGAAAAAAGGTAGTACCACAACTCTAAGCAATATTTTTCTAATTTTAAACAGCTCTATGACGAATATCTCTAATCCAATATATCTCTATAAATATCTCTAATCAAAATAACTCCCTGGGTAATTAAACTATGCTCATAAATAACCCTGTTCTCAAATAATTCTATGAAAAATTATCTCTATACCAAATCATCTCTGTGTTTAAATATCTCTATTCAAAAAAATCTGTAATGCAATACAACTCTCATCATTTACAACCTCATTCCGATACAACTCTGTGAAATAAGTGATAATCAAGTCGGGCTGCTATATTAAATCAATCGATTATCTGCTGCCTATATAGTAGATTAAATAAAATTTTATTTACTAGTAGCCTGGAAGATCGAATCATTCAAATCTTGGCGTAATGTTCAAATGTTGTTTTATTATTTTTATCATTTTATTCATCGAAATGGCACATTTGGTGGTTTGTAAAAATTGTATTTATAAGTGGAAATCAATCTTTCGACACTGTTTCGAACTGTTAGGGTTGTTGAAAACCTGACGAAGAGTAGCATGGAGCGTTCAGGCGGAGCTCCTAGTACCATCGTGCGTGCAGACTAATTCGGAAAAAAAAACATTTCGCGCGTAGCTCCCGGGTGCGCACACGTGAAAATGCACGCCGATCCTTGCAATCAACTGCGCTTCCGGTAGCTCCATCGTACTTCATAAAAGCGTAGATAATCCAGAGAATGAGTTTTTTTCCGAATGCGTCTGTATGCAGGAGGATACTGGGAGCTGCGCATGAACGCTCCACGTTACGCTTCGCCAGGTTTTAAACAGCACTAACAGTTCGAAAAAGTGACGAAAGATTGATTCCCATTGGTAAATACAATTTTTATAAACATTCAAATGCACAATTTCGATGAATAAAATGATAAAAATAATAAAACAACATCTGAACATTATGCCAAGATTTGAATGATTCAATCTTCCGGGCTACTATAGTCGACTCTCACACTTGTCAACCCGTAGGGACCAAATAAGTTCCCTTGTGTCAAGTTCTCCTCCATCCCCACTTTAAAGACTGCTGACACCACATCGCATGCGCAGCGCGTAAGGTATTTGGAATATTTCGAAAAATGTGTCAGAGTGGAGAGTGGGGAAGTTGACACATGGGAACAGACAGAGTGGACATATGAGAACAGTGGACACATGGGAACGTGACAAGTGAGGGGGTCGACTGTAGCAACCCGACTTGATTGTCACTTATTTCACAGAGTTGTATCGGAATGAAGTTGTAAATGATGAGAGTTGTATTGGATTAGAGATTTTTTTACCAATAATTATGAGTATATGAGATGTGTATGATGAGAGATGAATATGAATAGACGTGTTTAAAAATAGAAATGATTTGGAATAGAGATAATTTTATATAGTTATTTGAGAACAGGGTTACTTACGAGCATAGTTTAATCACCCACAAAGTTATTTTGATTAGATATTTATGAATAGAGATGTATGGGATTAGAGATATTCCCCATAGAATTGTTTAAGATTAGAGAAATATTGCTTAGAGTTGTAGTACTGCCGAAAAAAAAACGATTATTATATTCGATATGATTATTTATTGAATGTGCAGAAACTGAGAAAAAGAAGTTTATTTTCAGGTGCTGCTGATTTGATCATTTTTCATTGCCTCATAAATTACTCAATGGTGTTAGTGTTCTTTTTTCAATCGAAAATAAAAATAAGTATGGCATAAAAAACTGAATCAAAAATGACAATGATCATTCTCTATTCTTCTGTAATGTAATGTATGGTAATGATATGATTCATCTGGTAACATACATTGTATACTTTCTATCCCTATATCTCTGAAACTAAACAATCAAAATCCTAATTTTTTTGATAAACTCCATCAAGAACTTAAGAATTTGAAAAAAAAAAAATGTAGAAAATATTCAGTTACTGTGGAAAGTATGAAATTTTCAAATGCTCTCTATAAGAAATGCAATTAAAGCTCTTGAATCTTTGGTACAAAATATCTCAAATTTGGTGAATCCTTTTTAAATTTGGTGAGTAATCACCTATTTTAAACAATTTTACAAAAAAAAAAAGCTAGACAACTACCTTACAAAAATAATTATGAATACTTTGTAGTACTTTAATAATAGAATATTTTTTGTGACAGAGTATGGTCTGAAGTTTTTGGAAAATCAATGCACTTTGTTTATGCATGTACCTAAATTGAATAAACTTTTTGTGGTAATTAAGGTGATTAATTATTTTTAAATAATAATTCTTACGTTTCTCATTTGTTGTTTCTTCAGTTTTCTTCCAGTCGTTGCATTTGCCAACGCACGATGAACAGCACGAATTGCATTAGTGTAACAATTTCTCCGACGACCATAAAAAGTCTGGAGAAAAATAACATGAAGAATGGTATATAAATAAACAAAATGAATAAGTACAATAATAAAAGATGTCAGGCAAAAAACATAGGAATTATATGATGTACTTGAGCGATCCGGAAGATTTTCCTTTTTTTCCAAAATTCATCAGGTCCCCGGTTCCGAGCGAAAAGTGTGAGTGAACGAAAAACCATTTTTCAAAATTAACACGAGAGTTTTAATTGACAATCGACCTTATATTTCGTTAAATAATTTCCAACCTGCAGAGTGTGGAATTCGCGAGAATTTTGCTTAAGTTAGGTTATGAAAAGATATTTTAAGGCTAGAATATCAAAGTTGCGATTAGTAGCCACATATGGCGCTATTATCGATATTGCCGGAGTTTCTGCAACAATAGGGACCGTGCGTGAGCCGTGAGCTATAGAGAGCAGCACCACCGCCGATGTGCGCGCTCGCTCTCTCGTGTCTGAAGTCTGAATGTCCAATTTGTGCGGTGTTATTTTGGCTTTGAATGATAGGAATAAAGACAAATTTTACGATTAATAATGTTAAAAATGAGCAATTAAGGTTTTCAGCTCGTGATTAATGATCGTGCTGGAATCTAAAATTATATAACATTTTTAAAAAAATGTGGCTCAAGATATATTTCAAATGTCGTAGAAACACGAAGCACGGGCGACGAATCGGTCATATAATTCATTCCATTTGTTTCTCGCTCTTTCATGCGAAATGGACAGTGCTCTCGAGAAAAGAACAATCTTTCAAAAATGGTCAATCTTCTCGAAACGAAAGTGGTGTGTGAGAGTTGCCCTGCATTTACCAATGTCTTTTTGATGAAGAAAAACAAATAAATCAATTTGCATCGTAAATCAATTAAAAAATCTTTATCACCCGCGTATACGCGCTTGATTACTTTTTGCACCTAGCTAATGTAGAAATTGCCCACTTCGTGGCGTTGTAAGCGCCGTGCATGGTCTCTATAGTACACGTGGGAAAGCCGCAAAATAAAAGAGCAAATTCTTATACTCATCAAGTGTTCGGGATTCAAAAATAGACACTCGAAATGAGTAGCAAAAAACGGTATGTCATTTTATTTTGGGATAAAAAATTAATTATTAATAAAAAATTTAAAAAAAAAAATAAGTAGTTCCTATCTTTTGGTAATCAGTCGACCTAACCTAACAATTGTTTATTGCTGCATCTGAAAACGACATATATTGTGGAAATATCTATTTTTCATGAAATTAATATTGTTATTTACATATTGTCAAAATGTTCGAAATAGTCGAAGAAATAAATTTTAGAAACAAAATCTAATACAAATATGTAAATGAATACTTTTCAATTATTTGTGATTCATTTGATGTAATTTAACCATTTAATTAAATAGGAGTAAAAAAATATAATGCACAAATTTCGATTCATATTTTTATTGTTCAATATGAATGAATTTTAAATTTTTACCTATTTTGAATATATCACTTTAACAAATTTTTCTTATCTCGAGAAAAATAAACCTTTCAATTTTCATTAAAAAAGAGATATATACTTTTCCTGATTGAAAATTTTTCCAGAAACTGAGAAATTTTTACATTTGCCTTTGTATGGATGTTCAACTCTAGAAGAAAAGTAAAATTGATATTTTTTATTTATCATGCTAGATGTGTGCTTTCTTAACCGATCAGCGGTTGTACTGATACTTTTTTTTATACTTCCATTAAATCGACAATTACTCAAAAAATTCAAATGGGATAAGCATTCAAAATCTTTTCTATCTTCAAATTTATTCTTCTGTATGATAAAAAAATTTTTTTGATTCATATTTATTAAAATTTTTTTAAAAGTAGCAACTATCGTTGTACCCATGGTTTACAAGAAATAAGAATATTTAAAAGTCAGAATTATTATGGTAAAATTAATTTCTAGTTGCTATTGATCCAATTAAACACTTGAAACTATATATTTGAGAAAATCTCTCATCACGCAACCAATGTTTAGGGTGTAACTAGTACCATTTCAGACGGGTTAATAAAAAATTCTATATTAAATTATCCCATTACTTCATTTCAGATTTAAGAAAGATCCTGAAGAGGAAAACATCGAATATGACTCTGAAAACGTGACAGACTCTGAGGACGAATATTCGGATAATGAGCGTCGTTTATTGGAGAAAGTTCGCAAGAAAAGAACTCCAGAAAACTTTGACAGTGAAGATGAAGTTTACGCGCTCGAAAATGAGGACGAAATAGATGATGAGGATGAGGATGAGAAGAATTCGATGGCTTCGGATATTGAAGGAATGCCAAAAGATGATGATTTGCCAGACGAAAGAGCTTGGGGCAAAAAAAAGAAAGTGTTTTATTCCACAGACTATGTCGACCCCGATTATGCAACAGCAAATCGTAAAGACATGGCCATTGCTGAGATGGAAGAAAAAGAAGCGAGGAACATTCAAAAAAGATTGGCCGAACAATTAGACGATGCTGACTTCGGACTGGACTTATTTCAAACTGCTGTAGAAGATGGAGAAAGCGAAGGAGATGACGAACACATTGTTAAAACAGACTTGAGTAAACTTGGAAAGAGAGAAAAATTGGCTTTGATGCAAAAAGAAAGTCCAGAATTCGGAGCTCTTGTCACAGATTTTAAAGGTAATTTTTATAGTTCAATTTAAATAGAAGAAATAGTTTTTTTGTAATATTTTTATTAGGTTGACTATAATTGAGTATGTACAGAATAAATCATTTTCTGGAAAGTACGATTCAGTAATCTGGAACAAGCATTTATTGATGTTTTTTATTCTGTGGGTATTGTTAAGATATTCAGAAATTAATTTTCTCATCATCTTTATAATTTTGTTTCAAAATTTCGATGATAATTATTTTATGACTATTTCCAATAGAGATTTTCAGCTCAGCCACTTTTGGGATTCGATTAATCCTTACGCAATTAATAAATAGCAAATTTAACCGTGCAATGAAATGCCACTGAAAATATGTGTAGATTCAAACATTTAAATCTAATATCTAAATTCGACACTAATTGAATGTAATTGAAAGCTTAAACCCAAAAACAAAGATGAAAAAGATCTTTTCATTTCAATTCATTTTTCACGATGGAAAAATAAAACCTATGTTCAATTTTACAGAACGGATGGAAGAGGTGAAAAACATTCTTTCCCCATTTCTGAAACTCATAGAAAGAGGTAAATGTCCAGATTGTCTAGCAGTGAGTTTCGTGAGGACGAAATATCAGCTGATATTGAATTATTGTGTGAACATAAGCTTTTACTTGATGTTGAAAGCGAAAAGATTGTCGGTCAATTCGCATCCCGTGATAAAGCGATTAGCACAATATCGTCAGCTGTTGGGACAATTGGAAAGTGGGCAAGGAAAATTGTTGATAAAAGTTAAAGAAATCGTCGAAGCTGAACGAGCTGGAAAACCGTTGTACAATGTTACGGATAACAATTTAATAAACAAAGACCCTGTAACGAAGCTGAAGAAGAAATCTTCTAAAGTTATCGAAAAGGAGGAAGAATCTGTGTCTGAATTAAAGGAAGAAGACGATAACGAGGATGAATCGATCAAGAACGAAGATTCCATTTTACCGGAAGACGAAAACGAAGACCCAAACGACGAGGATGAAAAGAGAGGAATAACTTATCAAATAGCTAAAAACAAAGGTTTAACTCCACATAGAAAGAAGGAACAACGAAATCCGAGAGTTAAACACAGAAACAAATATCGCAAAGCTAAAATTCGAAGAAAGGGTGCTGTGAGGGAAGTGAGGAAAGAAGTCAGTAGATATGGTGGCGAAATTTCTGGTATCAAAGCTAGTGTCAAGAAAGGAATCAAGATTAAGTAAAAAAAAGGTGTAAAATTAAATTTTTTTTTATAGATTGGGCATAAAATTTATCAACACAATTTCAGGTATTTACAGCATCGAAAAGCCAACATAAAAAATTAATAAAAATTTTATAAAAAGTGTCGAATTTCTATTTTTTTTAAGGTAAAAAAAAATATGTAATATAGTTAGCAACGAAAAAGAATAAATATTAACGATGCTGAAGCTCGCATCGGTGAAATACGATGAAATTTTTATTCGCACTTCCTAAAATTTATTTGCAGCTTTTTTAAAACCCACATTTGGTGTCAAGATAAATGTTCCTTGAATTCCAACCTATAAACTTATACCGCAAAGATTAAGTCAAAAAGATGTAGGATTTCTTTTTTACGATTGAAATTATAATTATGACACGAAATGGATCAAAATAATGAATAAATCATTTTATTATTTTGGAAATATGTATGAAACAATGAGACCTATATGCTAGCAGACTTAGAAAAAAAAAAATAATGTAACTCAATGTGTGAACCAACAAAACGTTTCCATTTTCTGTTTTGTTTTTTTAAAGTTTTTTTTGTTTTTCGTTATATTTTGTCCATCAAACTTTCCCGCTGTATCCTGATTCAACGTCGTTATTAGCAATTTTTCTCACGTCCCACAATTAGCAGGATTTATCGCGTTCGTTCATGGCGCCTCAGTGATAGATGCAAACATCTATATTAATGTCAATAATTCAATGTCCTTAGGATTCGATCTTGGCGAGAATGTCGGATTCACGGAATAGATGGAATTCTGTTTTGTCCTCCAATTCGACCTTCGTACCACCGTACTCTGGCAAAAGTACCATGTCTCCGACCTTGACACTCAAGGGAACATGTGCTCCTTGCTAGAAAATGATGAACAAATCCTCATTAGAAATATATGCCAACTAAGGAAAATAGATCCGTATACAATTATTTTTAAAACATAATCATATTTTTCAACTGTGAGATAGTGTTGTTTTTTAATTTTAAACTCGAACAAAAAAAAGTAAAACTTGAAATCAGATTTCGAGTTTTTACACCAAATTCCTTGCATTGAAAAATGTTCCAACAAACTTTGGGCGAACTAGATCACACAAAATGACAAATATTACATTTTTGTTGAGTAAATTTCAAAATGGTCCTCTACTTTCAGATTTTTTACTCAACCTGTTCCTCTGTGAGAGCAATTTGAGAAAAAAAGAAAAGTTCGAAAACCATCATATTCGAGTGTATAAGAGTGCAGCAGGGCTCATGCTGGTTTTTGTTTTTAATACTTGGCGTTGACCCGCTACTTTGGCTCTTGATCAAAGGTGAAATTAGGATCAATGGAACAGATTTTATGGTGTAAAAACTAGGAAATGGATTTCAACTTCAAAATTACCATAAATTTCGAACAACTTTAGTGACCAAATGAAGGAATGGATTTTAGCTTAAAAATTACCACAAAATTGAAAAAACTTTAGTGTTAAAATGGAAAAATGGATTTTAGCATGAAAATTACAATTATTTTTTTAATTTTATTATTGATTAAAATTATTCCATTTTGTTATAAAAATGAGCATAAAATTGAACAAATTTTATCATACCTCGTTTCTCGATCCAGGTCCGATAGCGACGACCGTTCCTCTGTGAACTTTAGCTTGTGCCTTTTCAGGCAAGACGATACCTCCCTTTGTTTTGGTAATTGCCTCTGCTCTTTGTACCAATACTCTGTCCAGGAGAGGAATAACTCTTTTGGTTAATGCAGCAGCAGACTGGAAAAATGAAAAATTGTCTTGAAATACTAATCCAAAGGTCAAGTTACATCATCGAAATAATTTGTCAAAAAAATAGAGGTTCATATTTGTACTTTCGGTTTTAATTTAGCCACTGTTTGATTCATGATTCGTTAATTTCCAATTCAATTATTTAGTGCTTATTACAAAATGAGGTTAGGTGATTGGAGATCGAGCACACGAGGTTCGAAAAACTGAAGAACGAGTAAAACGAGGGTTTCACTGACGAACGATTGATTTATTCCCAATTCTTTTATTTTTCCGCCCGTCGTAACTAAGGAAAATTCTCGAGATTTTTTTGTTAAAAAAAAATCGAAAATCTGAGGCGTAATTACGTAATAATTATAATCGACAAAAGCCGAATGCTCCTAAAAGCCGATTCGTGATTTTTTTACGTGAAAAAGACGCTTTTATTACGTGCCAATTCTTGTCCCATAACTAAATAAAATTTTGATTAATTCTACGAGCAAATCGTTCAATCAATATTCGTAACATCAACTTACCATTTTGTTTGGTTAAATTTCTTTTGTACGTTTGTTAATTGCACCAGGTGCTTTGAACCGGCAAACTCGCGTGCACGCTGTGCCTCAAGAAAATTTTAACCTAACTGTTCGCGTTGGAAGTTGGAATAGACCTCCCTTCTCGTCTTCTGGAAATTTCGATCCTTTTCTCCCCCACCACGTGCGTCTCGTGACCATTGATTTCGCTCCCCGATAAATAGAAAAAGAGAAAAAAAACCTTGTTACGTAATTTCCGCGCATGCGCACTCGATCTATTGTCCCGCCCGTTTATATATTTTTTTTCACGCTGCTGTTTCCGAACTTTCATCGTTATCTTTACAAAATTATTCAACTGGGTTTCTGAATAAATAAAAAAAAAAATTAACTTTACAAATGAAAATATAATATTTTGCCATTTTTTAATAATTGCCTTTCGTCTTCGCATTATTTTTAAAGATTTCGCAACGTTAAAGCTATCATCCATTGTATACTTTCGACATAAATGGATAAACGTAAATTTTTCATACATGTTTATTCAATATGAAATTATCTTTTTATTTAGACTTGATAACGAATTTTGCTGACTAAGTAAAGGTCGGAAAATAGTTGGAATCTGGACCAAAATCAATAATAAATCTCCCTAAACTGCATGCTTTTGTCCATTATCGTTGTTAAGATTTTCAAACATAAAAAAGGATTTTTTTCGATAAAATACAGCTAAGTTCGACAGAGTCAAAAGACCTTTGATGAATTCTTAAATCGATGAATAGGATTTCCATTACGAAGAGAATATATTTTAAAACTGTCCTGAAGGCTCGTTTATATTTCCGCTGGAAAGAGTATAAATATATAAAAAAGATGCTGAGTGTACCGGTCTGCTATGATAAGTGGTTGAGGAGCAGTTTTATCACTAAAATTCTTTTCATAATAAAACAGGGTCCCCGGAACATGGAATAAATTAAGAAGCCCTGTGTAGAAACGAAGAATATGCGTAAACGATTGCTGGGGGAAGAAAAAAAAATCAACGTAACCGCTAGAGAGGATCGGAAAGAAAAAAATATATATAGAGTATAGCGGGAGGACGATGATTGGTTGTTGCTCAAAGATTGCGTCATCCATGCGTGGTACTTTCTAGAAGCTTGCGAGAGAACGCTGGTTTTTGTAAGAAGTTTCCATGAAATATACGTTTTGATTATAATTCTTGAATAATTAAAATAAATCAAAAGACTTATAAAAATCATTTAAAAATAATACCGGTTCAATAATTAACGGGAAAACAGATTTAAAGTTGAATTTTCGAGAATTTAGAGCTCGTGGTTAGGTTGGGTTTGTGAAAGTGGTAGGGGAAACGTGCCCATGTGATAACACAAGATCCTGTCCGCGCGACTATCTTCTCATTCTACTCGCGAAACAACGTGCGTCTACGCTGTGACGATTTTCACATATTTCTTTCGATTTTTCGTCGGCTCTTCGTTTCGTCAACTTTACAACAAAAATTCAAGGTAAATTTATAAATAAATACACCAAATATCGTTTACGTTTCTTGTTCATTCACATTCACAATTATCTTGATTTTTTCATTAATCATGCGGTCATCGCTTCTTGAACCGGTTCACCCTTTTTGCTTCGCTTCCGAGATATATTTTCGCACAAATTTTTATCGGAATAAAAATCCTTATCTACGATTAATCTATGACGAAACAAACTCATCCTCAATTAGTTCTTGTATTAAATTAAATCGTCTTGTCTCAAAGCTGTTTTTCATAATTTCTCCATTTTATCACATCGTGATTATTCTCCACGCGGTGTATTTTACATAACCAATCCACGGGAAAGCTCACAAAAGATCACGTGTAATCTCATGCCGCTCATTCATTCTACGATGTCACGGACTTTGTATCTACGATTTTTCGATATTATTCCATTTATTGACGATTAATCTGATACAAGGATTATTTTGTTAAAGGGAGAGTTATTATTATTTCTGCTTATTTTCGAATTTAGCCGTTTACGTATCTCTAATTGCTAAAAAAAACAAATCATCGGCTTGAATTTCCATTTATTTATTTCAATTATTTTACATAGGTTTTTTTAGGTTAGAATTTTTTACATTTCATTTTCCATTGTAATTTATGCTCCAAATTTTCATAACCTCGATTTTTTTTTTTTGAAAACCTTGATATATGGCCATTTTGAAAAAATGAACAAAAAAAATTTTTTTTCTTCTACTATTTTTTTTACATGGAAACAAAATTACAGAAATTACGAATTAAGGGGAAAAAACGGGAGTTGGCAATCATCAATTGCTTATCTAAAATGACTCAAAAATTGCTTATTCATCAATTCTCATCTCTGAAATTCTAAAAAATTCACTTTCTCAAAATACAATACACGTAGAAATCACGAAACTGTTTCACAGTTTAAAAAATTAGAACAGTTTTAGCAAAAGAATTTGTAAAAGTTTGATGTTTATTTATGGAAGTAAAAAATATTTTATATTATTTTATTCAATAAACACATATTTCAAACATTTGTTGCAACTAGAGACACATTGTCTGGATAATATTATTGTCAATGTTGTTATTATTATTATAATTGAGCAATTTTTTAAATGTTTGTTGCAAAATAACAGATGTATCGGCTACCGAGTATGATGAAAACAGTCGCAACACGTCAGATGCAGCTTCAAGCTCGTCTGTATGCCAAGGATGTCCGCTTTGGGCCTGAGGTACGTGCGCTTATGCTGCAAGGAGTAGATATTCTGGCTGATGCAGTTGCCGTTACTATGGGGCCGAAAGGACGTAACGTAATACTGGAACAAAGCTGGGGAAGCCCCAAGATCACAAAAGACGGAGTAACCGTTGCAAAGGGCATTGAGCTGAAGGACAAATTCCAAAATATTGGAGCGAAACTCGTACAGGACGTCGCCAATAACACTAACGAGGAAGCTGGAGATGGAACCACGACTGCTACAGTTTTGGCCAGAGCGATAGCCAAAGACGGCTTTGAGAAAATCAGCAGAGGAGCCAATCCTGTTGAAATAAGACGAGGTTTGTATTCAACTTTTTTGTTAGTGTAATTGCCATGTTAATTGATGAATTTTTACATTAATCCTATTTTTCTTATTTTAAATGTAAACTTGTGGTTTTTTTATTTTTATTTTTGTTCAAATGTTATATCAATTTAATTTTATTTCGTCACATTGTACATTTACTGAATTTCACAATTTTCGTAAATCAATGAGATTGCCATCCCTTAGATTTTCAAATATTGATTTGATGATGTTCAAAATTTTTTATTCAATTTCTATAACTTTCAAGTGGTGTTTGAACATAAAATTTGTCTCATAATCTTTTGGAAACATTGAAAGTTCATTCGATGGTATTTCTTTTGATAAATTGTCGAACAATTGATTCATTTGTGAAAAAATGGAATGGATAGTCTTTTCTGTGTTCCACTCACAACATTTTTCTCTGATTTAATACATGGATCTGATCTTAAAAACAATGATTTACAATTGAAAAAAAATCTGTGTTCGAAATGGTAATGAAAAAATGAATATTTTTAGGTGTCATGTTGGCTGTGGACACAGTGAAAGCGGAGTTGAAAAATTTGAGTAAGCCAGTAATGACACCGGAAGAAATAGCGCAAGTAGCAACGATATCGGCGAACGGTGACACGGCAATTGGTACATTGATATCGAACGCGATGAAGAAAGTGGGCAAAGAGGGTGTAATAACAGTAAAAGATGGTAAAACATTGAACGACGAGTTGGAAGTGATCGAGGGAATGAAATTTGATCGCGGATATATTTCGCCGTATTTCATTAATTCGACGAAAGGTGCAAAGGTCGAATTTCAGGATGCGTTGGTGTTGTTCAGCGAGAAGAAAATATCGTCTATACAGAGTATTGTCCCAGCGCTTGAGATGGCAAGCTCGATGCGTAAGCCATTGGTAATTATTGCTGAAGATATTGATGGTGAAGCGTTGACGACTCTCGTCTACAACCGATTGAAAATCGGGCTTCAAGTAGCCGCAGTTAAAGCGCCAGGTTTCGGTGACAACAGAAAAGCAACTCTTCAAGACATGGCCATCGCAACCGGCGGTATTGTTTTCGGAGACGACGCGAATCTTGTCAAAATCGAGGACGTAACCGCCAATGATTTCGGACAAATCGGCGAAATTGTTATTACCAAAGAAGACACACTTTTGTTGAAAGGCAAAGGAACGAAAAGCGACATTGACAGACGAGCTGAACAGTTGAGAGACCAAATTGCCGAAACTACCTCCGAATACGAAAAAGAAAAACTCCAAGAACGTCTTGCAAGATTGTCCGCTGGCGTTGCTGTTTTGAGAGTCGGTGGCAGCAGTGAGGTCGAGGTCAACGAGAAAAAAGATCGCGTTCACGATGCTCTTAATGCTACACGTGCTGCTGTCGAGGAGGGAATTGTTCCGGGAGGTCAGCATTTCTAATTTTTTTTCTTTTATGCAAAAAATACAAGTTTTTCGACATTTTTCATATGAATAAATTATTCGATGAATCAACAACAAACTTTCCATTTAATTTGGTATTAATTACAAAATTTAAAAAATAATTTTTTACGACTGCGACTGGTAGAACAGAATTTTCCTTCAGTGTTTCTTATTGAACTGCGAAAACACTATTAAAAAAAAAGCAATTACAGTTTGAAAACTACTTTATGAATTCTTACTTGAATTTTTTTGGAAATTTTCTCAACTTCTCGACTTTTATTAAGAACTCACAAAATTAAAAGGATAATAAAATGTAAAAAAAATGTAAAATGAAAAAGAATGAAGTTTCTTTGAATTTCAGTGAAATTTGCTATAAAACTTACTTTTCTTATCTATTTCAGGTGGTACCGCTCTTCTCAGATGTATTCCCGCTCTACAAGCTCTGAAACCATCGAACAACGACCAAGCAATGGGAATCCAAATCGTAGCGAGTGCTCTTCGAATGCCTTGCCAACAAATCGCTCAAAACGCTGGCGTAGACGCGAGTCTGGTAGTGGCGAAAGTATCCGAAGGAAAACTGGGCTACGATGCGATGAACAACGAGTACGTAAACATGATTGAGAAGGGAATAATAGATCCTACGAAGGTTGTACGTACGGCGTTGACCGACGCGGCTGGTGTAGCATCGTTGCTGACGACTGCTGAAGCTGTAGTTACGGAATTACCGAAGGAAGAGACACCGGGAATGGGCGGTGGAATGGGTGGCATGGGAGGAATGGGTGGAATGGGTGGAATGGGCGGCATGGGAATGTAAAAATGCAAGAAAAACATTATTCAAAGACTGAAAATACTTCAGAAGAAAACGAAAAATTCGTTAAACACAAAAACAAAATGAAAACCGTTGCATTCGATGATAGAAACGAAACCAGGAGCGCATTTGTGTTAGTTTGTTCTTTTTTTTTTAACGTTCAGCCAACTTGCCACTTGTCGCGAGTGTGACGTCGATTTGTTTTATGAAACATGAATTTTCTTTTTTTCACAAGAACGCAACATTCCTCGAGTCACCGGAAGTCGCTTTAAATTACATGGAGGTTGAAAAAAAGAGAGCCTCGTTTTCTCATCAATTTTCTAACTCACTGCCCATCGATGTTGTTGATTTTTGCAAGACCCGTTGTAGTTTTAAACACAAATTTCAGGTAAAGAATTTTATTCAAACACAAATATACCGAAAACAAATGGCAGCAACGGCTCAAAAAACCTGGCTTGAGTTCTATCACGTCGCAGGTTTTTCCTGCCAATGAATACGAGTCTCCTCTGTAAATCGTTGAACAAGAAAAATCACGCTTATCGCCAGAAACTTATGGATATATTGACAACGTTTAAGTAAGATTGACAAATTTTTAGTCCTTAGTTATGTTTGTCCCGATATTAAATAGCATCACCAACTTCACCGGTCATATACATTTAAAAAACTTAGCCTAAAAAGTAGTTTAAGATTGTTCGAAGAAAAAAAAACTACCTTTCCTCCAGAAAATTGCATCGTCATGTATTTTCCCTATTATGAAAAATTCAATTAAAAATGCAAAAAGAAAAATGGTAATCGAATGAACGGTATACGGTTGAGAATGCAAGTGTAAAAATGTTATCGTGTGCTACTTGATACAACATAAGATAGAGGACTCGAGTTCTATGTTAACTTTTTTTTTAACATTAATGTTTATTTTTCACATTTAAGTCTAAATAAATGTACGTTTAAATTATAAAAAATGGACTTTCTTCGTGCCTCCATCCTTCACGATCCTCGAGAATTCTCTAAAATCGCCTTGCTCATACAGTCTAAGCTAAATGTTTTATTCAATCAGAACTTCGGTGTTTAGCGATACGACAAAAATATCAAAAAAATTCAGGCACTTCAGGTTATTGAAAATGTTTACTAAATTTTCTGAGTACGCGTGAATTTTTTTTTTCAACTTTGAAAAATGCAACACGATTTTTTAATTGATTTTTCAAGATTTTGAAAACCGACATCGGCATCGAAAATGTTTTCGATTATTTGGAAACATCATTAAATTTGTTTCATGTGACGAAAAAAATGATTGAATTTTCATTGTTCAAACGATTTGTTTATAACGTTTCTGCTTTATTATTTTTGGAAAACAATGTTCACAATTCCTCATAGATGTCTGAATATTTTTAGATTTTTGACTAATTGCCAATTACCAAATTTCTGATCTTTGGCTGGTAACGTATGTGTGGAACATTTACTTTTTCAATTACTTTTGTCTATGAATAACTAACAATGCTCATGTTGAGGCTACTGTTTAAATTGTTTGCATTTTTTTTATTTATTATTATTTATCATATATACGAAACAAGCTGTGCGATAAAGATTGATCTTTAACATTTTTCGTACGGTTTAAAAACATGTACAACATCGTTCACATCACTTATTTCAATATTCAAAATTACTTCAATCAACTCAATCATACGTCATATAAATATCTCGTTCCATCGAACATATAAAAATAGCCTTCTTATTTTTAAATGCTAAATACAGTTTTATTGTGTCATTTTTTTTTACTTTTTTAAGCTTTGTCCGAACAACGTTAGGGCGACATTGAGATAAAGAAAAAAAATATACAGTGTTTGTCGCTGACTGATCTTCACATCTCGAGGATAAATATGGAACGAGTTTTGTAATCGAGTTTAAAGTTTCGCCTATTTTCGGTTTTTTTTTTACTCTTGTCGAGATGAATTCGTAAGAATAAATAATGGCTCCTTGTGTTCGTACGTTAGGAAAACACGAATGAAACTATGCACCAATTTTTTCAATCTCATCTGCGTCATCGGCATCAAGATAGTGTATCTTTTTGCCAAAATGTTTGCTTATATTGTCACAGAGTTTCATCGCGTGTGGTGAATCCACCAAATTTATAGCTATTCCGGATTTACCGAAACGTCCTGTTCTCCCTATTCTGTGCAGGTACGTCTCGCAATCCGCCTCGCGATTTAGATTCATCGGGAGATCAAAGTTCACGACTATCGTCACTTGAGCTACGTCGATACCTGCAACAAAATCATTCAAAATTTAGACAGGAAAGAAAGAAAATAGTCATATAAAAATTCGCTTTTCAGATGAAGGTAACATATCACTGAGGATTTTTCTAAATTTTCCAACATTTAATTGAGGACTAGAATATAAATGGATAAATCCAGTTAACTACGTTTTAACTACATTTTCCTAATTTAAAAATATTTGACTCCATTCAAATTTCGGGGCTTAGAGAGTCGACCTAAATCTAAAAAAATTCTCATCAATCCTTGAGACCCCTCAATTATTCCGTTACGTTAAAAAAAAGGAATACCTCTAGCCAAAACATTCGTAGTGACGAGAACTCTCTCGAGACCGGCTCTAAAACGATCCAAAACTGCGATACGTTGTTCGACAGTCAAGTCTCCTGAGAGGACCGCAACTGCGTGACCATCGGAACTCATTTTTCCGGCAAGCCAATTCGCCGTTTTTCTCGTCTGTAGAAAACAAAATTTTGAAATCGTGTTTTTTTTTGTTTTATATAGAATTCATCTGAAAAATAACTCAAATATCAACTCTTGCAACAAAAAAAAATAAGAAATATAACAAAATGTCAACTCACGTGACAAAAAATAATCGCTTGACCGATTGTTATAACACCGTATATGTTTGTAATAGCGGTATACTTTTCGTCCATATTTTGACATTTCACGTAGTACTGTTTGATATTGTCCAAACTCTCTTGTTCCTTGAGAAGTCTTATAATCAAAGGATTACTAACAATCACTTCTGCAAATTCCATTACCGCCGTGTCGTACGTGGCCGAAAAAAACATCATTTGAGCATCACGTGGGAGTGATCTTAAATAAACATGATATTCACATCGTAATAATATTCCTTTATAATATATTAACAGTAATAATAATCATAATAGTTTGGCAAATGAGTTTGGAATGTGCCTCTTATTGAAAGAGTGGAAATAACAGAATAAGGTGGGTCGCTGAGTCACAGGGTTGTTACGCATTGTTGACTCTGAAATTCCTTGATTTGTCCAGGTTTTCCATACAGGTTTTACAGATATTCCAGATAGAATACGGTCAAATATAGAACATTTTGTTTTCATGAAATATTTATTTTCAAGAGCGAAAGACTAGAACTAAAGTTTGGTTTGGAAAAAATAACTTGCATCATGTATTTATATATTAGCGTGATGCAAATAAAATCGATATTTTATTTTTCGTGGGTCCAAGAGATGTTAGAATTTGCAATAAAAAGTGATTCTCTCAAAATTTGGAACAAAAAAAATATTTAGAGGTCGCGCAAGTAACTTTTCGATATTTTTTTCCAATTTCGAACCACTTTAGCAATCTGTGAAAATTTTTTTACAAGACCCAAATTTTGGGAGAATTAGTTTTTCATCAAGCACCAACATCTTTTGTTGCAACATCGAAAAATCGACAGTTTCATATAATGATTTTCAGCCTGAATTGGAAAAAAGATATCGAAGTCACTTACGTGACCTTCAAAATTTTTTTCATGGTCCCATATTTTGGGAGAATTTCTTTTTCACCAAAAACTAACATCTCTCTTAGGCTCACGAAAAAAAAATATCGATTTTATTTGCATCACCCTAATATATATACATCCATACATGGTAGAACAATTTAAAAAGATTTTACTGTAATTTTTTTACGTCAATGCCAAACAAATTAAGAATAAATTTAAACACGTGTCTACAATAGGTAAGGAAACATTTTTTTTCCTTATTTGCTCATTTGAAAATATGTGAAACAGAAGCCCAAAAAAAAAACTTTATTGCATCACTGACGCAACTTGAAAACGTATTTGTTTACTTCTCCTAGAAGATTACCCATTATTATGTAAATAGTTGACAAACATTATTTTTCAGTTACTTATGTGCACGTTTCAGTAATATGCGCAGTTATCAAGAGACGCAGTAACGGCTCGACGCCAAGTATTAAAAAAAAAAGCCAGTGCGAGCCCTGCCGCACTCTTATATACTCGAATATGACGGTTTTCGGACTTTTCTTTTTTTTCAAACCGCTCTCACGGAGTGGGTTGAGTAAAAAATCTGATTGTAGAGAATTTTTAGAATATACCTCAATTTCGAAGCGGATCGTTGATAAAAATATCACAACTTTTGTTCATGGTTGTGGAGACGGTGGTTTTATTTCTTGTGATAATTGTGAAAAATCAATTCTGGAAAAATTCCAGAGAATTTTAAAAATTTCCTGACTTTTCCCTGATAATTTCAGGGAGTAAGAAATTCCCTGAGTTCCAGGTTTTCCGTTTTCCATATGTGTAACAACCCTGAGTCAGAACCCATGAGTGTTGGACCATGGGATTCCTGACTCAGCATTTTGACAAGTGTTACTGACGTAATAAATAGTGCGAAAATATAAAAATTGTTCGGGAAGTCAATTTGCACTGATAAAAACGAATTCATTATTTTTTTCAATCTTGTAGGAGGAATTTAAAAGATTTTTTCAATTATCTTACTATTTACTTTAGATTTTGAATTTTATTCTCGACGAGTTCAAAAGATATTTTCTATTGAAAATCTCTTTTGAATTCTTACTTGTGAATTCGAATACACTGATCGTGGTGTCCCTGAGTCGCGATCATGACGTCCGCTTCATCAAGAACGAAAACAGAAATCTTTTTCAAATCGAAAAATTTGAATTTTGTCGTCCAATCAAGAACTTTTCCCGGTGTGCCGATAATTATGTGATCGGTAATTTGACTTCCTCGAGGAACTGAAAAATAAAGATGGTTTTACATCAAAAAATTTTAAAAGAAAAAACAATTTTGAGATTTTAATCAAAGTTAGGAAAATTCAATTACTTTCTTCGCCTCTCACGGCGAACTTGATTTTTATTTCGGTACAATATTGTGACATTTTAGCAGCAACCTCGCCCGTCTGTATCGCCAGTTCGTAAGTCGGTGATAAACACAAAACTTGAGGATAATTTTTTGATGTATCGACTCTACTAAGCATGGCAAGGACAAACGCCGCCGTTTTACCAGTTCCAGATTGCGATTGAGCTATCATGTTTTGTGGCCTGAAATCAATATATTTTGATACAATATCGAAAAAATGTGAAAATTTAAGTTTTTGAATCTAAATATTTTCACAAAAAATTAATAAAAATTTATTTTTTCATTAAATAAGAAATACAATATAAGAATGAATACAAAAAAAAGTACAAATAAATGCAAAGTAGTTATCTGCTTAAAACGCAGAACGTTAAATTTTCGAACCAACGTGTTATTGTTCATTTTCAATTACTGTTAAAATTATTTTACTTTTCATAAGAACAAAAATTGACACCTTTTTTTTAGCAGGATGATCTTGGGAAAAAAGGAGCAATTATTGGTTTAGAGAACAAACAAAAGCATTCATAGATTTTTTCACTAGATAAAACCACTAATTTATCATGCGAAAGTAGATTAGTCAAAAAGTTCATATAACCATTAAAAAAAAAATTGCTCTCATAATTATAGTTAATTATTAGTGATCAATTGTGAACTGTAAATATTATCTTAATAACAAATAATTTTAATAATCTTTTTAAAAAAAAATGGTAGTGTTTACTTTTAAGAAAAAACAAATGTTAATATTTTTCCAATTTTTAGTTTTTGGAGCAAACATTTTTTTTTAAATAAAAAAGAACCTACGGATCTGCAAGTAATGTGGGAAGCGCTGTTTCTTGAATCTTGGAAGGTGCATTAAAACCCATTGCATAGACGCCCTTAAGAAGAGCAGGTTTTCTAAAAAAAAGTATGAATCAGTCATTTTGGAGTTTATAAAAAAAAAATGATGAAAATAAAGATAAAAACTAACAAATGTAGAGCTTCAAAGGATTTGACGCTGTACAACGGAGATGCAGGATCTTTGCGTTGAATTTCCAAATCTTTAGTCGTTTCGACCAACCCTTTGCGTATTATTTTTTGCAACAATGACTTTTCAGCGGGTGAAATATGATCGTCGGATTTGTCATCGCTTTTGGAATCATTGTCAGTATTCGGAGTTGGGACTGGTGAAGTCGGGGTCGGCGGTGCTGCGTCCTTTGATTTTGTCAATTCCAAATTCGTGACCTAAAAAATCATTAAAAAGTCGCCAAAAAAACCAATAGCAAGTGCCCACGACGCGAGTGCTCAAATTTGAGGCTATACATTGTATTGTGCCGGTTTATTCGCAACGGAAACAATAGTTGCGACAATCGGAGAATCAACAATTACCTGCTCGGCTAATTTGTCTGGTTCCTCAGCGAACAAACCCCAATCAACCTTCGTCGAAGCCATATTTGCATCAACCCGTTCTTAAAACTTATGCGATATTCTAAGCGTAAACTTGCTTTTGAGATTACGAATTTCTCAGGTATAGAAGAAAAAAAATATGTATCGTTGACTCGAAAACGAATTAGCAAACTGTCACGGAATTCATTCGTGGCGCCACCCGATGAGGTTATTTGAAAAATTCTAGGAATATTTACTTTAGGGACTTTTGCATCACACAGAACACAGACTCGACCTGCGAAAAAAAAACTATATTTGCATTGGTGTCGTTCGATTATCATCTGTTATCCGGGTTTGTGTTCATCTAATTATTGATTAGTTATTGAAAACTGTTGAATGAATTAAATCTTTTATATTTTTAGGCACTATCATAAAAATTCGAAATTTCGTACATCCTCAACGGTTTTCCAGTATTATATCAAAAACACTACTGACTGCTGGCAAAAGGTTCCCGCGCAATAATCAACAATCTAGAAACTTTTAATATTCGTTATTTGGCGTTCTTCGTATTTTTCGCGGCAAGAAACACCGCGAGGAGTAACGACTGCGAGGTACGACGCTAACGCGCCAACACCGTATTTCGCACTCGTCTTTACGTTGCACCGGACGAATAAAAACACTTTTGAACTACTTGTACAAGGTGTGTAATAATCGTATAAGGAGGATCAATTAATTGTGCGATTACGACACGGCACGAGGTTATAATCGAGTAAGTTTTTTTTGTTTTTTTTTTTAAAGATTTCATTAAATATACACAAAGACAGTGGTGAGGTACCCGGCCGCGTTTTACCGCCATTTTGCCCTCCATTTTATGCAAACCCGGGTTAGTGCCTTTTGTAGTATTTTGCCGGCTGCTTCACGCATTGTATTTTCTAATATTTTTTTTAATCACTAAATTCTTTGGGAACGAAAAAAACATTGCAAAATTCTTCACCGATTCAAATCCAACGTAAGTTTCATGTTTTTTTTCTCAATTCGTACTTTGCCATATTTGCAACAAGCACAAACTCTGTCACCCGTGGAAACGCGCTTATCCCTTCTTGACCTTGGCGTCCCCTCGACAATCTTTCTTTTTAATCGATTTTTTGAATAATTTAATGCATTCCATAATTTCGACTTTTGGACAATCTTTGTCTCGCTTGTACAATTTTGCTGCATTCTCGAAACAATGGCACCTTTCGATTAACCAAAAAGAAACGAAATTTTCATGTTTTCGGATATTTTTTGAGTTTTCCTTTGTTTCCAAACTTTTAGCAAGAATCATGAGCAAATCAAAAGACTCGCCAGTCACAGAAGGAGAGACTGAAGAGGAATTCAGCGTTGAAAAAGTTCTGGACAGACGCGTCGTCAAGGGCAAGGTCAGATCATGGCACCCTTTGTTAATTATTCATTAAGTTATTTTTTTACACATAAATTAAACTGCTTGAAAACAAACAGTTGCTATCGTGGTCAATGTTTTTTTAATATAACAAAGTTACACTAGCAAAGCAAAAAAAAAAATTTATTATAAATAAAATGTTTCATCGTTTTGAAAAATAAATGAACATAAGACGGAAATTTGTCAGCTATTTGTAGAATCAGTAATTTTTTTTTATTCCAGCAGGTCATAAATAAAGTAAATCTATAGCAAATGAAATTGATTTTATTTTTGAACAAACCAAAGAAAGATCAAATAACTTTCTAAGTATACTTGGGGTCTAGAATACCCCAGGCAAAGTCGAAACTAAATTTAAAGACCTGATTTGAAAATTAATCATTCCTATCGTGTGAAAATGTTTTATTCGATGAACAAACTGCTCTGTTTCATTTAAGGAATACTTTAAAATGACAAATTTTTTCAAACTTCAATATTCATCACTTTCAACTTGGCAACAGTTTCAAAACACTGGGACAGTCTGGCCTCTATTGTAGCCTTTATGTTAATACAGGAGAATGTTCTTTAAGGATTAAAATTCTGTACATTAAAAAACTTCATTCTGAAACAATAAATTTTTCATTCTGATTTTGTCAAAGTAATATAAACTCTCATAAGCACAGCTTCACTTATTTAGGTGTTGGAAAAAAAATACCTCTGTTGAATGTGCTTTCTCGATTTTAAAAATATTGTATCATTGAAATATAATTGTTTTTTAAACTCCTATCTTATTTGTCCTCGTGAAATAGGTGGAATATTTCCTAAAATGGAAAGGATATTCGAATGATGAAAATACGTGGGAGCCAGAAGAAAATCTCGATTGTCCTGATCTGATAGCACAGTTTGAGGAAGCCCGCAAGAAAAAGGAGGCAGCTTCAAGTGGCAAGCGTCACGAGGAGAAGGAACAAAAGAAACGAAAAAGTTCCGGCACACCAACACCTACACAACCCAAGAAAAAAGTCGCTGAAGAAAAGAAACCTGAAGGTATAGAATCGTTCCATACATCACAGAAATAAGATTGTCAACATTATTCCATTGTTATTTACAATTTTCGTAAAATTCAACTCTGTTAAAGCAAAAACTTGGGAACATTTTTTCAAACTATCAATGTGATTATGATTTTTATTAATGACAATATGGTTATTTCGATTATTCAATAACTTGAGCGTGAACAAGGTTTGTTCTAAATTCAGCTTTTTTCAAAAACCAGCCATTAAAAATTCTTGAAAATGGTTCTAATTATTAATAATATTACCATTATTGCTGCATAATTATTTACAAGTTTATTCTAAATTGAAATTTTCGTACGAGAATATCGAAGGTCTATCAACAATCCGATATTCTTCATTGAGTTCCAAGTTCCAAGAAAAAATTAAATATTGATAGTGGATGAATAATATTGTCAATTTTTTTCTTTTGGCTTGAAGGTTTCGACCGAAATTTGGACCCGGAGCGTATAATCGGCGCGACAGATTCGAGCGGCGAATTGATGTTCTTGATGAAATGGAAAGGAACGGACGACGCGGATCTCGTGCCGGCGCGTGTAGCGAACGAAAAATGTCCGCAGATTGTTATTCGATTTTATGAGGAAAGACTAACGTGGCACAGCCCCACACATGACGAGGAAGGTTCCACAAAGCCCGACGCCGAGTAGCCCTTCGCCTTCCAATCCTACGTACCCATTGCACGTTCTACGATTTGTCACGTCGCGGTGAAAGACTCGATTGAAACTGAGATTCCACGAGTAAAGAAGAAAACATAAGAATAATAAATCACAAATGAAATAATATCTAAGCGTAATATGGTGGATAAATAAATGTTTTTACACGGCAATTGTTGCCAACAAAAGAAAAAGGAAGGAAGAAGAAAGAAAATAGAGTGGGAAAGAAAGATTCTGTATAAGTTGAGGCGACGTTTTTTTTTACGAATTGCAGAATTTTACTTTTGATGTAAGTTTAACCGCCGATTACCCGTGTCGTTATTGATCGAAAATGCACAAAGAGAAAAAGCGACAGAGGTAACAAAATAATTATAATATTAAATTTCACAACGTTGAAACTCAATGAAAATTCTTTTTTTTTCGGTTCAATTTCTTTTCCAAACTGATACAACTTTTTTCTACAAATGTAGTACATGCGTTTGCAAAATAAGATCATCCTAAAATTTGGACATTTTTGGTAGCGTGAATCTGGAAAAAAATCGACGATATATGAAACAACAAAAATTCGATGCTTTTGGACGATGCAAACTTCATCACAATTTATTAAAAATTCCGTCAACTTAGCCTTTTTCTTGATCCGACTTTAAAGAGAATGTTGGGGAAAAACAAATAAGATATACTTGTTTATCGACGCCTTCGAATTTCTTAAATCTATGATTAAGCATTATCGTCTTTGAAGAATAAGCGATAAAATTAAGGAATTGGAAGAGCTATATATTAGGGTAATACGAAAGGAATCTCATCTTTCAGATTGCGAGTCGATCTCAAACGATAAATGGAACAATCGCGACCATTTTTTTTTTGTTAAGTGACGAATTCCGGCAATGAGACGTAGTTGTCCAGAAGTATTTTCATTTTCTTATTTTTTAATTTACGAATCTGATTCTCTTCAATTTTCGTTATTATCTCAGCGAAAAAAATAAGTATCCCCCGAAAATGTTTTTTTCGATAAAGTAAAAGGGGAACAAGTTTTTTTAGTCAACTGCGTATTCTATTGATCATACAAATTGGACGATTTTCTTCATTCCCTTGAAAAATAACCAAAAAAATTTATTCATATCGTGGTCCGTGTGACTCACGAACTTGCAAATTCAATTAGCGATAACCACAGAGACAAAGACGAAAAAACCATGGATGATTATCTTTCGACGAAAATGAAGAAATAAAAAAAAAGTAATGTGATTGTGTCGTTTTCTCTGTCTTTTTTCACCTTTCGCCTCTTGTCTCTAGTTGTCGAAAGTTAAAAACAAATTGTGAGACAATTTATTATTGCACAATAAATGAAAGTGGCCATAATTTTGAAGTTTGCAACGTTGGAATGCAGAAAATACTTTTTTAGCTTGGTTCAATATTTTTTTAGGTTTTTGTTAAAAATTCACAGATGGAGTCCGCGAAAAACAGAATTAAAATTAGGTTTTTAAACGAAAATGAAACTACAAAATACGAAATTTGAAATGATTACGAAATTAAAAAATGCTTAAGAGTTTTCGTTGCTTTCTAACGATTCAAATTTCAATACCATTGTTTACCACAAAAATAAATACGGTGTAATAACTATAAGAGCAGGGTGGTGTAAACGAAATGAGAGATACAAAAACTGTATGGATTCGCGAAGAGAAAAGAGAATAGTTTCGTATTCACAATATACATACATACATACATATATATATATATATAATTAGAATTTTCGTTTAAATTTTTTAACATTCTGCTTGCCCTTATGTTTATTATTATTTCGAGGTCGTTTTCGACCGGTGATTCGTTGATTACGTCCAATTTCCCAATCCACCTGTTTAGCGCTCGCACCGTCTGCATCGCTAAAAGCGTTGCTTCCGCCGTGTTTGTGTTTTGCACGACCTTGTTCCTCCAACATTTCTGCAAATTCTTCAGCCGCCACAAAAACATTTTCGTCCTTGCTAATTTTCTTTTTCTTCGGTTTTGAAAATTTTCCCTTAGATTTTTTAGAGGATTCGTTCTCGTCGTTCGAATCATCCTCGTCGTTGAAATCGATGTCACTTAGATCCTCGTCGTCTATTCCCTCCAAATCTATGTCACTCATGTCATCGTCACCCATTTCCTCCAGATTATCGATTTCTTCATTGTTATCGGAACCCACGTCCGAGCCAATACTATCTTCGTCGTTTTCAGAGTCTGAAATATCACCTGAAAGAAGCGAATTTTATCATTGACAAAATCAAAATTTATCAGTAAATTTTTATTAATTTTATGTTAACTAATATATTCCATAACCGATAAATTTTTTGAAAAAGGCCAATTTGGGAATTTTTTCAAAATTCGATTCTATATTAGAGAAATTTAGACATTTTATGACTTCAAAAAGTTTACTATCGTGAAATTTTTATTACATTTTTAAAAGAATGAATTGTTGAATTTGTAAAATGTGTTATCAATTAAAGGCGTTAGATGGTTTATTAAAAAAAAAAAAATTATTCGTTGCTATTTCTGCAAATTTATTCAAAAATTGTCTTTTGTTTTAGGATTCGAAATAATATAGTCTCATTTCTATTTTACGTATGTCGAATTTCAAAATAATTCAATTTTTTTATATACAAAAATATGTAAACGAAAAAATATGATTTCGAGATTCAAAAGGGTTGAGTTTTTAGAAATGTGAACTTCAAAATGTTTTGATGAGTTTTAATGTTTGAATTCACAATTTTGTATCCTGCCTTCTTCATTAGCAAATAAAATAACAAGCACATTTTTTTTTTTTAGAAAATATTAAACTATACTCATTCAAGGATTTAATCAAAAACTAAAACCGTGATCAAGAAAATAAATGTTGATAAAACAGTCAATATAATTGATAAAAATATTTGGCTGCGTTTAAACAAAAAAAACTTTTTTAGAGTGGTAAAACTGAATATTCGAACTTACTCTTTTTCTTCTTTTTCTTGCACGAACCGATATCAGCAGCAATATCGAAATCATCAAAGTCCTTTTTGCCACCCAAGGAGTCGAGCAGTTCATTGAATTCTTCGCTGTTGACACTGTCATTATCGTCGCCTTCGTCTTTGATTCTCGAGCCTCTGATTTCGTTTTTACGTTGAAGATAGCGATAGAGGAATAATTCGTCGACCGGGATACGATCTTCGTGGACATTAACGTAGGCTTCGCTGTCGACAGCAACGGACCGAATACCGCGAGGAACGTATTTGGCTCGTTGGGCCAAAGGATCGTTAGTTTTCGTGATTTTCTTATCGTCCAATTTTTTGGGATTTTTGAATACATAACGATCAAGGAATCTAATTAAGTTCAAATCTTCGAGTGGATCACCAGTGTAATGTATCGTTCTTCCTTGCGTGAGCGTACTGGCAAAAAGAGCTACAGAGGGATGAAAATGTGTTGAAAGGGCCTCGAGCTCTGCCAGAGGAGTTCTCAACGCTCCTGATCTTAAGGGGTTCAAACAAAATGGATCGTAAAAAGCAGCCTGATCGTTTTCGATCTTCACGACTTCCTCGACATCTTTTCCACTATTCGTCGTCGTTGGTTCGACTGTCACATTAGAAAGCATTATCGAATTTTCCTCTACAGTTTTTTTCTCATCTTCTTCATCCTCGTTTTTTGTATTTTCCTCAGATGTTTTAATCGTTGAATCTTCTTTCTTCTCCACATCTTCCTCCTGTATTACAGTCTTATATCCTCGCTGCACGATACTCTGCAAATCTTTTCGCGACTGCAAAACTTGCGACACTACGTACAAAGTCGCACAAGACATGCTCGCAGGAAAATATGAAACGACTTGAAATATTCTTTTCATAAAAGCGTACAGCCTCGTTACACTCTTGTCGCTTCGAAGCACTCGATACAACAGATTCAAAAATACTGCTCGCTTGTTTGCCACACCAATTTGAGGGTCCAACAATTTTCGATAGAATGCTGTGTAAAATCGGTTTTCTTGCTCTGGCTCTTTTCCTACGACCTATAAAAAAGACAACGTTTTATTCAGAATTGAAAAAATCGTTTTCACAAAACAGTGTTGAAAAAATCGTTAAAATTGTTGATTTTGTAAATACACATTGATGAAGAGGCAAGATTTTATAAACTAGCAACAAAAAGAATCAATTCGAAGTTACAAAAATGAAAAAGATTGTATAAAATGCTCAATAAGATAAACCTTACTCTGTAAAACTCTTCGTATTTTACAAGGCATTCAAATAAAATAAGAAAATCCAACTTTTTTATAAAAAAATTACAGCAAAAATGAAAAAGCAAAAAAAAAAAATTGAATCTATAAAAAGTACAAATACATTTTAATGAATAATGAAATCAATACGATATTTCAATTTGTGTTGTCGGAATGTAAAGAAATTTTTTTTTACTATGAAGAGGGTACTTTTGAATATCCTCCAGAGACTGACATTACATTTGCGAAAAAAACAAATTTTCAAATTAAAAAAATGAGGAAAAAAAGTAAAATCTTTCATTGCATTCCAACCGTTTAAAATGGAATGATAACAGATGAAGATTTGTACGCACTTGATGGAGAAGGCTGAGAGCATTGAGGGAAACATTGAACGAGCCAATATGAACGACTTTATAAACAGAATCAATATGTTCGAGAAGTTTGGAAAATTCAAAATTGGCAAAAGGATAAGCACGGTTGACACCGGTTAAAATCGCTGCCATCATACGGCTGTCAGGTTCGCCACGTTTGAGACAAGCTTTGAAAAAAGCGAAATAAACATCGATGAGTGAATTAGAAACATCGACGTCTTCGCGTCCCAAAACGAATTGTGCGAGTAAGCAAATAGCGTAATATTGAGCTCTCTGAGCGACGTTTTTTCTAAATAGCAATTTTTCAATTTCTCGCAGAACAACGATTTTCATATTTGGATGTTCGAGCAAAAGTTTGCTCATGCAAAAAACTGCTTTGGAGGCGACTTTACTGCGTGGATCGCCAATTTTGTTGACGAGGAATTCGAGTAATTTGTGCTCTTGTTCAGAATTAGCAATCAGTAAATCTGTCATTACTGCCACAGCTTTTTCACGATTTGCATCTACAGTGTCGGAAGCGACTGTTGACAAAGACGTTATAAAACGTTCGTATTCGTCACGCAATTGATCCTCGAAGTACCAGTGAGCAAGAAATTTTTTTCTGTGCGTTTCTCGCGTTAATTTCGTTGCGTTATCGCCCAATTTAGCTGAATCCAATTCGTCCAACTTTTGGTCCTCAAATTTAAGGAGTTTATACTCCGGATGCAATAAATCGCTGATGAAAAGATCACGGAGTGACGTTATAAGCATCAAACTTTGACTGTGCTTGGAAGCTTTGACTTGCGACACGAGAGACACCAGACGAGCCAAGTTGTACTTTGGGTTGTTCTGTATGAGCACGATACTTGCTGCTATTTTATCCGAACTCGTACCCTTAGTCAAAGCTGTTTTTAACCAAGCCAATTCTGAATCTTTTGATTTTGATTCCTTCAATTGATACGCCGCTGTCTCAGCCTCTAAATGTTTTTTGCCGCTTGATTTTAACTCCATCACTTCTAATTCTGTCTTTCCATGCTTGCATGGCGACGATTCTTTTGTATACTCGTCGTACCATTTTTTGTTCACTTTCGCCTCTGGGGCTTCCTCGCGTAATGCTCGTGTGTGTGATTTCATCTGGAAGACAAAATTGTTCTTTACTTACGTTATTTTTTTTGCATTGTTTTGATTTACTACGGATTTTTTTTTGTACTCACCTCGTGGCTAGTGTTTAACCTCTCAACGAGAATGAAACTATTTGAAGGTTCGATTTTTCTCTGGAGTATTTAAAAAAAAATTGTACTATCACATAATTATTTGATTATATCGAATCCCCCTTTTGTTTAATCAAATATCATTGATTAGGAGCTAAGAATTAATTTTGCTTGACTTCGCGACGCACGTGGTGCGTTCGACTTGGTACCGTAAACGCTCACGAGTGTTGAGACGGTTGCGTTTACCGCCATGTTCGCCCAAGTCGAACGCGCACAAATAGCTTACAAATTGGCCTATGTTGTGTTCACTCCTTCTCTCTAGTCTCCCTGCTTTTCACACTCGGTACCAGGGAGACTAGAGTAAAGGAGTGGACACAGCGTGCTTTAGAAATGTACACGAAATCCCGGCCTGAAGCGGCGGCGCTGTATCGGTACAAATCCTATTAGATCAGACATACTGTTACTACTTATTTCCTAACCTCGATTTTTCAAAATACGTGCAATGTCTATGTTTACGTCAGGGAGTTTACGTGTACAAAATTTTTTTTTTATTAATGTACTGAGCTTCGACTTGGAAGGAAATGAAATGTAAACATTTGATATTGTTTTATTCTACCAGACCCATCAGTACAATTTTTTTTTTTTTATCATTGATTTTGTGAATACTGGAAATAAAGTTTTTATCTGGCTCAATGGCACATTTCCGTTTTTATGTCATAAATACTGATGACATTAAATTTTTTTTATTCAGCATAAAAACGACGCGGGTATCACAGAAAACACCACATGAAAAAATCTGCCAACCTTGAAAGGTGGTCGGAATTCCGGATCAATGCATGTAACAATCTGAGATTGTCGACACAAAATGTTTGCAAAATTTAACCGTTTTACACATAAGACGAAACCACGCACCGAAGACAATAAATAGTCTGTTTTTTTAACCTCCAATATCCTGTCCAATGTACTGGAATTTGGGTTAGAGACTTTTTCTATTGCACAAGCGCGAAACGGTCACTTTCACCGTGTGGACTAATTTTATTACTATACGTGTAGGATCTGTACACCTGGTGGCACAGCTAAGAACTAATTCAAGACCGGATTTTGAGGACGCTGTTACTACTTATTTTCCTATGCTGTGTCCACTCCTCTCTAGTCTCCCTGCTCGGTACAAATCGAGTGTAGAAAGTGTAGAAAAAGTATAAGAAAGTGCAGCTGCACTTCTAGCGAGAACTGCGCCATCCAACGACACGTCCGCTAAAATGAACGCGCAAGTGTACACTCCTCACGAAAGTGTACAAAATGCAGCTAGCACGAACAAACCTAATGATCGAGTGAAATGTTGTACCGACATCGTCACCGCCGACGATTTACCACTGAGAATTTAGTAAAATTGTTAACTGAAAATGATCAGAAAGTGAAAGATGGCAGCAGCAACATTGTGGAAGGATTTTATTCGATCTGATCGATATCGATACAGCTTTCAAATGAAAGTCAACGTTGCTATTTATTAACCAACAGTATGCCCGTTTTCGCCAAAGCCGATCAACTGAACGTTCATCTGAACGGCGATCAAATTTGATCTCGGCTTGATCGTAATGCAAGAGATAGTGCATTTCTCCAAGCATCGAGGAGGTTCATTGAGCTGAACCTATACCCTATTCAAAATAAATCAGAATCGTACAATTATCTCCATCTGTGATTGGTCAATCACAAGTTCCATCGGTCGAAAACAATAAAGGCTTTTGTTTTCGTAACGTAAATGAACGGCACCTTTACAAGCCTACCAAAAAAAAAGCCTACCCGTAAGAATCTCTACCGCTCGATCTCTATCAAAGAAATGTCAACCAACAAAAAAACACTATCAAGCTTAAAACTACCAAGATTTGTTCACTACCATGGTCATACTCTACCAACGAAGAATTACTAGCGTATATATCTATATACAGTGTAATATATAGTTATATTACATTAGTAATTCTTCGTTGGTAGAGTATGACCATGGTAGCGAGTGAACAAATCTTGGTAGTTTTAGGCTTGATAGTGTTTTTTTGTTGGTTGACATTTCTTTGATAGAGATCGAGCGGTAGAGATTCTTACGGGTAGGTTTTTTTTTTGGTAGGCTTGTAAAGGTGCCAAATGAACCACTTTAATATACATCTATAGTAAAGTGGTTCATTTACATTTCAAAATTTCGACAGTCAAACTGAAGACAATGACTATGGCCGATGGTCAGAAAGTCTTGAAAAAAAGAACGGCTAATTCTACTGAAACCGAAAAAACGCTTCTTATTGATTTGGTGTCAGAGAAAAAACATATATTATAGAATAAGCAAACCAACAGCGAAACAATTTTTATGAAAGATAAACTTTGGGAAGAAATAACTAAACAATTTAATAGTGTCAAGTTAACCCATAAACATCAAAGTCTCTTCGAAATTGTTGGGAAAACATCAAAAAGCGCACAAAAAAACATTTTGCCGAACAAAAAAGGACTATACAAAACCGGTAAGAAATTTATTACTGTATATGTAACGACGAATGTTTTTGCTGATATAATGAATATGTTTATTGAGAGCAAAAATAATATTTTATATTTACAACAAAGTATGTGAAAAAAGCATAATGAATATGGCTTATTAAATGAAATTATAGGTGGAGGACAATAATGTTGAATAAAGTAAAAGAAATTATTCAACCTTCGGTGGATGGTCTAATCAATATCTATGATGACGACTGTTTTGCTACTGTGACCTCTGGACAACTTTGCGACAAGTTTTCAAGTGGAGAGGATAACCCGACTGAATATGTGCAAGAGTATAAAGATTATTATCTAAACAGGTGCAAAAAAAGCGATAATCAAAGAAGCGACAATTTTTTTGACAAGGGAGGTCGGCTATTCGTCACCACCGATTTCGTCCGGATTCACCGTATATGTAGGGCTTGACTAGCAATGAAAGTGACGCAAGTGGGAGCTCCAGATTGCCAAGCGTTTATGAAATAAAATTTTTGTCGCAGATCGATCAATACATAAGTCTTTTATGTTATTATATCTTCGAATCTGTGGTTGGCGCAGCGGTGAGAGTTCAGATTCGTAAAGCGAGGGTCGCGGGTTCCAGTCCCCGTGCGGAAACTTTTTTTTTCTTTGGCTTTTCAATTTTTACGATAATTACGCCATAAATGAACCGAAATAATGCATAATGTATTGTATTTATTTATATTTTCACAAAAGGCATAGGGCGTCATTATTTTAACAGGCGCATAATCATGGAAATTTTGGGATTGCGAATAACTTTCCAAGAAGGAATTGTAATCAAAGCGTACACGAGGACTTCGTATATAAAATTAGATACTTTATTATTATACAGTTGATGAATCGCATGTGCTAGGGTAATATGCATCGTAAAAATAGAGGGAGTAGTAATTGTGTCGGCACCTTGCACACGTTATAAACGCCGCATTTTTACAGTTACATGGTTGTTTTAAAGTATCTATAGAAAAACAAACTTGATTTACATTGGTAAAAGATTCTCTCATCGTACAGTTTGGCAGCGAACCACGCGTAACGCATCATGTTGCCGAATATTGGTTAGGATAGCTGGTGATGTACGATGGAATGTATTTTGATACAGTCTTCTTGGGATGTGATTGCGTGTACGTTTTAATTACAATTCCTTCTTGGAAAGTTATTTGCAATCTCAAATTTTCCATGATTATGCACCTGTTAAAATAATGACGCCATATGTCTTTTATGAAAATATAAATAAATACAATACATTATGCATTATTTCAGTTCATTTGTGGCGCAAATATCGTAAAAATTGAAAAGAAGCCAAAAAAAAATGTTTCCGCACACGGGGACTCGAACCCGCGACCCTCGCATTACGAACCCGAACTCTTGCCGCTGTGCCAACCACTACTTGAAAATTATATCAACATAAAAGCCACAAAAATTTTATTTTCTAAACGCTTGGCCATCTGGAGCTCCCACTTGCGTTACTTTCATTTCTAGTCCAGTCCTACATATACTGTGAATCCGGATGAAATCGGTCATAGCGAGTAGCTGACCTCCCCTTGTGAGGCCCAACAAACCGAAATACATAAAGCTACGTACAGTGAAAGCGCAAAAAGAAAAAGCAATCAGAAAAACATCTTTATAGATACAGGATTAGATTGTTTAACCAACCAAAATGAAAAACGTAATGTGACCTTCAAAAGTAATAAGGAGAATATTTTTATAGATACGACACTAGACTGTTCAACCAACCAAAAGAAATAAAATAATACCTCCTCTAAAAGCGATCAGGAAACCATTTTTATTGATATGACATCAGAATTTTCAACAAACCGAAAGAGAAAAAGTAATGTACATACGAATACAGAAACCAAACGTAGTCGTTTTATATCGGCCAGGCAAAACCGCGTTGAGCGAAAAGTTGTTGACACACGAAGAAGAAAAGCACGCTATCAAAATGGCGATAGCTGAACATAGATTGGCTATAGAACAAATGGAAATAGAAATTAAAAAATGGAGCTAGAGATCAAGAAAACCAAGCTTGAAATTACAAAATCTATTCTAAATCGAGAAATGTTTAATGAATATGCAAGGATGTATTAATAAAAAATATCATTTGTTGTAATACATAATTACAGGTTTTATTTATTTTTCATCCACAAAATATGTTTGTTAATGACCTAAAAAACAAGGTCATGGTTATGAAGATTGATAATTTTTCCTTTCTTCCTTTGACTGTCTAGATGAATTTCGGAATGTATTAAATTGAAAAGTAGTGTTCAAGTAATATGTTTTTGAAACGAAGTTTTCGTTTTCAAAATCTTGAATGAAAATTCAAGATTTTGTACGTACGTATATCAAAATATAAAGACACTTAAATATTATTACATAAAATATTATTCAATATTATTTTTTGTACAATTTAATATTTCACCAATATCATACAAATAATTATTTTACAGAATACAATATTTGGTATATACAATTTGTATAGATTTTCACACGGTCATGTCAAAATTATAGTTTGGAAAAAGTATTGCATATTAGGTAACAAATTTAATACACTGTACAGAGGATAAAAAATACTATTCAATCATAGAAAAGTATTTTCCATAAACACAATTGACTGTTTAAATAAATTTTCTAAATTTACGTATTGAAGTAGTTACTTATAATATTACGTCGCATGAACGAATTTTGCACCCTCGACTCTTCTGAGATTGATATGGGAATATCACTATATTCGAGAAGGTGATCCCAATCCTAAGGCCAATTTATATCTAAGTCTAATGACGGCAAAGGATCTGCGTTACGGCACGCTATATTGTGCAACACTGCTGCAGCCACAATAGTGCTCATAGTTCTTTCAATTAAATATCGTATTCCAAGTGATAGAATAGGAAATCTCCTTTTCCAAACACCAAACAAACGTTCCACGGTATTTCTGGTGCGGATATGTGCTTCATTATATTGTTCTTCTGCTGCATTTTGTGGATGCAGAACAGGGGTTAACAAGTATGGTTTTAGTGAATAACCGCTGTCACCAAGCAAAACGGCATCTCCATAATGACCTGCTTCAAAATTTGCACAGAGTCGGCCGTTGTTAAAAATTGTGCTGTCATGTACTGATCCTTGCTACCGAGCGACGATATTTGTAATTTTCAGATTGGCATTGGTAACAGCTTAAACATTCATCGAAATATACCCTTTCCTATTGCGAAAGAGTTCTGCTTCCGGAACACTTTGAGTCAGTGTACAAAAGTTTTCCTATTAGTTTCAGACTTTTTTAATTGAAGCGGATCTTATGCACTAGTTTTGGAAAACTTCAATTAAGGCAATTTTGGAATATTCAAAAGGCTCAGAACAAGATATTTTGTCATTGAAATTTGCATCACATTATGCAGAAGAGTATTGTTTCATACAAGAATATTACATCTAATATATCGTAAGTTGGCTGTGCCTGCTCTGAATTTTTACAGTAAATAACAATATTCATTAATTTGAAAAATATGTGGAATCTTTTAGGATTAATTCAAACTTCCTACATCAAAGAAATTCAGCATCCACCAAGCTAGAGTGCTTGGGAAAAAAGTACAATGCTTACCAAATGATTGTATATGAATGTATGTACAATCTATGCAGCCAATGACTTTTGGAAAGTCAGCAATCATATAAAATTGTGCTTGCTGTCGACGAATTTCTGGCATCGTCGAAGGAAATTTAACATAGCGTGGTAGTAAACTTGCAATTGCACTGGTTACACGATATGTAATGCGGTGTGCAGTAGTTGTGCTGACACCCATAAAATCTCCCACTGATACATAGAAAGATCTTGTTGCAAATAATCTCAAAGTAAGCAGCAGTTGATTCATTGGTGATATTGGATTGTTTCTACAAAAAGCTATAATTATAATTATTATTAGGAATTGATTATTATTATATCATTAATTTTTAGATTGCCATAGCTACCTATTTGATGGAAATTGTAAAAATTGTCACATTCCGTCGAGCAATGAGACAACAGTTTGTTTCGGCAATCGGAATCGCATTTGAAATTCAATGTCGTCTAATGCCTCAAAGTAATTTCGGTGGGGCTCATACACTTTTTCTCGTAATAAAGTGAATTATCTTCATCATCGGAAGAGCTAAGAATATTATAATAATAAGCCATGTTGATATCCTTACTCTGATTCCTCCATAATGCTGAAAGTTTGGTTATGTTACTTGAACATATGCCGTGTAGCTCCCACCAAGGGATGTCAGACGGCCACATAGAAATCCTTGTTCCGAGCTCGCTAAAAGCTGGTACTAGAGACGAAATATTGGTACGTCCGCGCTACGCTACGGCGCTGCTAACGTAAACACACAGTCGACAATCTCACCCTAAAGCATAAAGTTACATTTTAGTGGGTTATGCCATTACTAGATGGCAGTACCCACCGAATGGAAAGACAAAGTACCTTTTCATTTATAAACGATATTTAAAAAAAATATGTTTACTTCTAAATTATTTCTTGCTGATATCATATCGCATTTCTAATACAAAATGTAAAGTAAATTTGAAAAAAATTATATTTAATGATTTCTATTGAATATTTGTGTTTAAAACGAGTCCTTTATCTTTAGCGAAGGACACAGAAAAATTAAAAAATCAGACATATTTAGGTTGTAGAAGAATATTTTTCAAATTAGTCACAGTACTTTGCAAATCATACTTGGGATTTAAAAAATACTGAAATCAAACAGGTTTTTGGCATAAAGATATTTTTGTATAGTCTTTATTCTTGTAACCATGTGTTATCTAATCTTTGGTTTTCATTTGTTCATATAATATGATTCAAAAAATACCAGCGCTTTTTTATTCAATTACATTATGCAATTGGAGCAACATTTGCTCGTTGCAGCAAATAAATAGAAATAATCCATTCAAAAACCTCGAAATACGAAACGAAGATTTATCGAGTGCTTATATAGTTCAAAAAAATAAAGTACAAAATTAAGTCGAGAAAAAAGATAACATAATACATAAAGATAATAAAATATTCAGTGTAATTAAGAATCATTTGATGATGATTACTGAAAAACGTCCATTAGGATCGAACTTCAAAGACGTACGGTAAAAAAGGCTGCCTTGGCGATACGCAGGACAATAGCAAATTCGCCTATTAACGGTGAGTACTCAATATCCGTGAAGATCATCAAAACCTTCGACTCAAATTTCCTCAAACACGATGTCCAGATCGCTAATAGTCCGATGATCTTCTTTATCCTCTGTTTGTTTGTTCGAAACATCGTACAGAATCGCAGACGTCATTCGGCTATGCATATCTTTGTTCGGTTGAAATGTAGCACAACAATTTTCGTTTGATTTTACAGACTGCGAAGCAAGCATGGCGCCTTCAATATTTTGTACTGTGAGTCTATTCCTACTTTTTGTTTTCACCAAATTATATTTGCTGAAAACCCTTTCACAATCCGCATTTGCGTGTGGAATACATAAAACTGCTAACGCAAAACGAGGTAGTTCTATATATTTTTTGCAGTCTTCAGTATCCGTAAGCTGGGAAACTTTGTGCCAAAAAACGTCTGCTTCTTTTTCTTCGACTACTTCTTGAGGAATTTCATCAAGCGGAAGTCGACGCCACTCGTCATCCAAACGCTGCAAAGATTGCGAATTTTTTGGCTTTGCCCTTGAAACGGCGTTACAAAGTTCGATAAGCGACTGACTTTTATTTCGTTCATGTCTAGACAGAGCTTTCGATGGATGCAATAAGGGAAGCATTTTCAATAAAGGGTCATCGAAATCGAATCGCTCTTGAATTCCTTTGCAAAGTTTGATCAAGAAATTGCGGCATCTCACACGAAAGTCTCCTACTAAGTCCGGTCTGATTGATACTTCGGGTTTTCTCAACTCTTCCAAAACTTGTACACCTAAGTATATACTTTCAAGTGGAAGAAATTCGGCTTTATTCTCGGTGTTGATCTTGCTGAGTGGAGTCGTGCCTACGTACTTCTGCGTCATATACGTCGTTAGAAGTTCTCTGAATGCACATTCCATTTTCTCAGCTAGCGATGTGATGACAACCGATTCTGATTGAAAGTATGCATTCATCGTAACCACTTTAGGCAAAACCCACGAGAGAAAAAGATAAAACAGCTTCACGAACGGGTCTCTTAGCCACATACATATGGATTCTGCGGCTAATGTTCGCTCTTCTATATGTCGTTCAATGAAATAAAGACGGAGTGGCTCCCATTGCTCCAGCATACGATCCACAACCGAGAGTAGCGAAAGCCAGCGAGTTTGTGCCGGATGGAGAATTTTGTGCACAGCTACGTTCAAGAATTTTTGAAATACAGCAAGGCTAGCAATGCGCTTCGCGCTGTGCTGAACATAGTTGTGTACGTTTCTGGCGAGATCTTCACAGCTCCTAGGTATATTCACTTCGCATGCTTTGCTCGCCGCGATATGAAGAGAATGGCATATACACCTCATGATAATTATATCACGACATACTTCTTTCAAGCGACTTGCGATCGAGTTCCTCACACCAACGTTGACATTTGCGCCATCACAACCAAACCCCAAAACATTCTCTAAGGGAATTTCTTTTTCTTCAAATGCTTTGATAAGCAAGTTGTATAAGCGTCGACCACTAGCTCCTTCCTGAGTTGCTTCAACGTCGTCTTCCGGGAAAATGCTTGACAGCTCCCAAAACTTGCTAGTGATTCGTCCGAGGTCTTCATTATAGTACCGTACGACAATGCACGCTGTTTTTACGCCGGAACAATCTGTCGAGTCGTCAGTTAATATCGAAAATTTTTGATTTTTCAGGTGACTTGCAATGTCATCCTTATGAGAAGCACCGATGACATTGGTAACTATTTTCGTTGCCTTCTGTCTCTTCATGCATACTCCTTCCAAAATTTTTGAATCTGGGAGTGCCGATTTCAAGCAAGGGATGAGGTCATTGACCACAGCATACGGAATGTTGTGAGCAGCTATAAAACCACAAATTTTGATCTCCGCATTTTTTATATTTTGGTCGAGAGCATTGACCGTGGTTTGACGTTTGAAAAATTTGCTCATTAATTTTGGAGAGCTGCATTCGTAGGCTGAAGCGTTTTTTTGGTGTTTTTTGGTTTGTTCGTGGGTTTTAATCAAGCTTATATCGGCGATAAGAGTGACGTTGCACCATTTACATCTCGCTTTCGAACTTGAATCCGGGTCCGGTCCAAGCCACGGCGAACATTGCGGATCTCGTTCCCATTCCACTCGATATTTCTGCACTCGATGCTTCTGTTTTGTGCGTTGTGCATCACCACGAGCCAGGCGTTTTTTTTTTGGGGTAGAGGGTCCGTAACGAGAATCGCTCTTGTCATCCTCACTTGCAGATGACATGAGTACCTGAAACAAAACTCATTAAGTTCACCATCACCACCAGTACCATGCTATTGTGACCGTTAAAACGCACAGCATGTTGGAATGCAACAAGATAAAATAAAAAAAAAGATTTGGACACATTACGTACTGAGTACAAAACGTAAAGTGAAAAGCAGGATGCTTATAATACAACTACAACACCCACAAACGTTTAGGCTTAAAAACTTCATTTTCATCTCGTAAATGTTGTTGAAAAAAAAAAAAATAATAGCACCTTGTCTGAAGACTGCAAGACCATGAAGCATTGAAAAAGTTGTGAAATCATAGGCAACCATTTGCTTCGAATACAAAATAAATTCAGTAGGCTAACAATTATATAAATAGATGTTGATCGTTGTAGATTATTAATAGGTAAAAAAAAAATATTGGCAAATGATATTATTTTCATTAAGAAAATAAAAATAACGGTATATGTATGACATTGGTCTGACATCGGCTCAACATTTGAAGAATATATTTTATAAAATTGATTCATTGCCTCATGCAAATTGTTTTATTGTAAAGTGTGAATTTGATTATCTTAATAGCCAGTGCAAGGAATTTTGCAATACATTGAAGGTTAAACACAAATTAGGTTCAGAGCAGTTTACATACAAAGTACAAAGCGTAAAGAAGTTCAAAGCGAAAGCTTATGATACAACTTCAACACTTACGATCATCTTAGCTTGAAGACTTTATTTTGCAACCCTGTAAAAACGTTTTCGAAAAAAAATAATGGTCTTTGGTCTGTGGACAGCAAGACCATGAAGCTCTGATCTGAAATCGTAGGGGACCATTTGCTTCGATTACAAACAAACTCAGTAATCTAACAATTATATAAATTTTCATTGATCATCGTAAATTATGAATGGGTTATCAAAATTTTATCGAAAAATGTTGGACTAAAAAATAACAATACATATATCCGGTGTAACATGATGCGAAATAAATAAAAAGAATGTCGATTTTTCGTAAGGATTATAAAATAAGCTTACCTTTTCGTCAACAATAATGCACACTATAAGAAGTTCACTCAACAAATTTAGTTTTAAAATTCACTTTAAAATAATTCACCAACATTACAAACAAACTTTCTCTTCTTTTGCACTTTTTCTTCAAGGTCGTAAGTCGTAACGGTGGGCTTTCGTATAAGATTATTACAATACAAAGATGGCGCAGCAGTTGACCAGTTTGACCAACTATGCCGGCGAGGACCGAGGACATGTCGACCAACGCAACAAAACCTTACATTTGTTACTTTCTCAAATTAAATATAGATGGCATAAAAAATGGTGGATGTAAATTAGTCGAACAAACTAGGGAATGCGCAACTAAGAAACAAAGTGGAATCGTCTAGTGAGCGAACGCTTACAGATGCTGAACGCAGATGTCGCAACGAGTATTTTCGTTGAAATTCGACGATGACAGATTTGGCGACAGAGGTTGTCAACTAAATTGAGATACCGAATACGAAATTTGTTTTTAACATAGTAAGCGAGGTTATTCCTTCGAAAATTATTAAAAGGATTATGCTTAGCAATAAATTGAAACGATTAGCTTACTTTGATAATAATTAATAAATATTAATAAGTAAATGTACAAAATAATAAAAAAGAAGCTTTAATTAAGAATAATAACCATTATTATTGTTATTATTTCTATTATTATTATTCAATATCAATAATTAATAATTGTTTATCATGAATGTTTTATTTCTTTATTTATTATATTTTTGTTACTGCGTGTAACGGAACAAATGAGGAGAGGGGAAGGGCACATGGAATACTCATGTATCATGTACATGTATAATTTGTGCGGTTCTTAGACCGATTTTTCAATTAACAAATAACAATAAATTGTAATAACATCTGGCTTTTATTACTTTTTTTAACATACTTTATGACAACAGTGATTTAGTTTCAGCTCTCAATATCTATAATAAAGAGATAATTATTGATCTAAAATCAAGCTGGAAAGTTGAAAACAAATATTAATTTATAGATACGCAATATTTTATACCCCAAGCGGAACGTTATAGAAACTACGTGGATGATTATTTTAATTTTGATAGCAACGAGGTTGTTGATAAATATTGAGAAAAAATTTAAACCACGCTTTTCTACTCCGTTAAATTTTATATTAATTTTTTTTTTATTATATGTCAAATGTGAATTGAAAATAACATGCCAATAATTAATTTTCTTTAATTATTAAGGAAATTAATTATTATTAACTAATTATTAATTTTAATTATTATTTTTCATGTTTCTGTCATGTAGTTAGATATGTGAATAATTGATTCCATTCAATTTTTTGACAAATCTAATTATTCATGTATCTAATATTAAATAAAACATATTAAATATTAAATAAAACATAACGCAGAGCGAAAATGAATATATGCCTATTTTACGTTGTACTAATGAATGATTATATTGTTGTTAAAAATTTCGAAAAATTTTTCTGATAGTCTAATAGACTAGACTAGATTAACAGAAATTGCAAAACGTACTACATTTACAAAAGGCGTACTGGCGTACTAACTACTTTAGAAACGTACTTGATTGTACTAAGTCTATTCGTCTAGCCTAGTTTGATTTCTATTAGTCTATTAGTCTAGAAATAGCCTAGTAGTAAAATTTTTCTGAAATTTTAACAACAATATAATTATTTATTTAAAAACGTCCTAGATTGTACTAAATCTAATACGTTTTTTAAGTATTTAGTACGTCAGTACGCCTTTTGTATATGTAGTGTTTTGCAATTTCTGTTAGTCTAGTCTAGTCTATTAGTCTATCAGAGAAATTTTTCGAAATATTTAACAACAATATAATCATTCATTAGTACAACATAAAATAGGCACATATTTATTTTCGCTCTGCGTTATATTTTATTTCATATTAATTAGATACGCGAATAATTAGATTTGTCAAAAAATTGAACAGAATCAATTATTCACATATCTAACTACATGAAGGAATAATGAAAAATTAATAATTAAAACTAATAATTAGTTAATAATAATTACTTTCCCTAATAAATAAAGGAAAATAATTATCGATATATTACTGTCGATTCACATTCGTTATATGATAAAAAAAAAATAGCTCGAGGGTGCGATCGATCTCACCATCTTCGAGATATGAGCCTAGCACTTACCCATTCTGCTACGAACGTTTTTAAAGAATAAATGGTAGGAAATGGTACTGGCTCATCAGGACCGCTTAACATAAAATTTTACAGAGTAGAAAACTGTGGTTTAAATCTTTTCTCAATATTTATCAACAGCCTCGTTGCTATCAAAATTAAAATAATCATCCAAGTAATTTCTATAACGTTCCGCTTGGGGTATAAAACATTGCGTATCTATAAATTAATATTTGTTTCCAATTTTCCAGCTTGATTTTATTACATAACTAGTTATCTCTTAATTATAGTTATTGAGAGCTGAAACCAAATCACTGTTGTCATAAAGTTTGTTAAAAAACAGTAATAAAAGCCAGATGTTATTATAATTTATTGTTATTTGTTAATTGAAAAATCGATCTAAGAACTGCACAAATTATACATGTACATGTATACATGAGTATTCCGTGCACCCTTCCCCTCTCCTCATTTGTTCCGTTACACGCAGTATCAAAAATATAATATATAACGAAATAAAACATTCATGATAAACAATTATTAATTATTGACATTGAAAAATAATAATAGAAATAATAACAATAATAATGGTTATTATTTTTAATTAATGGTTCATCTTTTATTATTTCGTACATTTACTTATTAATATTTATTAATTATTATTAAAGTAAGCTAATCGCTTCAATTTATTGCTAAGCATAATCCTTTTAATAATGAAAATTAAGAAAAAGCCTTCAAAAATAATCATTTTCGAAGGAATAACCTCATTTACTATGTTAAAAACAAATCTCCTATTCGGGTATCACAATTTAGTTAACAACCTTTGTCGCCAAATGTATAATCGTCGAATTTCGACGAAAATACTTGTTGCGATATAAGCGTTCGCTCACGACGATCCGCTTTGTTTCCTAATTTCGCGTTTCCTAGTTTTTTCGGCTAATTTACACCTTACCGTAAAAAATGCCAACTATATACATAATAATGAAGATCGGGGCAGTATGCGCAAACAGATGATGGATGGTGCTCAAAGCCCTCAACAAAGAAAAGAAGAAAAAACAAATCTCGATTGTATGGGCTGCATGAGATAATTAATTTCAAAGTCTTTTTTTTTTCGTACTTTCAATTAAAAAAAAAAAATATACGAAGACAGGTTGATATACCTAGTTCTGTAGCTTGATTACGGATCTTTCCTTAAAAAAAAAAAAAAAAATCCGTTAACGGCTGATCTTGGTATTTTTGCGTACAAGGACAGAATCATCTTGGTACTTGGTACGTGACCATGAAAACTAGTATGTTTACCAAGAAATTGGTACGTCTGGCATCCCTGCCCACCATTTCTAGACACACCGATACAAAACCATTATACTTTGAACCAAGTTTAATACGTTGAACGGTCGGCATCCGGCGTTCAAGTTAAACGGCAATCATTCAGCGATCACCGCGTCTTGATCGTTGGAGAAAACGAAAAAAAAGATAAATTAAGTTTAAACTCTGATTAAAGTTAAACCGCGTTGGAAAAAACGGGTGTTAGATCTACGCAAGCAATGCTTAGTTTTTGATTGATTACAATTTTCACATAGGTCCAAGAGACTCTTGTGCACACCGTTCTGACTATTCAATGATTCATGACGTAATCATACAATTCCCATCTCACATTTTCAGTAATACAAAGGGATCCTCAGGCCTCAGGAGATGGGAACATTCATGCTCATAAATAATGAAGTATCAAATAAAGTGACGAAAGGAAAAAAACAGCTTCCGCCAGTTCAGGGATTTCTGACACGTAGTGAAATCTTTCGTTCTTGGACGAATACATAATGTATTCAACTCTTATAGGCGTTCGGTGAAAACTAAATACACATTCTCGGCTCTCTGTTTACTCTCGTTTGTGAACCGATGGCTTAGAATGCCGACATTTGTCTCGTTGAAGTCATCGTTCCTTCAGAAGATTTCAATTTACCCAGGAAAGTCCCAGATAAGAAAAAATTAAGTTCGTAACAACTACTACACTAAAAAGGCCTACTAGCTTACGATAAAGAAAAAAATTGTTATACAATACCTACAGAGAATTAGGAATTTCATTTGATTTTTAGATTCGATCTGCGTCTTTTGGTTCATTAGGATTACGCACGTTTGTGCTGACGTGATCTTCCTACGTATACGGCGTAAAATCTACGTTATCAAGAGACTCGGTAGAGTCTCGGGACAAGTACATTGACAGCTCTGTCGTCTGCTGGCCCGAGGCTCGCCGAGACTATATTATCTCTGAATAAAACGATTCGCGGTGGTGGGGGTAAAATTGGCATGTCATTTCTTTCAATTACGAAGCTCAGGAGTCATTTGATGCCTTGAAAATTGAACTGGAAACTAATTAAGAAATTCTCTTTCGCTTGAGCCCAAAATCAGCATGATCGGCGGTGTAATTGCTGAGAAAAAACTTTGCATAGGGTCAAGATTATGGAAAAAATACTAACACATCGGAAATTCGACGTGTCTGTACATAACACCATCAAAGACTCAAAGCCGCTCGCGAGTTTCTGATAGGTTGGTTTTTTCAACGTGGCTCTACATAACACCGTCAAAGGTCTCTTGAAGCCGGAAATGACCCATTATTTTTCATGATTTTTTTTGTCGCGAATGGACATGTACCGATACAGCGGAAATCTGGAACAGAGTTTTGACATAACCAAGTGTGGGGCGTACAAGCTAACGGATAAATTATTTTAATGTTTTAACGGGACAGACCTAGTTGGAACGTCAAAAAAAAGGCCTTTTTTCCGATTTTTTTTTGGTCAAACGATAAAATAATTCACAACAAAAGTTCTTCCGTTTAAAAGATACATATGTAATGTATATGTTGCAATTTTTTCAACGCAATACATATCGAAATAAGCTGGTGACCGTCAATTGCCGAGGACGCTGCAAAAAAAACACGGTTTGCGGTGATCAAGCTCACGCTGCAACGGCTCATCTGAAACAAAAAAAACGGAGGGGATTTTTAGTTAATGATATAATGCTCCAGTTGAACGAAGGGTTTTGAAAAATTTCCATTTTTCACAAAATGGCGGCCGTTAAAAGTCAAAAGTGTTTTTTTGACCAAAATATCAGTTCCATTTTTTGCTATTAAAAATAAAAATAATTATCCAAAAAAAAAATCCTTCGTTCATATGGAGGACTACCATGTATAGAAGAAGTGATATAAATTTCAACCCGATCGGTAAAGCCGTTCTCGAGCTACAGTGATCACCGACTTCAAAAACATGGTTTCGAGAAAAACGCACTTGAAGTCCGCTACCTGCTTACCTATGGCTCAGACACGACGTGCTACAAAGTCTTGTATTTCGGCGAATAATGGTCCGATTTACATTTACCTGGGCGGAAAATGTTCGTAAGAGATTCTACTTTTTGAAAATGAAATAAAAAAAAATCGATTTTTAGAAAATTCTAACTAGGTCTGTCCCGTTAATTAATTTTAGAATCTCGTGGCTTAAACAGTATTGAAAATATGAATGTTTTTTCACGGACAGTTGTGATGTTATAAACATCATGGTTAGGTTCGATCGACTCTTGGTTACGGTAATAATAAGAAAGTGATGGTGTGAAAATAGTGAAGTGCTTTTAATCAACTTTCGAACAGTGCTGAAATGAATATGTATTTTTTTATCATTGTTAACCCTGCTGTTTTTATTTTCCACACTTAACTCTACGACGGAATTTCTCTTTCGCGATTAAATGTTCCTCGTACAAGATTTCTTGAGAAATCATTCATTTCGTTTCTTTGATAACTATGAAATGGTATACGTTGAACTGTTAATCATGATTGGTGTGAATCGATGTAAATTTGGAAAAGAAACTATAAAACTAATAATGAGTGTCAAAAAAATGTATATGCGGCAAAGTTTGTTATTATCATGCTGAGTTTTGAGCAGTGTCTAATAAATATTTTTTTTAACTCTACACCGTTGACAATTTATTTTATTGGTCTCTTTCCTCTTTATTATAAAATGTTCCTCGCTTGCCATAATAAGATTTGTACATCATAAAATGATCCTTGCATGATAATTGTTGGTCCATTTCAAAAGATTTTCGACGTCGTTTTTCTATCCAAAATATGGTGTAGAATCATCTCGCATTTGATGAATTAATAGACAAATACACTGTCAACCTGCATCTGGATATATATGGATGCATCTGGATGATAACCGTAGTAAGTAATGATATATCTTTATGTCAAAACGGCTCATATAATATATCTTTATGTCAAAAGACTATGGCGGTATATACTCCATATCCTATCAAAATTTGTATCTTTGGGTTGCAACGAATGCATATGGACTCTGGAAATTCTGTGAAGGGACAAATGTACCAAGTATTTCCACTTTTTGGCTCCGATTGTAGCATTATGAATTGAACATTTTGTTATAAAAATTCTTCGGTTGCTCATTTGTCAATGGGATCAAAAATATTGTCTTCGGAACACCATGGATATATGCAAAATTTCAGAATTTTGTTTGGCTCAATATACTCTATATTTTTTCACATCCCCGCTTTAGTTGTAGCATAATGAATTTTAAAAAATTGTTTCAGAAAGTCTTCCGATGAGTTTTTTCTGATATTATCAAAATTTATATCTTTGGATTGCAACGAATGCCTACAGACTTCGGAAATTGTGTGAAGCGACAAATGTATCAAGTTTTCTACTTTTTGCCTCCGATTTTAGCATTATGAATTGAACTTTTGTTATGAAAATTCTTCGGTTGCACGTTTGTCGATGGGATCAAAATTATTGTCTTTGGAACGCCATGAATATATGCAAAATTTCAGAATTTTGTTTGGCTCAATATGCTCTATATTTTTTTACATCCCCGCTTTAGTTGTAGCATAATAAATTTTAAAAAATTGTTTCAGAATGTCTTCCGATGTGTTTTTTCTGATATTATCAAAATTTATATCTTTGGATTGCAACGAATGCCTACAGACTTCGGAAATTGTGTGAAGCGACAAATGTACCAAGTATTTCTACATTTTGCCTCCGATTTTAGCATTGCAAATTGAACTTTTGTTATATAAATTCTTCGGTTGCTCATTTGTCGATGGGATCAAAATTATTGTCTTCGGAACGCCATGAATATATGCAAAATTTCAGAATTTTGTTTGGCTCAATATGCGCTCTATTTTTTCACTTCACCGCTTTAGTTGTAACATTATGAATTTTGAAAAATTGTTTCAGGAAGTCTTCCGATGTGTTTTTACTGATATTATCAAAATTTGTATAATTGAATTGCAATGGATACCTACAGCCTTTGAAAATGCTGTGAAGCGACAGATGTGCCAAGTATTTTCCCTTTTTGGTTTCGATTATGGCATTAGGTATTGAAAATTTTGTTATGAAAATTCTTCGATTGCTCATTTGTCGATGGCTTAAGGGGACCGTATGGTCTAGAGCACGAAAATTTCACCTATTTTCACGATTTTTTTTTGCCTTAAAAAATTTAAAAATCGATGTTTTAACTTTTCGGGTTTATTACTACCTTTATTAAGTATACAAAAAAATTTTTTTTTAATTTTAAAAACAGTGTTTATTATCATATAATTGGCATTGAAGACGACCCTCTCGAAAAATCCGACCCGGACGGTGAAGATCGATCCGAGACTTCTACTCATCTGAAACACAAAATTCAAGAAGATTCTTAATCAGAAAGAGTGCAGTTATGGTCGGGACTAGAACAAATCGAAAAAATTAAAAATTGACAAAATGGCGCGCTTTTGAAAAAAAATTCGTAAAATCGGGTTTTTTTTTCACTAGTTTTTTAGTATAAACAATAAGAAATTATTTAAATAAAATTATGATTGTAGTTCCGACGATAGCCATACATGTTGTGAACAACATATCCAAATTTCAAGTGATTCGGTTGAATAGTTTTTTTGTTTTCACCTGCGCAGTGCCGAAAAAAGTCGTTTCGAGATAAATGAGTTTAAAGTTTGAGGTACAGATATTTTCAAAAATTGAGCAAATTTTGAATACTTACAGTTAATCCGCGATTCCGGCACCATATAGGATTCCTTCGGAACGTTCATAATTCAAGATTTCCTCACTCCTTTCATTTCTTCGAGCTGTCCGAGCCTCTTTGGAGTTGTCCGTGCTCCTACGGTTGGCGCTCGATACTCGCAGCTCGTCTCGGTTTTGCGCTAGTTGCTCAGCTTGTGGCCCGATTGTTATGCCCATGGTCTCCATTATTTTCAATAGGGATGCAAATCCTTCATTGAATATGTAAGCGGAAATGTGAGTGGCAATATCAATGATTTTTTTTCCGGCAAACAGATGTTTCGGCGCAAGGTGCCACGCGCAAGCATTGAAACTTTCGTTATTGTTCTGCGTATTACTGCCAATACACCTTTCCAATAAAGTCTCTGCTGTCAATTCTTCATAAATTGGTTTTAATATCTCTTGTGCTTCATCGCACAGAGCAGGTGGGTGCTCGTAGGTGTCTAAAGTACCTGCAGCCTCACTTTGACGCCACTTGCACCACGATTCGGAACCTGGAGGACAGTACGAGTGTTGCGGATTTTCATCTGTTGAAATTTTGTGATAATATGCTGCCCATATTTCACTTCTCATCCCTTCAGTCGAATCTGAATTACGTCTAATTGCTAGACCGTAATAAGTTGACAGCTCTTGCAATAATTTATTCGTCAATTGTTGACGCTTCGGTGTTTTATTTATCGATTTCCGCTGTGTCTTTTTTCCCTCTTCTTTTTCTGTCAATTTCTTTGTTGCTTTCTTTATTTGTGCATGTTTTTTTTTCGCATCAACAGCACGTTTGTACAAACGTTTTTTAACATGCAAAACACATTTTTTTTTGCAAACTAAAAAATCATCCCCGTAAGGCTTTGTGTCCAATAAGGCTTTGAACGTTTTCGTGTCGCGGACCGCTCTCTACCTGCGTTATGGGCTGTAGAAGCTGTAATATTGAGAATTTCCGCATGAAAATTTCACAGTATATTCTTGAGATACTATACTTTCGACATATCGAAAAAAAAAAAAATCGATTTTTTCAAATTTCTAGACCATACGGTCCCCTTAAGAATTGCTGGCTTCAGAATGCCATGGATACATGCAAAATTTCAGAATTTTGTTGGGCCCAATGTGCGCTACATTTTTTCAATTCCCTAATTTAGTTGTAGCATAATGAATTTTGAAAAATTGTTTCAGGAAGTCTTCTGATGTTTTTTTACTGATATTATCAAAATTTGTATCATTGGATTGCAACGGATACCTACAGACTTTGGAAATTCTGTAAAGCAACAAATGTACCAAGTATTTCCACTTTTTGGCTCCGATTGTGGCATTAAGAATTAAAAATTTTGTTATGAAAATTCTGCGGTTGCTCATTTGTCAATGGGATCAAAATTATTGTCTTTGGAACGCTATGAATATATGCAAAATTTCAGAATTTCATTCGGCTCTATTGAGTTATATTTTTTCACTTCTCCACTTTAGTTGTAGCATAATAAATTTTGAAAAATTGTTTTAGGAAGTCTTCTGATGTGTTTTTACTGATATTATCAAAATTTGTATCATTGAATTGCAACAGATACGTACAGACTTTGAAATATCTGTGAAGTAACAAGTGTGCCCAATATTTCCACTTTTTTGCTCGAATAGTGGCATTATTAGGACTTGAAAATTTTATTATGAAAATTCTTCGGTTGCTCATTTTTGGATGAGATTAAAATTTGGCTTCGAAAAGTAATGGCAACATGCGAAATTCATAAACTTTATTGAGCCCAATGTGTGGTATGCTTGAGTTGTAGCATGATTAATTCAAAAAATTGTCAGAAAGTCTTTGGTTCATTTTTTTCTGAAAGTATAAAAATTTATTTCATTGGAACGCAACATATACTTACAAACTTTGGAAATTTCCTGGAGCAACATGTGTGCTCAGTATTTCTACTTTTTGGCTCCTATTGTGGCATAACGAATTGAAAAATATTTTCAAAAAGATTTGCTCTACGGATGCTCTGGTTGTGATGGTACGAAAATTTGCACGAAGATAATGCAACTGGTACAACTCAACTCGATCCACTTTCTTGGGCACAGTACTGATCTAAGTTTGCCCGCTTTGTTGAATTTATTGTTTTAAAATATCCATAACATACTTTCTGAACTTTTCAAAATTCAAACATAATATTAAAATATCTGTAAGTTCTAGTTTTGAGGCTTTCACGGCCATTATTGTTATAAATATCAAAATTTGCATCAAAATTTGTATCATGGGAATGTAGTCGATACCTACAAACTTTTAACATTTTGTGAAGCGACATGTGCGCCAAGTATTTCCACTTTCTGTCTCTGATTGTGGCATTATGAATTGAAAAATTTATTACAAAATGTCTTCGGCTGCTCATTTTTGGATGGGATTAAAATTTCTGTCCTCGGAATGCAATAGATACATCCAAATTTTCTGAACTTTGTTGGGCTTAAAGTGCACTATGTTTTTTCACTTTTCCACTTTAGTTGTGGCATAATAAATTTAAAAAGTTGTTTTAGAATGTCTTCGGGTGCTCTTCTTCTGATGGTATCAAAATTTGTATCATTGGAATGTAGCCGATATCTACAAACTTTGACCATTTTGTGAAGAGGAGACATGTATGCTAAGTATTTCCACTTCTTAGCTCTGATTATGGCATAATAAATTCAAAAAGTTTTATTCCAAAGGCTTTCCCCTACAGTCGCTCTGGTTTTGATGGTAACAAAATTTGCTCAAAGCTAATGTGACTAATACAACTAAATTCATTTCATTCTCTTGGGTACGATCCTGTTCTCAGTTTGTCCGCTTTGTTCAATATATTGTTTTGGAGTTTCCATAACATACTATTTGAACTTTTCTATATTCAATGAGAATATTGAAATAGTTGTAACTTTTTATTTTCATGGTAGTAACTTCTTCAATGGTATTGAAAAATAATCATGATTCCACCTTGTTAATAAAAGTAAGAATGAAAAAATGCGTGAACTTTTTTCACAATAGATTCGATATGTTTTCTCTAAACATACGTGAAATTGGTTTTTTATTTTATCATTAATCAAAAATGAAAAATTTCGAAAAAAATCGCTCCATTTTTATCAACAAGCTGAAATAAGCGTAATATTTTTTACCACAAATCTACAAATATAACAAGGAGATACTGCTGTTTAATATGTTTCTTTGATAAACACAAATTCAAATAGCTACAAATTCTATGGAAAAGTTCTGACTGTTCTAATCTTGCCCTCAAAAGCTTTGTAAATTTTTGTATCAGACTCCCAGTTCCCGACTTATTTTAGCCTGATTCCAGAAAGGTAAATCGAAATGTCAAAAAAATTTGACTGGTTCGAGAATTAAAAAAATGCCAAATTGAAAATTCCAAAACACGTGCCCCTTTATTTCATGGGGAAAAAACCTAACTCGAAGTAGAAGGGGTCAGGGTGTGGAAATGAAAAAGCGATAATTTCCCAATATAACCTTTTTATAATCTATATAAAGCGAGATGTTTGAAAAGAACGAGAAAAAACGAATTATATCATGCATAAAAATCCCCCTTGCGAAAGAAACCTGGACAAGTACATTTGTTGACCGCCGTTCCCATATTTTTTCACGAATATGCACTGCAAAAACCTTTTCTCGCAAAAATCCCTGAGAAAATCAAATCCTATAAAAAAGTAAGAAAAGTGACCACTCTCAAAAAATGTATTAAATAAAATCAAATCACACGAAACAAAATGAGTTAATCCTCGCGAAAAGCTAAGGCTGGGTTTCGCAAAAAGTTATAAAATAAATTGAGCTATACTAAAATATATGTGGCCAAGTACGGGAGTCTTTATCGTGTGACATAAAATCTTCAAATAATGTTGAATGTTGATAGAGAAAAGAATCAAGTTCGAAAATGCAGTTGCTTTACCAACCAAAATGAAAATAAAAACTCTGTATAAATAAGAGTACGAAGCAAAAAAAGATTGCAAACGAAAAAAATTAGATGAAAAAGAATTTCGGCCGAAGTACTTGGCGAGGTTGTCACCATGACCGATACATTATGTAAATTAAGTGAAAAAACATTCGTCAAGTACTTCGGCCGAATTTTTTTTTAATCTAATTTTTTTCTGTTTTATAAAACAATTTGTAAATCAAGGATGATGCATCATATTCTTCCGTCATTTCATCTTTGAAAGAATAATAATTCTGAGGCTCCTGACAGTAAAGTTAAATATAATTATCTATTTATAGCTTAGACCGAAATTACTAATATCCTCGCTGCCTTTTCGCCCCTGAATGCCTTATTCTAATACACAACTTGAAAGCTAATGATAAAGTATTTAATTTTCTGAATTTTTTCCTTGGGGAAAAATTGGTACTTGAGGTCTCTTCTATAATACCTTCCTGCCAAGCTATAATCGAATAATAACCTATCAACGAATTACTAACATCTCGAAAATACTTCGAGTCTGTAGTTAACCCTTTTGAAAACATTATAACTTTTTTTTTATCACAGGAACGAAACGCTCCTATATTTATGCAACCTCAATAACAATGAATTTATGGTAGAAAATTTGTCTCATTCTCTTATGTCGAATTAGTAGTGTGAGCAGTACTGATCCCTGTCATTCAAATAAATCGATGATGTAATGATGCAAACACGTTGTAAGTTTTTTTGTTATATGCAGACTATTGGAGTCTATATAAAGCGAAATATATGAAAATACTATAGAAAAAAGAAGTGATATCAAATAGCAAAAATCCCCTCCCGGGGAAAAAAACCTGGACAAGTACATTGGTGGTCCCGCGTTTCCCTATGATATCACAAAAAATCCAAAACCCCACTTAAATTTTTTTTTTTTAATGTTTACTAATTTTATTCATATCCCGGATGGAAACCAACCATATAGATCACGAAATATCCGGCCAAAAAACCAGACTTCACAATAAATGTTACTTTAAATTTATTTCCACAGAACAAAACAGGAATCAAAACATTAGAAAATCAGCGTTATCAAGATGAGGAAAATACCACTTATAATTGGTGTGTAAGAAGTATCAAGAGTCTAGAAAAAAATGAAAAAAGGTCACCATCTAAGTTATGTGCAGCAGTAAAATTTATGATATCAGTACTAGGACAAGCATTTCTTTGGTGACTGAGAAGATATCAATATGGATGTACCGGCAACGTAGGGCATGCAGTTGGTGCATTGCTTCTGGGATCTCCTAAGTTGAGTAGCTACTTTTGTTTTGGCTATGGCGCGACCAATGTTGCCAAATAGTATTTACTTATATGACCTAATGAAACAACATTGCCTGCGCCGTGGCTAAAATAACGAAAAACAAGCAGGAACAGGAAGTTTCGCATAAGAACTCGTGCTTTTGTAATGTTAAAAAAAAACTTTAATTTATGTCCGTACATGATAGCACAGTTTTGTTTGATTGGTAATAATTTGATGAACGTTCACCACCGTACGTTGAGCGTATACGCACAGAGTACTTGTCCGGCCCATAACTTTTTATTAAAATTGCTCATTCAAGTGAAAATCAAATTGGAAGTGCTTTTCGTTGCATGCGTTGTTTTGGCTGTCAGAAATTTATAAGAAAATCAATTCTTCTGCAAATTTCAGTATGGCCTTGTATCATACACAACATTCGACGTCGATTCAATCGAAATAAAATGGTGTTCTTAGTCATCATAAAATTACATTAACATAAGGTGTATTCAGTTATGAAATTTTTGAAGATGCGACTCAGTAAACCATTGCCAGCAATGTAGAGTATCATACTTTCGAAAACTACTATTGCCAGCCATGAAAGTTATTATACTTTGGAAAGCTACTATTTATTAGTAGAAGATCTAAGTAACCACTGGTGAATGGTCAAAAGATCAATGCAGGCTATGAATGCACTGTCAAATTTGTATTCAGTTTTAAGATCACGCAAATTTCACACAAAATAATCCCCCTCCGTTCGTTTCATTTTGACGTTCTTGGGCGCCAGCTATCAAAATAGCCCTTTATTTTTTGAAAAAGAGAATTTAAACCGTTATGCGGGATTAATCATAAAAACAATAAAATCTAAATAAGACAATACCAACAATGAAAAAGTGCGTATTTATGACCCTTGACTTTTGAGAGAGACCCCTGATTTTTACTGGAATGAGCAATTTTAATAAAAAGTTATGGGCCGGACAAGTACTCTGTGCGTATACGCTCAACGTACGGTGGTGAACGTTCATCAAATTATTACCAATCAAACAAAACTGTGCTATCATGTACGGACATAAATTAAAGTTTTTTTTTAACATTACAAAAGCACGAGTTCTTATGCGAAACTTCCTGTTCCTGCTTGTTTTTCGTTATTTTAGCCACGGCGCAGGCAATGTTGTTTCATTAGGTCATATAAGTAAATACTATTTGGCAACATTGGTCGCGCCATAGCCAAAACAAAAGTAGCTACTCAACTTAGGAGATCCCAGAAGCAATGCACCAACTGCATGCCCTACGTTGCCGGTACATCCATATTGATATCTTCTCAGTCACCAAAGAAATGCTTGTCCTAGTACTGATATCATAAATTTTACTGCTGCACATAACTTAGATGGTGACCTTTTTTCATTTTTTTCTAGACTCTTGATACTTCTTACACACCAATTATAAGTGGTATTTTCCTCATCTTGATAACGCTGATTTTCTAATGTTTTGATTCCTGTTTTGTTCTGTGGAAATAAATTTAAAGTAACATTTATTGTGAAGTCTGGTTTTTTGGCCGGATATTTCGTGATCTATATGGTTGGTTTCCATCCGGGATATGAATAAAATTAGTAAACATTAAAAAAAAAAAATTTAAGTGGGGTTTTGGATTTTTTGTGATATCATAGGGAAACGCGGGACCACCAATGTACTTGTCCAGGTTTTTTTCCCCGGGAGGGGATTTTTGCTATTTGATTTCTTTTCTCGCAATATCGTCCTAGTCTCAGAGCCGAGCTATTCAATTTTCCGGAAAACATTGATTTTTAGGCAAAATCTTTAAACAACCCGAAGATTTGCTTTTCTTCGTGAGAATAGATCAATCGTTTTCCATTTCCAATTTTTTAATTATTATCATTTACTTAATGCGGATTTTCATAAGCAACAAATATTATGTGAGAGTTTTGGACAATAAAATATCACGGATGCTCAATTCGGTATTTTTAAAAACCGTAATCGTCGTGTTATTGTTTCCGTCACGAAGTCCGGCGTATGCAAAACGTATATACAATAAAGATTCAATTCTTTCAACACCAAAAGCCCGGAAATTAGCTGATTTTTTATTTTAAATCAGTTTCTCTTGCACTCTCACTATTTCTTACGGTTTGGGCTTATAAACAACTCAATATTTTTTTATGTGGCGTCATCGTTACGGATTTGGTCAATAATTGTTACGTGTTAATTTGGAATGACAAGAGAGCGTATGAAGAAAAAAAGAGAACGGGAAAGAGGGAGAAATTGAAAACAAAAAATCATAGTGGACCCGATACAACGTCCTACTTTTTTGGGATCTCCCTATTTGAGAATGCAAGAAATATGTATATCCAAGAATTACAATCCAAGAATTCGAGATTGAGTTTGACAATATTTTCGTAATGCTAATCGCTTAAGGAAAATAATTACTTAAGGTATTACCATTGCAGGCCTGACAGTCTTTATAATCAAGACAACCTGCCGAACATCCCATACTCTTTGACAATAAACTGAGAAAGTCTCAAGAATAGTGTTATTTAATTTGAGTTCCATTTATGTTGAATTAGCGTAGGTTTTAAGATTATCAAATTGAATATTCAAAAGTGAAAATGTCGAAGCCAAACAACGAAGCGCACATCCTCCGGTTTTCACTGCTCTCAACATCATTTTGTCACGCAACTTTTCAAAGTATACACATAAAAGACATTTCCTAAATTTTTCGGATCGAGATTTCGTTAAACTCAAAGTTACATCTGCTTGGTGTATTGAAATGTTTATAAATATTAGCATTTTTTTGCGTATCAATTCGAGACCTTTGTATTCCGGAAGACGGGATACTGATATTTAGTCCACAAGGAACTTTGGACATCATTTATCATGGCTATATCTCAAGCGCCAAGGAAAACAACTATTATACTTTCCGACAGTTGATAGGTCGCCTCGTTATTGCATAAGACGATTATTCCAAATACATACGCAATCAAGCGTCGTGAAAAGAAATTCGAATTACACATCATTTCCTCATATCCCTTGCCATCTAACATGTCCTCAATTAGTGGAAGTTGTGACTGATCACAAACCCAATTGTTTTTTTTGTAGCAGAAACCACGTGATTAAGTAAGCATTAATAGTGAAAAAAGAGCGTTTATTTCAATTTGCACATTTTACTTTGTATTATCATAATATTCATTCATCTTCTATCTAGAGTCGCGGTAGCGACTCGAGACAAGTACATTTACATATATTATAATGTCGAAGACGAGTCGCTGAATAGACTCTACTAGATTCATGCAAAAAAAATTCAATTTTTTTTCTTGCGGATTCACGTGCTATTGTTAGACATTAATAAAACAAAATTTCTGTAAAAAACTGAGCTCAATCGCCCAATATTTAGAGGTGGCTGTATTGACTTTCATTTATTTTTTAAAATTTGAATTGTTTTCATTCCAAGTAAATATGATCACGGCATCAAATTACAATGTAAATCTCGTTCGATTGCAGTGTCGCAGAGAAGGAGGTGATCGCATATGAAAAAGAGGTTATCGTAAATATTGAATCACAAGAAACAATAAATAGAAAAATTGTCGGATTTAAAAAAAATTGACGCCCGGAAAGTGTATATGCAAGAACACTGGAAATAAATTTTTCTTAAAATTATCAAAAAAGCATTGAACCTTGAACAGTATCGAATAAAAACTTCATAAATAAAAAACGAGAAAAGTCATTCAATCAGTAAGTCATTAAGTTTTTCTGCTCAATATTAATTGACGGTAGGACAAGTACTTTGCATACGAAGATTAAAAATCGCAAAGTAATAATGGAATGTTAAATGGACGTGCGGAAAATATAGGTAATTAAAAAAACGTATAACAGATAAAATTAACAAATATTATAATTATAATCGAATTTAGCTGTGTTCTAGAGACATTCCCCTTGTTTATTCAATAACTTGACCCATCAGCGAGTGCGCTACTTACACCTTAACCATTGGTGACACAATAAGAGATTTTCTTACATGCATAGTTTCAAGTATTTGGTTTAATAAATAGGACATTAAAAATTATTTTCCCACGGTCATTATGACTTTTAAGCATTTTCATTTTTTGAAAACCCGAAGCATTTAAGATGATTGATACTAAAAAATCTAAAATATTTTTTTTATTTTTTTCATTTTTTAACTTTTTTATCATACAGAAGAATCAATTTCAAGTTGATAGAAAAAATTCCAAACGCTCAGGTCATTTGAAGTTTTCGAGTAAATATCGTTTTAATGGAAGTGTGAGAAAAAAATTTCATAGTGCGACTGATGACATTTAACCCCATCGCTGCGAGGCGAAAATCAGCTTTCCGTGCCATCAGTGCGTGAAAAAAAGTTACTGCGATTGACATGCTGTATTTAGTTTCGAGATTTTTGAGATCGCTGAATCCGAATATTGTATCAGATTTTCAAAATACGAAATGTCGGATCCAATATGGCTTATCAAAATTTTGCATTTTTTTTTGGATTCATACAAAAATTAGTGCCTTAGCGGTTTTGGGGTCACTGAATCGGAATATGGCATCAGATTTTTGGAATTCAAAATAGCAAATCCAGTGTAGCCAATCCAAATCTAAAAGAATCAATAATCCTCTTTCCAAAAACACGGGAAGGCACTCGATAACTCTGGTGAAATCGACACATACTACCATGCTCGTGTTATCTTTCAGGGAGATCGACTTTCTTCGCGACGTTCGTGATGAGCATTTCTGAATTTTGATCCACCATAATAGATTCGCCATTTTGAATTGTGAAAATTTAATGCCATATTTGAATTCAGCGGTCCCAAAAACCCCAAGGTACTGAATTTTATATGAATCCAAAAGATTTTCAGAAATTTGATCGGCCATTTTGGATCCGCCATGTTGAATTTGAAAAATCTAATTCCATATTCGGAATCTGTGACCCCAAATACCCCGAGGTACGGAATTTTATATGAATACAAAAGATTTTCAAACTTTTGATCGGCCATACTGGATCAGCCATGTTGAATTAAAAAAATCTAATCCCATAATCGGATTCAGCGGCCTCAAAAACCCCAGAGTACCAAATTTCATGAAAATCGAAAGAACGTACTTTGTTTTTTTTTTTCTTAAGATGCGCACATTACGTCATACATTGTTTCGCGCAATATGCGTCGTACGCAGCGTTGCCAGAAATCACCCAATTTGCTATATTGTATCACAGCGGCGTTGCAGAATCTGGCAACGCTGGTCGTACGGATGAGCGAAGAGGTTAATAATTCATTATTACTTTTCGATTTTTAATTTTCGCATGCAAACTACTTTTCTGAATGCCAATTCACATTAACCAGAAAATTTGGGTAACTCCTATATTTTTATGTATCTGTTTCATTTTCGTTCAATTATTATGTCGCATTTTTTGGAATTCGCTACTATTTTTGCAGAAAAAAAGTTGATTCAATAGCATTCATGTTATTGTTCAAAGATATTTAGTTGATTCAACCACAGTGTTGAATCAACACTGCGGTTACAATGTAAATCTCGTTCGACTGCAGTGTCACAGAGAAGAAGGTCATCGCATATGGAAAAGAAGTAATCGTACATATTGAATCACAAGAAACAATAAATAGAAAAATTGTCGGATTTAAAAAAAATTGACAGCCGGAAAGTGTATATATAGGAACACTTGAAATAATTTTTTTTTAATTATCAAAAAAGCAGTGAACCTTGAACAGTATCGAATAAAAACTTCATGAATAAAAAAAGAGAATAGTCATTCAATCAGTGAGTCATTAAGTTTTTCTGCTCAATATTAATTGACTGTAGGACAAGTACTTTGTATACGAAAATTAAAAATCGCAAAGTAATACTGGAATGTTAAATGGACGTGCGGAAAATATAGGTAATGAAAAAATCGTATAACGTAGATAAAATTAACAAATATTATAATTATAATCGAATTTAGCTGTGTTCTAGAGACATCTCCCTTTTTTATTCAATGACTTAACCCATCAGCGAGTGCGTTACTTACACCTTAACCATTGGTGATACAGTAAAAAATTTTCTTACATATATAGTTTCAAGTATTTGATTTAATAAATATGACATTAAATATTATTTTCCCACGGTAATTGTGACTTAAGCATTTTCATTTCTTGAAAACCCAAAGCATAAAGATGATCGATACTAAAAAATCTAAAATAACATTTTTAATATTTTTTTTTATTTTTAAAATTTTTCATCATACAGAAGAATCAATTTCAAGTTGATAGAAAAAATTCCAAATGCTCATGCCATTTGAAGTTTTCGCGTAAATATCGTTTTAATGGAAGCGTGAGAAAAAAATTTCATAGTGCGACCGATGACATTTAAGGTTGTTGCTAAATCTTTTCGGAGGGTGGGGGGAAGAGATGAAGCTCCTATGCTTATGCATTGGGTGATGTCAGCAATGCCAATTTATAAAAGTTGAATATTAACGATCTGTACGAACGAATAATGCAAAAATTTCCAACTATATAGTAATAATCTTAATTATTCTTTACATGTTCATTTTAATTAGTTAGGATTATTAGAAAATTAAATTTCGATAATTTAATGTCGCGTGTTCTTTGGTTATGCGCGGTCGTTAGATTGGATTCAGTGAGGTCTGTGACAGCTGTTTTACGTGCACTGGCACATGTTCTTATATAGGTTATGTTGGCGTCTCCGAAAAATGACGATAAATTATAAAAAAAATATTAGTACGTCACTAAATTGTCGATAGAAAGAACGATTCGTCCATGCTCATTGCTATAAGCGTCGCACAACGTTGAGATAAATAAAAAGAAATGAAAAAAGTTGTCATTACTTGCATTTGATTGTAACAAAATACAAATTATCGCGGTGATTCTTTGACTGTGCTATAGCTGTAGCTGCGACGTTGCCGTATTCCAACAGAGATTTCTCAATTAGCCTTACTTTCTCGGAAAGTTGTTGTTTATTTTTAATGATTTCTCGTTAATTAATTCGGTTACCTATCTTTTTTTTCGGTAACATTGATCTATATGCTTTACTCGATACGGTACTCGATTTTGAGTAATTTTCTTCATTTTTACGGACGATATTCGCAAAAAAGTACGAGGTTAGTGGCCTTACCCCATACAATTAATGCAATGGAGTAACATTTTTCTTAAATTTCAACAATTGATTTCTCTAAAATAAATGCGGTAACCTGCGTTTTCCTTTCTCCCGTATATTCGGGAAATATACTTTAACAAATAGTAAAATTTTTCCGAAGATCTATTTACCTCGAAATTTTTTAGCAACAACCTTAATTCCTTCGTTGCGAGGCAAAAATCAGCTTTTCGTGTCACCAGTGTGTGAAAAAAAGTTCCTGCGATTGACATGCTGGATTCAGTTTTGAAATTTTTGAGGTCGCTGAATCCGAATATGGTATCAGAATTTCAAAATACAAAATGGCGGATCCAATATGGCTAATCAAAATTTTGCAATTTTTTTGGATTCATACAAAAATTAGTGCCTTAGGGGTTTTGGGGTCACTGAATCGGAATATGGCATCAGATTTTTGGAATTCAAAATAGCAAATCCAGTGTGGCCAATCCAAATCTAGAAGACTCAAAAATTCTTGTTCTAAAAACACGGGAAGGCACTCTATAACTCCGGTGAAATCGACACGGGTGTCCAATAGGAAGTTGCTGAAACTAATCGGCTGTCATTTCAAAACACGTGCACAGAATCAGAAAAGCCAAATTGCTCTAAATAGAGGAAACTCTGCAGTTTTAAACGCACATAAATAAAACCCAGTCAAATATTTTTTATGTCAATTTATTACATCTTATAAAAATAACGAAAAAGTACAGTGATTAATGATAGATATTTTCGAAGTGCGAACCGTTAGATTGTGCACAAAAATCAATTCTCTTTTGAAAACTGTGAAAAACTGTGTCCAACATATCGTTCGTAATGCCACGAACCACTTCCTGGATGGCCGCGATCAGTTCTTCTACTGTGTTGGGATTTTTAGCGTAACAATGATCTTTAATGTAACCCCACAAGAAAAAATCACAAGGGTTCAGGTCCGGTGAGTACGGAGGCCATTCTAGTCTGCCTTGAGCAAATTTAGGGTACCCCAGATCGATTACTCGAGTCCCATATACGCGATGAATAGCTTCAAACACCTCATGAGCCCGGTACGGCGTCTCTCCATCTTGCATGAAGTAAAAATTTTTAACCAGTCCCCTCTTTTTTGCATAAAGGAAGAATTTCGTTTCCAAAAGCGGTTTGTAACTCTCTCCTGTTACCGTAGATTCCAAGAATTGCAAATAAATTCCTTTTACTGAAATCGCTGCCCATGCCGTTACTTTCTGTGGATGAAGGGACTTCGCTAGCGATATTCGCTAGCGGATTTTCCGTTCCCCAAAACCGGTAATTTTGCTTGTTTACGTACCCATTCATCCAAAAATGTGCTTCATCGGAATAAATAATCATTTTCTCATTAAGTTCTTCGGCTTCAAACATTCCCGTAATAGTGTTACAAAATTCGATGCGTTTCGTCATGGCATGTTCAGTTAACAATTGATGAGTGCTTATTTTATACTGATGAAACTTTAAAAAATATTTCAAAATGTTGCGTAATGATGATTTGGTTAGTTTTAATGCGTGAGCAGCTTTCCGAATCGAATCATTTGGATTTTGTTTGAAATAATTCTCAACTTCGTTGATCTTCTCTGGTGTAGTCACCGTAACAGATGGACCTGGTAACTCGTGTTTACGGTCCTGGAGTGTACCATACTCCACGAATTTATCGATTATCCTACAAAAATTAACGTAAAATTACTTCAATGCAGTTTAATTGAATTGAAACACAAGTTGTGTGATAGATGAATATGAATAAATATTAAATTCTTACCTTTTCAGAGTGTTTTCGCTGGCAACTCTATGAGTTCCAAACTTAGTACGAAACCCTCTATACGCATTACTATAAATTTTTCCCCTCGAGAAGAAGCACTCAATAAGATATACTTTTTCTTCCGTGGTGAGCTCACTCATTTTGACGTGCGCGTACTTGCTTCAACCACGGCTGGAATAAAACTGCGGGGTCTCAGGTATGCGCCTTAAAAAAAGGGACCCCTATTGAATTCATGGAGGGAAGAGACACTTATTTAGTTTTAGCAACTTCCTATTGGACACCCTGTACTAACATGCTCGTGTTATCCTTCAGGGAGATTGACTTTCTTCGCGACGTTCGTGATGAGCATTTCCGAATTTTGATCGACCATATTAGATCCGCCATTTTGAATTTTGAAAATTTAATGCCATATTCGAATTCAGCGATCCCAAAAACCGCAAGGTACTGAATTTTATCAAAAAATTTTCAGAAATTTGATTGGCCATTTCATTCTTACTTTTCGATTTTTAATTTTCGCATGCAAAGTACTTTTTTGAATGCCAATTCACATTGACCAGAAAAATTGGATGACTCCTTCTCTATTTTTATGTATCTTTTTCATTTTCGTTCAATTATTATGTCGCATTTTTTGGAATTCGCTACTATTTTTGCAGAAAAAAATAGTTGATTCAATAGCATTGATGTTATTGTTCTAAGATATTTCGTTGATTCAACCGCAGTGTTATCGGTCAAAATAAATATGCAGTATGATCTAAATATTCTAATCATCATATTTTTTTTTTTTTGGAAACCCATAGTCAGACATTCTGTTCATCCGACAATATTTTTTCTCAGCGAAGGTCATTACAATTTTTGCAGTCGGAAGTATTTTTGTTTATCCAAAACAATTTTTCAAGCTATTTCAGAAAATTGTTTATGTTAAACGATTTCAAATTCACCACCGTTTTTTTACAATCCGTTTCCTCATTTTTTATTTTTAGTATTCCCGTGTATACATTTTTCAAGTGTCAGATTTTTTTTGGTAGCCAATTTTTCTACTTTGTATTTCTCGGGATTCGATATGTAATACGATTTGACTTTTTTTTCTCATCGTCGATGACTTCCTTGGTATCAAAACAGCAATCGAACAAGATTTACATTATAATTTAATGCAGTGATCATATTTACTTTGAATGAAATCAATTTAAAAATTAAAGAAATTAGAAAATGCATAAAAATCGATATAGCCACCTTTAAATATTGAGCAATAGAGCTCAGATTTTTACAAAAATGTTGTTTTATTAATGTCTAACAATAGCACGTAAATCCGTAAGAAAAAAAATGAAATCTTTTTTGCATCAGTCTAGTATCAAAACGAAATCACATCCCGAGAAGACTGTATCAAAATACATTCCATCGTACATTACCAGCCATCCTCGCCAATATTCGGTAACATGATGCGTTACGCGTGGTTCGCTGCCAAACTGCGCGATGAGAGAGAATCTTTTATGAATGTAAATCAAGTTTGTTTTTCTATGGATACTTTAAAACAACCATGTAACTGTAAAAATGCGGCGTTTATAACGCGTGCAAGATGCTGACACAATTACTACTTCCCCTGTTTTTGCGATGAATATTACCCCAGCACATGCGATTCATCAACTGTATAATAATAAAAGTATCTAATTTTATATACAAATGTCCTCGTGTATGCTTTAATTACAATTCCTTCTTGGAAAGTTATTCGCAATCCCAAATTTTCCATGATTATGCGCCTGTTAAAATAATGACGCCCTATGCCTTTTATGAAAATATAAAAAAATACAATACATTATGTATTATTTCAGTTCATTCTTGGCATAAGTATTGTAAAAATTGAAAAGAAGCCAAAGAAAAAAAAAAGTTCTCGCATTGCGAATCCGAACTCTTGCCTCTGCGCCAACCATTGCTTGGAAATCATATTAACATAAAAGACTTATGTGTTGACTGATCCGCGACAAAAATTTTATTTTATAAACGCTTGGCCATCTGGAGCTCCCACTTACGTCACTTTCATTTCTAGTCAAGCCCTACATATGCAGTGAATCCGGATGAAATCGGTGATGACGAGTAGCCGATCTTCTCTTGTCAGTCAATTGACTGATTCTCCCAAGACAGTGTTGTACATGTGTTTATGTAAAGGGTTATTTTAATAAGTTGTTTGTCGTCAAATGAGCGATATTGTTATATGGATACCACTTTGTGAAAACAGATAAATTGTCAAAGCATTTTTTCTTTTAGATTAATATATATGAGGCATTCCACGCCAAATCGGTCACTTTTGAAATTTATATTCTTTATTGTGTTGATTTTTTTGCTCTAATAGAGCTCATTGAAAGGAACTTATCTGATTTTTTTTCAAATTTTTATCTGAACACGTTCATCGGAAACCAATTTTTGAAAAATTTTCTCCTTTTTTTCTTCAAATATCAAAAACTCTTTCAAAAATGCAGTAAACCGAATGGATGAGAGGTAAAAATGTTAGTTTTGAAACGTGCTTTCGTAACAGAATATGCAGGAATTCATCAAAATATTACATACAACAATTTTTCAAATTCAAAGCGAGAAATGTTATTTTCCACAGTATTAGCCCCCTTCGATTTTGCTCTTGAATTTTTTTCAAAAACTATCATTTTTTTTACTGCTTTTAAGTCTAGTTTGATGATAGGGAAATCGTTCATTGTATTTTTTATAATTACATTGTGGATCTTTTTACTATTAATCATGTACAAATCCCTGAAAAATCATACAAATCGAATGGATAAGGGGGTCAAATTTTTCATTTTGACAGGTGTTTTCGTTTAAAAATATGTCAATAAGTATTTCAAGATTACATAAATCAATTTTTTAATTATAAGCAAGAAATGTTTTTTCCCGCAGTGTTAGGCCCTTTTGATTTTGCTGTTCAATTTTTATAGGAAGCTATTATTCATTTAATGCATTTTAAGATTATTATGATCATGGGGAAATATTAGTCTAATCAACAACAGAAATCTTTAATAAAATTGACAATTTGAAAAATAGAACTAGTTATTTCCTCACGTTCGTACTTAGCTTAAAATTCATTAAATGAATCATGATTCCGTACAAACATTAAAGAAACAAATTAATTCGTACAAGCACTATGAAAAAACGTTATTTTATCTTAGAATTGGAAAAACTAGGTAATGTATACTTCGAATAATTTTTCACATATTTTTAAACAAAAGTACAATTCAGAACAAAAATTTTAACCCCCTAGACGATTCGCTTTGTTCGATTTTTTAGGGAGTTACAGATAATTGATTGTAAAAAAAATATATTTTAATTGTAAAAATATACAAGGGACGATTTCTCCACGATCACACTAGGCTTAAAATTCCTCAAAAAAAAATAATCGTTTTTTATAAAAAATTAACAGCACAATCGAAGGGGGATAACTATATATGTGGGAAAAAACATTTCATGCCTAGAATTGAAAAAATTGATTCGTGTTATGTTTTGATAATTTTCTGCATGTTTTCAAATGAAAGTACGTTTTAGAACTAAAATTTTTACCCCTCATCCATTCGATTTACTGCATTTTTGAGAGAATTATTGATATTTGATGAAAAAAATCTGAAATTTTTTCAAAAATTCGTTTCCGATGAACGTGTTAAGATGAAAATTTAAAAAAAATCAGACGATTTCCTTTCAATGAGCTCTACTAGAGATAATAAATCAACACAATAAAAAATGCGAATTTCAAAAGTGGCCGATTTGGCGTGGAATGCCCCATATATATCCCCATTTATGTTTTTCAAATGGTGATACAGGAATATGAAAATTGGTACATACGTTACGAGAAATTACTTTCATAGAGTGTCTGAACATTTATCGTGTATTGCAATTGTCAAATCACGATATGTCATATGTTTTTATTTAATTACTTTATTTAGAATGAAACAATGGAATAAATCGTAGGATTTTTTATTTTTTATTTTTGTCAGCGCAAGCACGAGGATATGAATGAACGGAGACGTTGAGCAATAGGTTTTTTGAACCACGCTCATGAGAAAAGTCTGTGGAAATGAAAAACTTGTTCTGATGCAATCGATTGTGACGTAATATATCGAAAGAAATGTGTGAGGAATTTTGGTCAACTTACTTTCTTCATTAGAAGCGTAACTCTCAAATGGCCTCGAGCTCCGAACTTTCTGACTGTATATTCATACCCACAGCAGGATATTGGGCAAGCAATTGTAGATTAGTAGGTTTAATACACGCGTAGCGTTGACTATTTCTTATTATACGACTCTTTACACTAACACATCGGCGATACCTCGGGCTGTATTACAACACAAGCGAATGTCTCGTCACGTGTGTATCGTGAAACTATTGTAAGGAGCGTTTAAAAGTTTGTCTGAAATTCAAACGGTGGAAAGACCATCGGTAACTGCTATACCGTTCATCACTAATCTTCGCCTCACTAGGTCAAGTTTAGATCTCGATCTTGGTAGACTATATACACTGACGGTATACGATGAAAAGTCAGATTTATAAAGGAGCCCAGCAGCCATACTCTTAAACCGTGGCTAACGGTTTTATCGCCTCCCATTTTTGCTACTCTTCGCAACTTCCCTATTCAGAAATGAGCACACGTATTGCCGAATTTTTTCGCCAGTATATAATTTCGAGGCTTTTGCTTACTTTTTTATTCTGGTCTTTTTACGTCAATTCACAAAATAAAGACTTTTTGTAAGACCTGCATCATTTTTATTTTTTCTTGATGTAGGAATAGTTTCATAATAAAATTTCGTCGTGCATTTATTCCATTCGTAGCCTAAATTTCCCCATTACCGAAATAGCAAATGATCTTCTACAAACAATTGATTTAAAAGCTTAGACCGCTATTCCGATCGATCCTATAGACGTTTTTTTATCGAACTCGTATACAATTATGTAACTTATAGTATCCATAGATGAGGATTCATTATTTCTAAAAGATATTCTTCGTCCTAATCATGAAATCTAAATTCTGCGATAACGTACTTTGAGAAAAAAATTTTGTAGAAAAGGACAATTATTTTGTTGAATATGGCGAACAAAATATTATCGGATTACCAACAAAATTTTTGTCATTTCAACAATTTCAACGGACTGCCAACAAAATATACTGTTGAAATATCAAAAAATTTGTTGCAATTCCAATAATATTTTGTTCACCGTATTCATCAAAATAATCGGCTTTTTCAACAAATTTTGTTTTCAGTGTAGGGAAGGGCCGGGCAAAGTGGAACACACGAGCACAGCCGAACACCCCCACCCCCCCAAAAAAAAAGTGAAATTTCTTTTTTTAGTGGAAAAGTGAAAAATTCGATCATTTAACTCAGGACATGACGTTGAAAAAGTAGTATTCATTAAAACGACTGATATTTCTAACATGAAAATTAAAATATATTTATTAATAAAAAAATGAATATTCAACGAAAATTTGTATGAACGAAAATTTCTTTTGCTGCAAAACTGAGATGTGAATATCTGATTAGCATAAGAACACTACTAACAGTGCTGTAAGCATGTTTGAAAATGATTAATTCTTCATTAGACTGGTGCAATTTTCTTTTTGCTTCCTCATAGAGGAAGCTATGTGACGGTGAAAATTTTTTTTTTCCAGTTTTCAATGTCAATGTGCTCAAAATGTCCCAAAACATCGAAAAATCATATCTAGAAAAAATGTCCGGATGTGTGTGTGTATGTGTGTGTGTGCGTATGTTATGGCACTGCAAAATTCAAAAGCTTATAACTCGAAAACGATTTGAGATACTGGGCTTCCGTTTTGCACAGATGTTAATCTATACAAGCTCTTCATTCTCTGATAATTTTGTCAGAATTTCAAAAAAAATTCGAATCCTACGACGTTTTGAAATTTTCAAAAAAAGGGTGTCGACGCTCTAACTTCCGAAAATTTTAAGATTTATTACTAATTTTTTTTTTATAAATAGATTATCATAATAGGAAGGTTGGTATTGAATTTGGGAAATATCGGTTGAGCGGTTTAAATTTTATGATTTTTCGAATTTTACGAAAATCTGAGTTTTTCGAAAAATCGTCTAACCGCTTTAATTTTTGCAAATTTTGTAAGATATTGTGTATAAGTCTGTACTTCCAATGCTGAAAGCTTTCTCTATGAGGAAGCCAAAATGAAAAATATAGCACCTCATAGAGTAAGCTTTGAGCATCGTACATCTAGAGCACCGTGCATCTTGAGCACCGTGCATCTTGAGCACCGTGTATCTTGAGCACCGTGCATCTTGAGCACCGTGCATCTTGAGCATCTTGCATCTTGAGCATCGTGCATCTTGAGCACCGTGCATCTTGGGCACCGTGCATCTTGAGCATCGTGCATCTTGAGCACCGTGCATCTTGAGCATCGTGCATCTTGAGCACCGTGCATCTTGACCATCTTGAGGAAACAATTTGCAAATTTTAATTTGCAGCATTTTTTATTTTCTTGCTCTGTATTTTCTAAACTCGTGTTTTCTTTGGATATTAATGAGAAAAAAAATCTGTTTAAAACTGAGCTCAATATTGCTCAGTTTTAATTTTTTTTATATTTTTTTAACACCCTTTTTTGAATCCTTGCTCCCTTTCATGCATGGGTTTTTAAGATATTGATGAAAAACAAGTTCTGTTAAAAAGTAAAATAGCTCTATTTTCAGAGGTAACTCACCCAACTTTTATTTTTATTTCTTCAATTGCACGATTTTAAAAATTTTTATTTTCGTGCACCTGCTTAGTTTTTCTTTAGAGATTGATCGGGTAAAGAATCTGGCTAAAAATGATCTTAATTCGTCAATTTTCACAGGTGTCTGTATCGACTGTGATATGATTATTTGATGCCATTTTTCAGACCGTTTTATTGGCATCCTCCCACAAAATCTGATGAAAAATACAAGATATTAAAGAATTTTTTACATAAAAAAATACACGACATATTCCGTCATCTTTACAACGATAAAAAAACACGTCACTCGAGGGACGAGGAATCGACAGATCTGAAGAAAAAATACCATGAAAAAAATTGTAGCATTTGAGGATGGTTATCGCAAAAAAAAGCGAAAACGAAAAAAAATTCCACGATTTTTAACAAGTATTCCGCTTTGCCCGGCCCTCCCCTATATTTTCGAAAAAAATGGTATAAAAACAGCTTATTTATAAAGAAAATAAAAATACTATCCATAGGTAGCAAACAGAAAAATGTTTTATATCTATCAATTTGATACATTGTAAATCATAGGTAATCTTGAATAAGTTACGTTTTACTTTCAGTGCAAAAATATCTCGTATCCCAAGTTTGATAAACGCTTCGTAACATTTCGAAATAACAGTTTGGTAAACACATACTTAAAACATAGTTTGTAAGTGATAATGATTGTCGTTTTATTGAAATAAATCATTGTCGGCTCACACAACACCCGGGTCATTACGAAATTGTCTCCACATATTCAGTGGCTTTGGTAAGTCAATACTTCCGCTTTACGAGAATCCCCTCTGACTCTCTCTTCATCTGTCTCTCTTTCTTGTTCTCTGCCTTTGTCACCTTCTGAGGAAACTTTATTCCTGGCAAATAAAGCCATTGACGTTAGTAGTAGTACAAACCCCGCCTCTGTGTGACTCGTCAACTTTTGCAAATATATATATTCGCAGATGAATCTCATAGCCCGGCATCTGCGGCTAATCTTCTTGGAAAAAACTATCTCACGGTCTTATATATATAAAAAAGCAGGGGAATACAATTTTCTGTTAATCTGTTACCTTCAAAAATGTCCTTTTTGAATTAATTTTGAATAAATAAGGGAAATAATTACCTTATTAATTATTTCCCACTGACTAATAAATGAAAAATGTATGTTTCATGCATTAGTGAATGAAGTCGTTTCACGATTCAATGTAAAATAAAGTAGTGGAATCACGTACAGAAATACTATTAATAACATTAATACTGATAAGAAAAAAGTATTTCAAAAACATAATATCGAGAGATGCGGCAGCGGCTCGACGGAAACTAAATGATAATTGAAGTATGATGGTCAATAAACGATTTGCAGTTAATTACTTTTACTCACATTGATGCGCGTCGTGGCGTTACAGTAATTGTGACACGATGCTCTTTATAAATGTCAAAATTCCAGTATTACGAAATTCATCTATATATTCAAGCTCATAGTGCTTAATCGAATATCACTTTAACATCCACCGCTTACTGATGAAACCTTGAGTTGGTGTGCGGATTATTGAACACATCAGAATTTCCGAAATAAAAGTGAACAAAATATGGAGAATTTATAAATGACAGAGCCGAAAGTTCATTTATTAAAATATTTAAATATTCCCAATGTCATCGACTTACGCACAAGGAATCAAAAATACTGATCATCAAGAATGTTACGAGGAAAAGAAACCATTGGAGTTTTTAATTGTTCAAAGTTTAAGTTCGTAATGCGAAAAGAACACGACGATTCGGAATAATGAAGTTCACGGCAAATCGAACATTACCGAATAATCTGCCTTCATGATTTCCAATATTTTCAAGACGTAACTTCTAACTCCCGGAACGCATTAAGAGAGAAAGAAAAGATTTCAAGTATAGAGAGCGAACTTATCGAGGACGAGCAGTCCGGGTATTCGCGTCTTTCGGAATTTTTTGACATTATACTTACGGTACACCTGCGCTGAAATCATGACAGATCGAAACTCGTTCCTTTTCTCCCTTATACCCCACCAAGGCGACAACTTATGCCTATTGCATAAATTACGCGGGAGTTCTTTCGAAGAGGAAAAAAGTATCAGAATTTCCGAATGGAAATGAGGAGTCTTTATAAATGCCTAAACTCACATGTCAAATGTGCAAAGCATGTTGCGAGAGGGTATATAAGACAGTGGGCTCTACTTATGTGTATCAATGTAGACTTATTGGGCTTTCGTGGTCAATCGAGTAAGCACGGAGACCTAGTATTATTACTTAAGCGAGTATCCCATGTATTGCACTCATCGTTCATCGTCGACATAGTCAAACGCGGGTATGTTGCATGATAATTGTGAAGAGAAGCACAACGTGTAAGAAAGAGTCAAAACTCTCGCGCGTGTGTATTGAAAAAAAAAACAAAGTGAAGAAAGAAGGGGCTGGCTACATTGGGATGGGGAAGGGGGAAAAAAGGTGGAAGTGTCCCACTACGTAGGTAGGGTACCACCACTTACATTGTCTCACAAAATGGATGGTCAGTTCTTTTTTTCTTCTTTTCTTTACGAACCGTATCTTACGAGTATTCGAGAGAATTTCATTGAGTGGATCACTGGTTACCGGACGTGGCGGACGCGTTTTTATTCATTAGGCAGTTTGTCTTTTTCCGCCTCGTCGTTTGTATATATCCAACATTTTATTCTTATCACCATTTTTTCACGAATATATCTGAGTGATCTAGTGAGTTTACGTTGTATTGCATTCTACTAAAAAAAAAAAGGGTCACACGAATCAATGAAATTATTAACAGTATGTAGAAAGTTCTCACGTGTGTTGCATTGCCAACAATTGCTGCGGAAATCTGTCAGTTTCATTTTTCTCCCGGTGTAAAAACTAATAATACGCTGATGCCGAAAACGCAAGTGCGTACTGTGTTTTTCTGTGGTTTTGGAACAATATAGATATAAATACACTTATCCACATACGCATGAATATAAGTGTTCACATACATATGTACACTGTCATAATCATAATAATTGTCTTTGTAGGCTAACTGATAAGACTCCAAGTTCCCGAGTCATAGCACCTTACTCTGCAATCATGACGAACCTCATAAAACTCGTTGTCAGCAACTGGAATGAAATCAGAGATGCTAAAAGAGGTTTGTATTGTGTGCATTTTTTTTCCACTTCATGTGCAGACAATTATCTGATAATTATAAATATTGTTGTTAATTCAAGAGAACGGTGCGACGCTACTTCAATAATAGATAATTATGAAAAATTCTATGCTAATCGTGACTTAAAAAGATGAAACGCTATTTTTTTTTGGTAAATAAAATCCAGAAAACTAAGAAAAAAAATATTTTCGACATTACATTTCAAAATTCTAGGCTTATTCACCGGTTTTTATTTTTAAAAATATTCAAAAATTCCGTAATTCCTTTCGCACAATCAAGTTTGAAAGCACGAAAGAACATTGTTCTGATTTTACGTGAGTTTTTAATTGAGATGAAATAACCAAAATTGTCTTTCCCACGTTTGATTTATTTCCTTTTCTTTTTCTATCGTCCATCGCGAGTGGAACCACACACCACGAGGTAGCTTAGAAAGCCGGTCGTCGACCGACCCAAATTCTTCCATGCACCGTTTAAAGATTGGACAGGGTTTAAAAATGTCCATCCTTCCGAAACTCGTTTGAAGTTAAGCCCAAACGATCGAGTACGCGATGTCTGTCAAATAGAAAAGATAGAGAGAGAGAGAGAGGAGAGGGAAAACTCAAGCACGTGGCGCTCACTATTTCACCAGGATTTGATTTGATGTGATATGATTTGTGTCTAGATGACGATCGCTAATGAACGATACAATAGTACAATCCTTAGGATGAAAGTCTTTCTGGTAAAGAAATTGGTTTAACAGACTTCACGAAGCCTTCACTTATTCCGTAACCAAACTATTTTCCAGTTTCACGATCATTGACCATATAATAACTCTAGTGCGATAGATAACGTAAATCACAAGTTGAAGAAAATATGAAAAACGAGAGTGGTGCTTCGAGACAAACACGACACTATGCGTATGATGGCAAGAAATACGATACACGCTAAAACAAGTACATTCCCCAATAATACGTCACAGGGCTAATGAGTATAAAATTATTTCCATCGTTTGAATTTACGTAAGCTATTTTAATGATTCATCGGCTTTATGATCCTTTACTTTATCGACTGTCTAACTAACATCGTACATTTTGAGGAAATTACAGTTTTATATTTTTATTTTCCCCAGTTATGATATGAAAGTAAGACACATTTGTGTGCTACTCGTGTCATTTTTAGCGCATCATTTATTCGCCTCTTTATAAAGACTTTTCAGACTTTTAAACATGTATATTTATTACAATAGTTTATGGCTTCTGGATGGACGCCGTGTAGAGTTTTAGCGTATTGCCGACGTTTCGCAAACGTTACAGTTTGCATCATCAGGGCTGAGAGCTCTGATACTGAAGTTCCCTGGTCTCATGTAGTCCTTATATACGCATGGTCATCGTTCCGGATGACTGCACCAGCCAATCAGAATTTTTGATTGATCAGCTGGTTAGTTAAAAAATCGGGAGGACGGTGTACCAGATTGGGTGGACCTGGTAACCTCCGTCACTGTTAAGGACTATATCAGGACTACTTGAGACCAGGAAGCTTCAGTATCGGAGCTCTAAGCCCTGATGATGCAAACTATAACGTTTGCGAAAGGTCGGCAATATGCTGAAACTCTACACGGCATCCATCCGGAAGCCATAAACTATTGTAAAAATAATGGCCGTGAAAGCCTCAAAATTAGAATGTATTCTAAATTGTTTTCTTCAACAATATTTAGGGCCCTACTGTTATTAGATGAAAAAAAAATCTAAAAGTATTTGTCTATATCTTATGAGTAAATTTACCGCATAATAAACATTTGATTAGTTAGCGTATTTTTACGACACAATACAAGTTTTTGAAGGTGAAAGTTTAGGTGCTAAATGAAAATTCAAACAAATAGCAAAACATGTGGTTCCTTTCGTAATGAATAGAATAGATCTCATTTATATTTATCTGATTGCTAAAGCTCATATAATATTCATTGCTGTTTAATTCATTTTCGAAAGATGCGTTGAAATTCCACTTACTCAATAGAATCACGAGTAATCGTTGAGTTTCGTTAATCAGCGGTATTGATAGTCGCCTATTGAACGTTCGATACGTTTTTATGCGTTTGACAAATGGCTCGGTCTTTTAACCCCTCTTTTTTTCTTCCTTCAGGAAATCCTTGGATTCGTGGGAACAAATAAAGTCCTTAATCGCATGCTTAAAGTGTTTCAATACAATGAAGAATGCCTTAAGAAAAAAGTCATATCAATTTGAGCTCGTGAACCCAGCAAAAACAAGTCGAAAATTCAAAAGACTCAAAATAATCAGAAAGTAATATTCAAGTTCTGTAATTTGTTTAGCTGTATTTTAAGAATTCACTCATTCGCACAAGAAGAATAAAAGGAGATGTATGGAATCCATAAAAATATTGTAACTGATGACTTTCGTAAGACGTTAAGGAAATCGATAATAAATTGAAATAATCGGTGACCTCATTTTTATAGATCCATTGGTTGACGAATGGCCTCTCATGAGTTCGCCAGGACCTATCATTACTATTATCGCTGTTTATCTCGCATTCGTCCTTAAGATCGGACCAAAATACATGGAAAACAAGCCAGCGTTTCAATTGAAAAACACATTAATTTGGTACAACGCAATTCAAGTTCTATTTAGCATATGGCTGTCCGTTTTGGTAAGAATAAAAAAAATTCATCATTGCAATATCCTTTTGAATATTTTGATTGTATATAAATATACATCCTCGTGCTTTGTCCTGCTTACAGGCATTCAGGACACAATTTTATAAGCATGTTTTCGCGGGTTCTTGTACCAATGAGAATACCTCGGGACAAACTGGGGTAAGATTTAACTTGATGCAAGTGTTTTACATTTAGTTTTTATCTCTTTTGTTCATGCATTTTTTTCTCTTTTGAAATAGCTTTTGAATGCAGCATGGTGGTACTTTTTCGCCAAAGTCGTTGAGCTTCTCGACACGGTAAGTTACTACAACATTATTTGATCAAATCTTGATGAAACTCTTCCAGAAAAAATAATAATAATTACAAGTCTAGTTGTATGCTATAAAATTTTTGGCAATACTTATCAACCGTGAATCACAATCATAATTATTCAGTTAGAAATGTTTATTTACGTTTAACGCAATTGTTTCCATCTTACAAAAATAAGATTACAAAGTTTTGAGAATAAATACAAAAAATGGGGAATTCTTACCGGAATACTTGAAAACTGCATCAAATCTGCTAGCATTTACGTAATGGAGTGGTTATCATCCAATTTTATATTCGCGCTCAGCATAACGGATGGAATGGAATATTTTTCCTTCAAGCTTCCACTTTCATTACAATTGAAAGACTGAAAATATTATTTTTGCAAATAATTCATGAATAGAATTAATGATCGTGACATTTAATTTAATTGATAATTAAACACTCTAGCACAAAAATTAATTATTTATATTTAAATAATCTAGATATTCTTCGTGCTGAGAAAGAAGCAGAATCAAGTGTCCTTCCTTCACGTTTATCATCATACAATAACGGCCCTATTCTCGTGGGCATATTTGAAATTTTTACCCGGTGAGCAGGGCTCGCTAATCGGTTTCCTCAACTCATCAGTTCACATAATTATGTACGCATACTACATGATCGCCGCGATGGGACCGCAATACAGAAAATACATTTGGTGGAAAAAATATATGACTGTTATACAGTTGGTAAGTTCCAAATTTAGCCAATTGTTCCATAATTTTAGTAAAAAAACCTCAATGCAAAAAAAAAAATTATTATTAATAAAAATTAGCATTTACGATCAGTTCAAATAAAAATGTATTTTTTTTAACATTCTAAAAAAAATTAACCGTAATACAAAAAAAAAATAAATTAATATTAACTAAAATTAATATTTTTCAATCAATTCGAGTAAAAATGTGTTTTTTTTTTTACAATTTTTAACACTTACTTTTCTCCTACTCTCAGGTGCAATTTGGTTTGATATTCGCCTATTTGATGTTCACTCTGGCGATGGATTGCCCAATGCCAAAAGTTCTTACATACTTTTTCACAATGAATGTTTTAATATTCATGTACCTTTTCGGTAATTTCTACCAAAAATCTTATCAGAAGAAGAAAGTAGCATGAAAGGATTGGGAACGTTTTCTCGAGTGTGCAGAACAAAAAAAAGTGCGCGAATGGAAACGCGGTAAATTTGTTTTTATTTAGTTTGTTTTTGTTGCGACAAATTGTGATGGGCAAAGTGACATTCTATCGCCCTTGTACACTAATAAGAAACATAGTAGCCAATGAAGGGACGATCCCTAGAAAACGGCAGCCCGGATAAATGGATTAAATGATAAATGATTCGTTATTTGATTATCTACATTTATCGATTGCACTGATAATCGGTGAATTATCTTAATCAATCGATCACTTATTAAACGAATCCATCGACAAACCATTCAAATAATGAAAAAAAACCGGATTCAGATTAAAACGAAAACGAGTGCCAGTTTTCACACTGACTTTTTAGTGTTGGTGTTTGTGTCTCTGGATATCTGTTACTTCATTGAAATTTATATCATTTGTTAGATATATTGTAAATCAATGAAAAACATCAAATAACGAAGTGACGCGGGTTCTTTGATTTTCGTAATGTAACCCCGTCATTTTATCTCAATTAGATAGGTATTTCAATAATGATATTGATAATAATATTGTAACTGTTATTTATTAATAAAATTGTGTACATTGACCGATCAATATCGTAGATCATTTTTTTAAATTTCATATGTATTTGTATATATTTATATTTAAATCATATTCATCTATTTCTCATTTCAACAATATGCTTTACTATACATAACAATTACAACGATGTGGTATAATACAAAAAAATGTGGAAGTACATTTTTCGATTTGAAGAAGTCAATGAACAAAATGTCTAGATATCATGAACGCATTGAAAATCTGAGAAAAACAATCAATACTTTAGAGAAAACTGGTGGACATTTTTTTTCATATTTCATTGTTATTTATTGTATTAACATTTTTCGGGATTTTAACAAAAAGCAATAATTTAAAAAATGAACGCATAGGACACATAAAATTTCGTTTCATTCATATGTCACAAGTGTATTTCTATTTTATACTGGATGACTCTCGAGTTCGAAGACGTATACTTCACATATATTTTAATATGTATCGAAGATACATACTAAATATATAAATCACTGCTTTGAAATATTTCGTATACATCTAAGATGTGCCTTTCACAAATTTTGCATATGAGTAAGTCAAAGCCAAATCGACCACGCCTCGGCCTTTGCCCTCTGGGAATTGACCTATATACAAGTTTTGAAATACTTCTTACACGCGTACAAAACAAAGTATAGATTTATTTTATCCAGCTGCCATTATAGAATGTTTTTTTCTTGCTCAAATTATTATAGACACGAATCAACGACAATACAATGAATATATTAATGGTGATATAGAAAATAAAAATTCCAGACGTTACGGACTCGGTGACTTGATTCGAAATACTCTATATTTTTATTCCTGGCAGCACGTTCCGTGTTTCTCCTCAATCCGGATAAGGAAGACGAAATCAAAGAACAAAAATGCGGAAGTATTATGAAAAAAAAAGAAAAAATAAAATCATTGCCGGAAATTATAATTATGGCGAGGAAAAAAACAAACAATAACTAAGAAAAAAGATAAACATTCTTAGGCCTTTTCTGAAATACTCGGTTCGCGTTGAAACGCAATCGCATTTGCGATTAACTCGTCGATTTTAAAGCCATGATCTTTGGGCCCGATGTTTTTTCTTTCGGTACACATAATTCATAGTAATTTTAATACAATCGACCTACATGACACGATTAATTAGTCGGAGAAGGTCATTGTACGCTTTGAGAAAAAACCTTGGGACTCGGTCCGAACCCTAAATATATCTCAATAATAATAAAATAAGATCAAAGAAAAATAATAAAATTAATAATAATGAATACTAAAAATGAACGTTCGTTCTTTTTTCACGAGATTGCATCTATACGAATTTATAATTAAAACTAATCAATATGTATATAAATAGAGAGATTAATCGTCACTGAGAAATCAGTGAAATTCAACAAGCAAAACGATGCGTCATCTATCAACGAGAATATTAAGTTTGTTTTCTTCAGGAAAGAACTCGTTAAGAGTATTGAACTCGATGAAAACTCAGTAACGCATTATGATCTCCAAATTAGCGTTATGATTGTTTTTTCAGTGTTTATCGATTACGAGATATACATATTCATATGGTACTACATATGAATATGTATGCCTAACTACACGCAATAGCTATATATGCGCTTTTGCATCAGTACGATATCAGCACAGATCGATGGTGCATTTGTACTTGTTGCACGTCGGCATAAAATGGTTTTTATTATTACAATTATTCATTTCTTTTTATTGCAAGAAACAAAATGAGCAAATTATTTTCCGGGCATGTGATTTTCTCTTAGCCCACTTATTGTTACCATACACACTACATTATCCGGGTATTATGAGCTCAATGACCGCGATCACACTATACACAGCTATAAGATCTAACTGCAACGGCGGAAGAGGACGTTTTCTTAAATATATATATATATATTTTTTTTTATTTTCTTCTCGTTTCTTTTATAATTCGTCGTTCGAACACACATTGGCACATTTTTTTCTTTCATGTTTTTATTTTTGAGCGGTGGTGGATCACGGAGGAAAAACTGTATGAACATTTCTCGGAAACCGATTTAAAACACTGATGTAATAATTAAACAAGTTTGTCGAAACTTATTTAAAGTAAAGGTGACGAACCAGTCGAAAAACCGTCAAATTAAAAAGCCCACAATGGAAATCAGTAGACATAGCTCAGTTTAATCATTCTCACATTACTATGCGAAGTAGACGAAATTTATTTTATCTGTCATCCTTATGTGTGATTGTATACACGAAGAAGAAATGATAAGGAAATGTTTTATCGCGCTGCTGCGTGTGACTGTTGAAAAAAAGTTACTTTTCATTTCTTATATCATTTTTTTTCTTGTTCAATATTGTAATATTGATAACACGGAAAAGATAATTGTATCACGAACAATACAATTGTTTTTTCCGTGTTTATTAGTATTGCATTATTGCCATGGATTAATAAAATTTTTCGATTTCAATAACTCACACTTTCCGGAAAGAAATATAGTTTATCTTTAACCCGTCAAAATATCATTTAAAAATGAATTCCAGTTAACAGCATCTCCAGGTTAAAAATGTCTTCTTTAACATTGTGATCCAAAACTTCTATATTGATTATATTATCGAACATAATGGAAGACAAATTTTAGAACACATATGAAATAAGGAATAAAGTGTTCCATACAAAAATTTCGATTTCATAAATCTTCAAATTTACTTATTTTTAAATAATATATGACAAAACGTTTTTTTTTTTTCAATCGAATTGCAACGTGATTGATCACAGAATTCGCCACATGAATATATTTGACGAACTTGATTATCCTTTGAATAAATAAACAAAAAAAATGGTTTGAATGTACTTTCGTTCGCACATACATTTCATGCGCCCTAAAACTAATATCAAATATATTTAACATATATAGGATACAGCTTTTTTTCTTGCGTGGAAGCTTTTTTCTTGCAAAATGGAAGACAAACGAAATTTACTTTTTCTATCCGGGTTATAAACCGTTTCGAGGTATCAGGAAAATAAATTTTCGACAAACAAATTCACGGTCGTTTCGACTGTTTCATTCCACCTTAAAAAAACTTGAAATACCGACGGATATATCACGAATAAAAAATGTGGAACCCTATTTCGACTCCACATTTTTGCAACTGACGATTGACGTTTCGACAAAATATGCAAACAATTTATAATTATACTGCCATTTTATCTCGTATATTTTACCATTCGAAAGTAATATATACCAAGAATGGTAGGTCTCTCACGCAGAAACTGTTTTACTAATGAAAAATTTAACTAAATCAAAATTAGGTAAAAATAAATGCATGCATGGTGTTTAGTGAAACGAACAGCTTACAACAGTTTCGTTATTCTCAATGTGTGCGGATAAGATAGGTAAATTTTCGAACCAAATTTCATACTGCGGACAATCGGTTTTCACTCCAAGGAGACACTTCACGTAAAATTTTCGTTTCAAAACCCGGACTAATTTCTCATTGGTATGCATTTCTGTATTTTTTTATGCATGAGAATAATCCATATTTTATAATTATTTTTCCAGTCAAAAATCAGTATACCGGAAAATACAACAATACAGTTCTACCATTTTTTTGCATAGAGAAATATATGCAATAATCGTACCAAAAAAAAAAAATGATCAAGGTTTTGGAATTAAAATCTCATGTAAAATAATGCCTTGTATACATATATCGTCTTGTCCCGTAATCTAAACAAAAAAATGGCCGTTTTTATCAAGGCCTAGTTTGATAAAATTAATGACATTTTTTATTGATCTGCGAGTTGTCGAAGTCAACAAATCGAAACGTTGGTTGCAGTAGAAACTCAAAATTTAGTTAATTACTCATGGCAACCTGATTGCATTATGAAACAAACTTTTGAAACAGTGATCTTTTTTTACTTCAACATGATAGTGACGAGCCTTCGAAGATTTTTTACCATCTATGATGAGATCGGTAATATCCTCTCGACATCAGTACAGTCGATAAAACAATCGCTCTGTCGGTACATCAATTTAAGACTCAGCCGGTGAATTATTGTTTTCTTTACTTTCCCAGATTTATTAAAATCCAACCTCCGTTTGATCCACCAATATTTTAGGGTCCATTGACGAACCTATTCGCGATATATAGAATACTCGAAGAACTCGCTGGAGTTTTCGCGTTTCACTAAGCTCGCTGTTCCTCTACAAATTTATTTTTGTCCCAATCATGTTATTTGTTTTTTTTTATTACCTCCCAAAGCTTCGGTTATGACTTTTTGACTTTTCCATTCGAAATCTTGCCATTCGTCACTTTTCTCGTATCCGCGTCCCCGTTCATTTCACCGTTTTGCTTAATTACTCCATTCTCCTTTGACACCTTCGCCTTGAGCTCTTTCTTCATTTGTTTATCCATTAATTTTCTATCCTCATCGCTATAAGCTTTGTTGTAAAAATCAGAGAACAAGAAGTAGAAGAACATTACGTTCGGCAAAATGAGAATTAGCGACCATCTCGGATAATCACAGTCATAGACCAACAGTTGCAAACTATGAATGAAGGCCAGGCAGAATTGTCCCTGGAAAAAATAAAAATAAAATAATACAACAGAAACAAGTCAATAGAAAATAATTAGTAATAATTATTTACCAAATTGATCAACCTGAATATCATAAAATCTTGTTATGTCAGCATAAATTTTAGATTTGTAAATCAGATTTTTTCGTCGCAATACCAATGCTGATCAAATTTTGTTCAAATTTAAGAAAATACAAATCGACTCTTCTGGAATAAACTGAACTCGGATGGATAAATAATTAATGTTTAAAAGTAATATAACAGAACAAACCATTTGTAGGGTCGTTATGTACTTCTTCCACCACAAGTATTGTTGATATTGAGGCATAGCCGCAGCTAGAAGATAGTAGGTATACATGACAATATGAACGAAGCTGTTGATAACACCTAAAAATGTTTGAAAAGTACATGACATAAATTTTCGATAAAAAAACAGTGTTTCGTTTTCTTTACGATATGTTGTGTAGTCTTTTTAGCCTCGACTAACCGATAAACGTGCCATGTCCACCGGGATAGTATTTGGTAGCACCCCAGGATATAAGAGGCATCACCGTATGATGATACATGTGTAGAAACGTAATTTGTTTTTCTTTCTTCCGTAAAACGAAGAATACAGTGTCGAGGAGCTCGGAAATCTTGGCCAGGAAATACATGTATACACCTCGCGCAACCTGTGCGATTTCAAATTAATTTTCATAATTTTTCATTTACAAATTGTCGTAATAAAAAATAATTAAGCAATGAATTTATGAAGCAAAGGCTCGAGAAAAAGAAACTTTACCCTTAATGCTTCAGGACTGTTGGAGTAATCAACGGGTTCGCACTTCCAGCTGTATTTTCTGAGCCAGGCAGCATCAAGACCTTCCCAGAATAACCATATGCTGAGTATAACTTGGATTAGATTATAGAATATGAGTGTGTTCTTAAGTTTGTAAGGTTTCCGATGTTCCATATGTCGCGGTCCCCATGATAGAACGAAATATAGGTAACCGAACATTATACTCGCACCGGGAACCGGTGACGACATGAGAAACCAATCTCTCGTTCTTGGGTCTGTCAAATATCAGAAGAATCAAATTAATATAATGTAAAAATAAATAATCTAGATAAAATAGTTCGATCGTAATCGAAAATTATGCCTCAAAGTGTTTGGGCTTTCGAGGAGAGGCCTACCGGCGACTTCATGGAAGATGTGTTGCCAGAAACGAACAACCGAGTTATTGTAGATGTTCGACATCTCGCTGGTCGGTAAAACGATGCTAGCGTTCATTGGGAAAGCAACTGAAACAAATAAAAAAAAGCTACTGTTTAAACTGTCAAAAATAAAATTGAAATCATATGATCGAATTTTTTTAATAGCCATAGGCTATTCGATAAATGAGTAGAGAAAAGTACTCCATGATAATGGGACAATGAAGGGCATAATATCCTTTTTGTTTTCTCAAAGAAATGTCGGAGTCCTGCTTGACCTTGGAAGATATTGAGCATTCAAAGACATATACCTAATTTCCCTAAAAGTAAAATAAAATAAATGTTTTCATAAAGTTCGCACATCTTCTAATCAATCAGCGAAATATTGAACTTTGCGAGTCCGTTTTGAAGCAACTAATAATCATTAGAGATGAAGAAAAAAAACGACCAAAATCGAGGCATGTCGTGAACGAAGAAACACATGCTTCTATAATCGTGAAATTGAATATACTTCATTACTATGGTACAGAGATCGGCAAAAATATTATTTTCAAGGTCATTTTTCGGTAATATTACTAATTTTTCAAAAAATTACTATTATTTTTTTGAAAAATATCCATTATCTGAAAAATTGATAATTTACGGGAAAATATTGTTAATTACTTAACAAATGGATAATTTACGGGAAAATATTGTTAATTACTTAACAAATGGATAATACTCACGTGCAAATTACAAATTAAAAGAACAAAAAAAATATTTTTCTAATTAGTTGAAAAATTAAAAATTATTGGAAAATACTTTGCTAATTACCCGAAGAAAAAAAAAATAGAAGAAAATATTTCTCTAATTACTGGGGGATATAAAAAATTAGGAGAAAATATTTCTCTAATTACTTGAGAAATAAAAAATTAGGAGAAAATATTTCTCTAATTACTTATGACATAAAAAATTAGGAGAAAATATTTCTCTAATTACTTATGAAATAAAAAAATAGGAGAAAATGTTTCTCTAATTACTTGAGAAATACAAATTGGTCGGAAATATTATTCTAATTATCCGTAAAAGAAAAAATTAAAGAAAAATATTTTCCTAATTAACCGGCATCGATGGGTGCGCGATCGCTGTGTGGCTTTGGCGATCTCCCAAGTAAGCAGCCTCGGCCGAAGTCAATGCTTGTTTGGATGACCGCTTAGCCATACACCGACTTGCTCATCAATCGTTGAGCGGGAGGCAGTTTTCCTGAGTTTCTGATAGCGCTAAACAGCTGAAACTTAGTAAAAATATTTTCGTAATTGCCCGAAAAAAAAAAATACAGAAAAAGACTGTTTTGATTAACCAAAAAAATAGAAATCTAGACCATATTCTTCTAATTGCCTGAAAAAAGAAAACATGGAGTAATACATTTTTCTTATTATCAAAAAAATGACAAATCTGAGAAATATTTTTCTAATTTTCAAAAAATGGAAAATTATTTCTAATAATATGAAATTTTTAATTTATTTAGATAGACAGATGGATAGATGGATGGGAGTCTCCAATGCGTATGTTTTCAGGTACATACACACTTCCGTGTATTTTTTCAATATGACAATTTTTCCGAGGTTCACTGTAAGTTAAATTTTCGCCTTTTTGCTCCATCCCCTTGCGGTCAGGCTGCGATAACGCATTTTATACATGTGGGCAAAAGATACAATTACTCTCAAATAACATTATTTCTTTTTTCTAAGATTTTGTCAAAAAAATGGATTTTTTATGAAGAGGGAATTTTCCATTTTCTTTTTAAACTTTTTTTTCGAAATCTAAGAAGGTTCGGCAGTTTCGCGGCAGTGACGCAGCACCACGTACGCTGGCGCGGCAAATACTGGTCAGCTTGAGTGTTGATCTCGATATTCTATAGCCGTTTTGTTTTAAATAGAATCTTCATGCCAAATTGAAAGTGACCGTCCTTTTTGTATAAATAATATAAATAACTTAAGTTGATATCAATCATCTAAACATTGAACAGTAAGTATTTGTTAAATTTTTACTATTTATAATGATTTATATTTGTAAAATTTTCGTAGCGTCACCCAAGCAGCGCGCGTCGAATTAATAGAGGCAAGGTCATTGCAATATAATTATTTTCAAGGAAACTGGAAATAAGGATTTTCCATTAAACAATTACTGATGAAAATGTTTCTTACGTGCACGAGAAAAAAATTGTATACTTCAATTGTTGTCAAAATGTCTGAATACCTAAGTGTGCTTCGATTTTTTTTTTTTCACTTTTTTAACAAAGATTTTATGCATCACGAAAACATTTAGAGGCTAAATTATGTTACAAAAATAACAAAAAATATTGTCAATTTTTATTTTTTATTGTTTCTGCGTATACCTTTGCGGGTTTTTACGACCCCATCCCATCACTTTAACTCCACTTTTTCTGCACTTCACTAATTTCCTTGTTTCCGTGAGACCCCCCAAGACTGTTGCCCACAGACACTCTTTCCTAATGCTAGTGCATCGTATCGTATTTGCACGAGGGTCAAGGGAAACTGTGGAAAACCCAGGTCGATACAGGCGACTATATTTTTACTGAGTTTCAGTTGATTAGCACCCTCGAAAATTCAGAAAAACTGCCTCCCGCTCAGCGATTGATGCCCGAAGGGGTACACGGCTAAGCGGTCACCCAACCAAGTATTGGCCTCGCCCGAGCCTACTTAACTTGAGAGATCGCCGGAGCCACACACCAATCGCGCACCCATCACTGTCGGTGGAAAATATTGTTAATTAAAAAATAATTAAATTTATATGATGACTATAATAACCCGAAAGGGTATATATCAAGAGATTCGGTAGAGTCTCGAGAGAAGTACATTGACAGCTCTGTCGTTTATAATATATGTATAAACCGTAATATATATAAATATAATAGAATATTCGTATATGGGGCATTCTATGCCAAACCGACCAGTCCGTAACCCCGACCATTTTTGATTTTGTTGACTTTTTTATTTTTAAGTAACTACTGGAAGGAGTTTTTAGGATTTTTTTTTAGATTTTTATCTCAACCCGAATTGAATTGTAATTTCATAAAAAAATACAAATAAATTATCAAACCGCAATAAATAAGCGACCCAGTGAAAGATAACCAAGTTGTACGAGCAGGTTCGTAAAATATAAGGGCTTACAACGCAGTATACAAGAAAGAATTTAGCAACATCGTGATTTGCTTAATTTGTGATACAATCAAAAAAATATCCTTTTTATGGGACTATAGCCACAAAAACGAAGACTATAAAATAGGGTTCGCCAGAGGACGTTTAGTTTCATGTGGACAAATTTTCTTCCGTTCATGTCTATCTGCGTTTGAGATTCGGCCAAAAGACAAACACTGACACGTTTGGATACGATTCAAACGATGGCATGTGATAAAATAAAAAGATTTTCAATAAAACATAATTGACTTGTCTATGGAAATTATTGAGTATGCCGAATATTGGGTTTCCGCTGTGAAAAACCAGGATTTTACATATAAGTACCTTTGGTCCCAGAATTTTCGCTACCCTATGGTTCTATCTTTACAACACATTTTTAATGAAAAATCTTCACCCTAATTGTAAATCGAACGAAATTTTTCAATGTTTTCAAAATCAAAACTTAATAGCGCTATCTTCTGGCTGGATTTTTTTTTTTTATTAGAAAAATATTTTTCTCTAATTTTTTGCTTTTCGGGTAATTAGAAAAATATTTTTCTTTAATTTTTTGCTTTTCGGGTAATTAGAAAAATATTTTACTCTATTTTTTTGTTTTTCGCGTAATTAGAAAAATACTTTACTCCAATTTTTTATTTTCCAGTAATTAGAAATTACTTTTCTAAAATTTCTAATTTTTCGAATAATTAGGAATTTTTTTTTTTCAATTTTCCATTTTTCAGGTAATTAAAAATATTTTTTAAATAATTTTTAAATTTTCAAGTAATTGGAAATATATATTATATTTATGGTTTTTTTTTTTTAATTTGTAATTATTTTGTGTGCAATACTAAATTTCGAACTAATTGAAATTATTCTTTGACGAAATATTAAATTTTTAAATAATTCGTAATATAACATTGTATAATCTCAATTTTTCGACAATGATCAATTCTTTTTTTTTGCATTTTTTGTGTCCAAGTAATTAGAAATAATTTTCAGTGAATTATTAATTTTTTTGGTAATTAGTATTTTTATTTTTTTCTATTACAATTTTGAAGTTAATTAGAAAATAAAAAATGATAATTTTTTTTTTGCCGATCCCTGCTATGGTATGTATAGTTTCCAATCAACTAATAGAAGTATATATATACTCCTACATTTCACTTATTTCAAGGAGAAATGAGTGACACGATAATAACTCGAAACACAGAGAGCGTATTATGGCTCCACGAAAAACGGTATATGTCATAGGAAATCGGCAAAAGTATTCCGCAGTCATATACAGTAATACAGAAATACTACTGGTAGATAATACGGCAATCCGACGTTTTGTTACAACGACCATCAACCGGCGTGCAGAGGCCGAACGAACGTTGGTCATTACCAGAGGCAACCGAGCATCTCAAACTTGCTGTTGAACATGTGGAAGAACGTAAACCCAAGGTGCATTTAAATCTAGACGAGTCTGCAGTTTAACGTCCCCTTGCCTCTTTTCGGAGATCTGTACGTAACTTTGTTAGTGTGAAAAACTCGAGTACGTAGTGATCAATTTATATGTCCTCTTGCAAATCTCATTCAGAAAACAAGTCGTTCCAGGAAAAAGAAAATGTTCGTGCTCTTCGTGCTGTAGTAACCTCAATATCACTGAAAATACATGCATCTTATTTATGTCATCTATTTTATCATACCATCTATTTGTCAGTCAATCAACATTTCAAACGATGTCTGTAGAAGTAATTCCCTCGTACTTGATATAACAGATAAAAATTTCGAAACGATTATGGACCATCAGTACACGGTCAAAATAGTCAATTTTGTCAATTTTTTAAATTCGAAAGTCTTTAAGACTTTTGGCATTTCGTCGATAGTGGTTGTTCCATCATTCATGGAGGTCGAATATAATAATTATTGAGAGTTTAATGATGATTGTGTAAAAACGATTACGGACTCAATCATTTGGCATATATTGTGATGCATTTTGTGAAACGACAAGAGTTTTATTGGCATTGAATTTTATTTAATTCTTATGAAATAGATTGATCGTATTCGTCACTTGCCTTGCCCTTCGTTTTATACTAACAATCAATCGCAGCAACGATCAGGAGTGATTTTACGATTGCTTCAGTGTGCCCAGATTTATTTAAGCTTCCATGAATGGTTCGTACATGAGAAGAATCGAAAAAAAAGAAAATTTTGTAGTTCAAAGAAACGATCAAACGAGAGTGCTCTCGGTCACGAAAGCGTTATTACGGAAAACGTGTATTCGACTATGACGTAACGGAAAAATAAAGTTTCGAGGCGAGCGAGAAACGGGTCGATTGCGTAATTTATCGCCCGCTTTTTTCACGCTAGGAACTAATAATAATCGAACGTCTACGTTAATAAATGTATTAAGAGTCGCGGTAGCGACTCGAGACAAGTACATTTACAAGCGAGTGCTACAAGACACTTTTACAGGAAGCAGCACGATTCTACTTGTTTTATTATCACCTCAAGGAACAAACAAACTTCGTAATATGCATTAGACTGCACTTCTGTTGACATTGCTCAAAATTAGAGAAAAAAAAAGACATAGGAAATTGTTCGCCTTACACGCCAAATTTGACAGATAACTTCGAAACTCATGTATGGAATTATTAAAGCTATAATAGTAAATAGCAGCGCATGCAACGAAAACCATTGTTCGCACTTACAAACTAATTTCGTACAGTGGTAAAGTCTGTAACTAGTCAGACTTTTGATGGGCAATTGTAGTTTTGTTATTATTAAGTCAAAAATTATTTTCAATCAGAAAATCATGCATCAGCTTAAACTTTTTAAACTAGTTACTTTAATAAAAACTTCACAATTACTTTAATCATCATTAATAATTACATTTGGTACTTCAAAACTTTTACTTTTCATATGTATTAGCTACTAAAATAAATCAATGCATCAAATTTATAAATCCATTATTTTTTTATCCCAGCTATACGAAACTATTTTTAATGTTCTATTACGAGCATCTTATTGTATGAAATGAAGTCAATTTGACTAAAAGAATTAGCGTAACAAGCTAGCTGAATGAATTACGAAATGATTACGTAAAATTAGTCCATAGCTTATTTATTCACTCATCAATAATTTATAACGCCGTAAATGGTATAAATGAGCATAAGTGTAATAGTGCATCGTTTTTTTTTCTGCAAATTACTCGCTGACGTATATTGCAATTATGAAGAATTTCCATTGAATGTTGTAAACAAGTCAGCGTAATATTGACTCGTATCACTGATAAGTAGATACACGTAAAATATAAATCTAAGATTGTTATACCGCGACGATATGTTAGCGGGTCGAAGGAGTGTGTGTGCATAATGTCACGTAGTTCATTCTCATCCGTGGAATCTTTGATTCAAAGGCATTCATTGATCGTCAGAGGATCTTGACGGCATAGGAGCCTGACCTCTTGAGGCGGGAATGTAGGGGAAACGGTTTACGATCGAGAAAGGAAATCACGCTTTTCTTTAGTGTTGTAACCCGTGAATATGAGTGGCACCAATGCCAGCTCGTTTATACAGATGAAAATTCGCGAACCTCTTGCGAAACTACTTTTACCGTGGGCGCGAAATCAAGGCTCTTCAAACTTCGTATAAATTAACGGTATACGATTGAGGTATACAATAAAATATCGTTTAAAGAATAAAACATGACACGAACAAAACTCTCCGTTTCTTACATTTCGCTATAGCTATCATATAATTCATTTTTTAATGGGTATTTTCTTAAGGCCTTACATACGTCCAGAATTTTCAAAAAATTGATTTTTTTTTTTACAGATTATTATTCTCTATAGTTTTAGGCGTATTTCCGTGTAAGTCGATTGTACAAATTCCCCATAGATCGAAAGTTATTATAGAAAACGTGACTGCCCAACGAGAGTCTGATGCGCGCAGGTAGATGTCTCGAGCGAAACGCACTTGAACCTTTAAATGCATTTTTCTCAAAACTACTTTTTCTGGCACGGTCTGCATGATAACTCATACAGTTTTTAATATTTTTTGATGCTTTTTTTTTAAATATTCGAAATTGTTTTCTCTATAGTCTGTCGAGTTGGATTTTTGATGTTGTGATTAAAAAATTTTATAAACATAATTAAAGTGTGACATTTATGACACAAAATGCACACTTTTTTTAAACTGCCGTAAATTGCCAAAATTTTTCGAATTTCAAAAATCCGGCTCGACAGACTATAACTACAACTTTATTTTACAAGAATTTTTTTACGTTTTGCAGATCCATCAGCATTTCAAGAAGAAATTATGCAGACCGTGGAGCAACTTTTTTTTCATAGTGCTTCGGGAAACGTGATTTTTTATGTTGTAATTTTTGAAAAAAAAAATGAAATACATTTTTTTATAAAGTTTAAATACTAATAAACAATGTGTAAAAATTATTTTTATTAATTTCTATTGCTATCTCTTCTAAAAACAGTTTTTCTTTTAGCGCGTTTTAGGCGCTGCTGGACGTATGTAAGGCGTTAATGTTCCCTCATTTTATGTCGATGGTACAGTAGCAAACTCCACAAAATATAATTTGCAAAAAATGACACAAACTAAATCTTTGAGACATTCAAAAGAAGCTCAAGACTATGACTATAAAGTTAATGACTTTTGCCAATAAGTTAATTGATTGAAACTAATTTTCCTTCATCTGCGATGAGGTACGTCCTCAAAGGTGAACTTAATCTGCGCAGGAGATCGTTGATAGAATTTTCGAAGAGGTAGAGTCTCCCGAGCATTGTTTATTATATACGTAGATATTTGAAGAGTAAAATAGAGAGGAAGAGAGACTTGCATGCTCTATGCGGTCTTTTATTATCGTCATTAAAAATCCACAATCAAACAACCGTTAATAAATCGCCATTACGAAATTTAGTGTTACAAGCCGCAAATAAATAACGGTCCTCTGTTTACCCAACTTGCTGATGCTTGCATACAGTGGAGGTTAAATTTTTTCTTTATTTTCTATATTGTATATTGCATAGTTCTCACATTTTCTCTCGATGAATACACACGTATGCGTGTATATAAATTCAGTCGTATGTATCAGGGAATGTCTCGATGTGATCGACCAATACGACTGTACAATATACATAGACGATACTCAGTTTAGCAGGCAAGTACGAATTACACGTCCGACTTGTCGTGTTAATGCCCCTAGAAATGTTAACGTGCACACGTACCCAGAAGGACGCAGCATCTGCGAAAGTCTTTTGTCGTGCAATGATCTCTTCAAGCGTGATTGAGAATTTCATTAAGCATGCCTGTTCTACGAGACGATCTTTACATTGATTCATGTAAGTACTTGTATTGATTTATGCAAATTAATATTATTTTATTAGATGACAGTAAGTAGTTACGATATGTTTTGATATGTGTAACGAAACATTTTGTTCCTAGTAATTTTTTGGGAATGCTAGATGTAGAGAGTAGTTGTACTGATAGGTGATAACAAAAGAAATTGTATCAAATATTTACGGTAATTTTTATTCCAAAGAATGAAAGCCATATTTCGTGAACGGAGCCTTTTTCAAAATCTTTGCCACGAACATTTACGGCAAAAAACTTTGATCAGCTTACCTGTAATTGTTTGATGCGTTTTAATTCGTCGCTGATAATTCACCCAAATTTAAATTAAACACTGTTTAAACAAAAAATTGTAGTATTTACTTTCTTTGTTTACTTCTTTCTTAAACTATTGTCTTAAAGATTTGAGAGCGTAATTAAAATTTAGAAAATAATATAGTGGCGTAATTGAGTTACAGATTGCAAAGGGAGATGAAGCAAAAAAATGTTACCCCGACTTAAAAATAAAGGATACGATCGACCCACATACGTTTTGTTTACTGAGTACACAGCTATAAAGTAGTTGCTGATATGGTGGTCGAATATCCAATGCAAACGATGATTGCAAAACATACACACACACAGATACATGAACAAATGCATGACTTTTTGCGAATAGCACGGTAGTTCTTAAGTCGTTTGACCACTAGTGTTTAAGAGACTCCTATACAAAAGTGAGTTCCACCGACAACATTGGCAATGGGCAAACTACGTAGGGTGAGAAATGCAAAATTACCAATCACCGCGTTTAACGCACTGTACTATGTGTATATTTATGTATCAATGTATATATATCTATAGCTATTCTATCTTTATAGTTGTAGGTCTCTATTGCCAAACCCAATAGTTAGCGCATATTATCGCTGAAACGAAGAACAAACTGGAGAAATCGTTGCCTTATAGTTACAACATCACAAAAGAAAGAGTGAAAGATGGAGATATGCATATAGCTTTATGTGACACGGCTAGCGGGATAAAAAGCGAATTAGTCGTCAATCTGTTAAATATATTTTTCGGGAGCACTGCTCTAGATATCACTTATTTCCAACAATTTCTCTCCAGTTTGCGAAATTATTTTTTCTATTTTTATGAAGCATTCAAATAATACAGAGAATTCCAGAATAATTTTTTTTTAATTACATTTAATTTACCAATCAATCGTTGGGTCGTGGGAAAATCCCTTCTTCTGTTTAATATCCATGAGATCAGTCACAATTTTGGCTTATATGAAAAGTTTGCTGGACCAAAATGATTATGCAATATCGTTTTGATAACTTTGTAAATTTTTCACGTTAACCCTCAGCGTATCATCCATCGCAAATTTCCGTTGCGCACATACTGGGCATGCGGTACACAGACGATGTTTACTCACTTGTACCGCGAGTTTTAATTGCCCTACAAAGTTTCTTTTTTTTTTTAACCATACCCTCGTACGATGTTAAAAACGGTTGTACTAAACACTAGTGCAAAAATCAATAGTTTTTTACACATTGACGAAAAAAGAAACAAACTTTTTGGAAAATTTGTTTGTTTTCCGAAAAATCACTGTTCAATGGAAAAAAAAAGTTGAAAAGGTTTAATTTTCACCGTTGTAACGGTGATACGTTATATTTTAAAGAAAAAGTAGGTTCACAAAGAGATCCTTCAATAAGTATATTTTATTGAAGAAGGGAAGTTGGGTCATTTTTCTAAAAGTAAAAACCAGCTTTCTATTATGAAAAACATACTTTATTTAACGAAACATTCCGAATTTTTTAGATGGTTTTACGCTACATTCTTAAACCCGTACTTGCAGTAGTTCTAGCAACACACAAACCCTCGAAATCTCACAATACCATGAATAACACTGTGGGTTACTTTTTATTTATTCTGTAAAAAAGAAATGATGCTCTGTCGTGATACGCTTTTTTCACCTTTTCACTTTTATGTACACAATACTGTAAAAATATCCGCATGTAGAAAAAAATATTCTGTTGCCCAACAGACTTTAGCCACCTTCTGCACACACACCGGGCATGCCAAGCCCGAAGAAAATTTTACAACGCACACTGTTGTTTCACTATTCGTCGCTTGGAGCTGCAAGGTCATAGGTTTGTAGTTCAAGGCATAAACTTTTTTACCCCCCACTACTAACCCTTACCCTCCTCGCGGTTTGTTGTTGCCAGACCAATGAAATTTTGATCTGGGTATGCCATACCGGATATGTACTCTGAGAGTATGACCAACACCTCAAAACGGCGGTCTTGGCCAAATTGACCTGGACGTTTTCTTTGCTCATATAGTACAATTTGCAAGAATATCTTATCGGTTTTCCTCCTTCACGTGAATTCGATTTTGAGTGCTTTCTCGAATGTACAATACATTTTGGTAAGCAGTTTGTCTCCAGAATTTAACAGTGGAGCGTCAAGAATCTTCCTGGAGCTCAATTTTTTTTTGTTTTCCGACGTTTATGGATAAAAATACGTAAGTACACGTGATTTTTAATATTTTTCTCATTTTAATGAAAAACGCGTGCAATTATTTTTAATTATAAATGTTACGGCATGCAGGAGTCAAAATTGTACCTGTGCCTCCATTGTGAATTTAAAAAAAATCTATCATGAAAGAAAATTCTAAATTATCGTTCCTGATACAGTGAGGTAGATTTTTGAGCGAACAAACTAAGTTAGGAATTTTAAAATTATTGCTGGTAGTATTATCGCATAGTCATTTTTTATTTTCTTGAACCTCCCTCCCGCCAATTGTCGAACGATATTCTTGTCTGCGGGAAACATCATTCTTTTTTGTCCCTTGTAAAATATGCATAATAATTTGATGTTTCGAAGATGGCAGACCGGTTTTTTCGTTCCATCGTGAAAAAGAGAAGAACGTTTGATCAGTTAAGAGCGAAATTTATCCTGTGTCAACTCAAGGATCGATGGAAGATCAGTGGCCAAAATTCGTTGTTATCGTTCAGTATACGAAAATGATTTGACTGATTATTTAAGAGGTTACACCTACCTAATGGGTTAGAAAAACGAGCCGACGAAGTTCGCGTTTTTTTTTTTTATAAACTATCGAAGGAAATGTAATGTTTTTTTTCACTCGTACGTACATTTAAAAGCTTACAAAGAAGGCAAAAAATATGGAGAAGAAAAAAAAGATGGCCACCGGAAAAACAATTTTTTTTTGTTTCGAAGCGTTCGGCGGTGAACAGTATCCAATGAAAACATTTCCAGTGAAGAACTTTGAAAAAAGGAAATCAGAGGTCAGTGACGATTGCAGAATGAAAAGAAAAAAAAATTATACAAACTGGTGACACATAAAAATACAATGTAACAATATGTTCGTGAAGAAAAATCGCAATTTTTATACAATAATTAAAAATGAGCGATCATTAAAAAAAATAAAAATGTCAACGACCTTTGATTACTTTTCACTTGAATAATCCGTTTATTTTTATTGTCGTAGATGAATGGCTTTTATTGGAGTTGAACTGCCGAACGTATCGGAACAAAAAATTTAGTTTTTCCGACGGCTATATTTTTTTTCTTCTGCATATATTGTACTTTCACGCGAAAATACGATATATGTAGTTTCGAGTAAAAAACAATGTATTGCATTTCCTTCCATAGTTTCAAACCCATTAGGTTAATGTAGCCCCTTACTTTAGATTTTGATACCATTGGAAAATGTCACTATGTTATGATTTTCTTTTTAAAAACGTCTATTTCTCGAGTGCTGTGGATATAAGGAAAAAAATATTTTCAGTCTTATTGGGCAATGATTATTTGATTGTGCAATATTTTTTTAAAAATGACGATACTCGGTGTGAAATATGTTTTTCTCGTTTTAATTACACAATACATAAAAAGTTTCAATCTATAAAGACAAATGTTCACCTTAAATTTTGTAGGGATAATCGATGGATGTATCAATTAAATAATTCAACATATTCACATCCGATATCGAATTGATTTACGCTTTATTGCGGTTCTCGCATGTAGATTTGACAGAAGTCGTTCGATTGCTTGTCATATATATTTCCCTAAAACTTGAACTATTGTGAAGAGTCGGAAATTCCGAGTTTGCGTCACCGTTCGTGCAATACAACATTTTTCACAAGCTAGCAAGTAGAATCTGTCGAAAAAACCAATCGGAAAAAAAAAATTCACAGATACTAATATCAAAAGCTGATCCGAAGGTCAATATATCCCATGGTGATCGCCTTTTGTAGATAAACGAAAAAAAAAATCGAATATCGAAAAGGTCATGTGAAGATCAAAGTTTACGTTCGTGTAAATTGAGTAATTAGTCCCATGGTGAAAACGATTTCTCCATTTTATGGAAATAAGAAACAATGACGAAGATACATGATAGAGTTTTTTGTATCCCAAATAAAAATTGGGTAGATCATTTAATTTTCGTTTAATTATTATTTAATTATGAATTAAATTAAACTATTATTATTAATTAATTTAATTACTAATTATTATTAATAATTATTAATAATAATGATTAATTATTAATTAATTCAATTACTAATTATTTTATTATCAATTATTGCATATGATTCTGAATCAAAAAATAAAAAACGTACGATATACTACGTGATTCATGTTTTCATTTATTCCCAGCATTTTATCTATATCATACACTTGTTAGTAATAAATAGTTTGAATACAAGACAATATTGAATCCAGATGCAATTATCATTTCAAAGCACTATGGTTTCCAAAAATGAGTTTTCCATAAATAATAATAACAATCAATAAGTCTGTATGCCCTTCGTATATCACATGGATCTTGATTTAATCGATCGCACCTTGAAGTGGGATGTTACTAACGTGATGACTTGACATTTTTCGCAATCAGTTATAAAGGCTCATCAACGTGAATTTGGTACGAGTTTGATCCCCATAAACCATATTGACATGAAGTTGATCTTGACTGACGTCAGCGATTAAGTTAAATCTACTTCCGGAATGATTTCACTCAATTCGTAGCCAATAGTAGTCACGAGTAGTCAATCATAACGATATAGAAAGCGTAAAAAACATGTGTTCAAGCACGACTGATGAGCGGAACTAAGATGTATTCTCTTTTAATCCGGGTACATTTGGAGGTAGTAAATGGTAGGATCAAAAAATTAAGGAAAAAATTCTCAAGTAGAGAATGAATCAAACCTGTTCAGCCAGTATTCTTATAAGCTGTTCTTTACACATAAATCCTCTTCTGTTGGGTTTTTCAGCAGAAATTTTCACGCCTTGAAAAACTTGTCTAATTTCTTCGCATCTACGAAACTGAATCAAATTGGTAAAAAACATTTCGATGTGGAAAGACAAGAGAGCTGAGTCATAGTCAAATTTCATTCCTTTTTCAATCTTAAGAATTTTCGCAAAATTCAAGGATTCACGGACGCCAGGAGATTTATTACCAAAAAAGTTTGTCTTTGAAAAAAAAATGTTGCGAGATTGAAGCATACTTGAAGACCAATAACAAAACGACAAAGATATGCAATAAGAGGAAAAGAGCGCACGATTCTTGTACAACGATTGCAATCTCTGGTGACCTTTCGACTTGTTCGTTTAGTTTATGGGTTTCATTTTCGAGGTCATCAAGCATGGAGTCACATAGAGAAGATGACTCTAGAGTTAAAATAATAGATTATATCTTATATTGTGCAATTTGGACAAACAGACGCACATTTTGAAGTTTCATCTCGTGTAAATCATTCTGAAAATATTTAACGCGATAATTCACCGAGAACATTCTCCATGAGAGTTTTCCAAGTGTTTATAATCTCATGTCGATCGATGAAAAACATAAATTTTATTTTAAATGATAGATCTAACATCTATTTGATTTTTTTTTTAAATTGTTACAATTATTCCGCAACGTTGCAATAATGTATAAGAAAACACGATTTTCAATGATAGCTTGAATATTGTAAGGTTCATTAGCGTTAACGATCGAATAATTATTCAAAGGAAACATCACCTTTTAGTTGCATCACATGCATAAATTCATAAATGTATTACAAAAAACTTTATTATTTTTTTTCATCAGAGATAAGTGATAGGAATGATTTGTTAATCACCCAAGAACCTTATAAGTACGATATTGTGAATAACGATCAGCCTCGGTGCTTTCCTGAAAATTAATACGACGAATATATTGTCGATGTGATCTTCGATTTCAAATATATTGACGAGACGATTAAAAGTTGAAGGGTCAAAAAAATCTACCATGAGCTTTTATTTCTCCAAATTAATAACCGATACAAATTTACGCATCAATCTCAACGCACGCCATGAGTTCGTAAACGTGGCTATTCTTGTGCTAAGTAATCCGGCACATTGTTTATACAGACAAGATGAGAATCTCATTGGGAATTGAAGGAATTGTGTAATTAGAAGCTAACGTCTGAATATAACACGTATATACAAAAATGTATACATATTCAATAAGAAGTCACTCAGAAGATCTCGAATTTTTCCCCTTTTTGTAAAAGCACTTTGCTCTCTGTTAACTTCTCTCGATTTAATGATAATTAAATTTCAGTTACAAGCATGTAGTGTCCAAGAAAAAAAATATATCGTTCGAAGGTTTGCATTTATAAACATACCAGCAGTGAATATTGTCATAACAAAAAGACGTAACCATCGTGGTATATCCATTCTAAATTGATACAAATCAAGCTCTTTTTTGCGAACAGTAGCCACACATATATGCGTGCAATGTGAGATTCATACCCAACTCGCCACGCGCTGAAACACACCTCTGATTATAATGCTGCTGTAATAAGCCATACGATATAACGGTATTGATGTAGACTTTGCCTTCTCTTGTTACCTAAATGTACTAGCAGCTTTGATGAATTATTGTAGGAATAACAAGAAATGAAGAGAGAAGAGAAACTTGAAGATATAATTTTGCTCGTGATCGTCGAGCCGTGATCATTCGGAAGATAGAGTTTGTAAGAGCATTTCTGGTGCACATTGTATACGTTATATTAATGTACACAGACATTCATGATCACGTACATGGTCATACATGTATATATATATGTAAACATGTAAGTATCTCACGTCAGTCTTCACATGCACCGGATCATGCCATTGCTAAGGTGCGACGGTGAATCGCGCAGTTACAACGACTGACCGGGACAACGTGGCTCACCTATACACTGTTAAAAAATATATGAAATTTACAATACTTTTACAATACAATGGTAAATGAAATTTACAAACGCGATGTATGAAATGAAAATTATTGCACTCGTATGCCAAAATTAAAATATGAACATAAATTATGGTTACTGATATGGAATTTAAGATACATAACATTGAATATTCATATGAAATCTGAAAATTTTGTGGACATGCATTAAAATAAATTATATGTTTGGTTGATAATTAATACAAATGTATATGAATTCATCTACTATGAACAATGTATTAAAATTACAGTATGATCTTCACTTTTCTTGACAGTTGACTGAAAAATAAGATACACATGAATGTTAATAATACGATACATGTTATTTCCCATCATAACTCCATCTCTTAAAAATACGGTACAAGAATGGGAATGAAAATTAATATACCCTGCAGTATAAAAAAAAATGCGTGTATTAAAATTCATTTGCCTATGTATTAATTATAAGAATCTCAATATTAAAATTAATACACAAATGTATGAAATTCGTAACGCTCTGTGGGCACCGTGCTTCGCGCTCTGGCCACCGCGTGGCGCAGAGCGCAGACTTTCTCATAGGAGGCACGTCCTTCGGACGAGGATATATACAAGCCGCTCGGGTCTAAGAAAATTGTGTAAAACATGAAAATGGTAGACACCAAACTTAACACAAAATGTTGAGATTGTAATAAAAATTTTTACGGCGACAATTCCTCGACTTAATTGTCACGGCATTAAGTGGTGATAAGTCACTCTAACTAATTTCATGAGATGTCTGCATGGTTTCGACCTTCAACTTTAAAAAATCGAACACAATATTACATCAATTAATGTATTCCCCTTAAAAACTCATAATAGCTGAATTTATTTAATATTCATTCATATATTAATATTCAAAAAGGATCACCAAATTTTATGATACATTTCTAGAAATATCGTAGACATATGTAATGCGAAAACGTTATACGGTGCCTGAAATTTAGTAATCTTGAATCTGAAAATTACTATGCTGGTAACGTGAACTTTAATATACCTGTATAGTAATATTAGTAGATGTTTCGTGTTTTTAATATGCACAAGGTCAACATTTCTTACATGTATATGATTTTTCAGATACACAAGTATATTAATTTTACTGAACAGTGCTCGTATCATTAAAATACCGCGTCTCTCAATTTTCCTCAGCGTATCTGAATTTTCATATACGGTATCTGCGTAAAAACTTGCTATACATGTGTATTAATTTTCATACAGAAATTTTTTACAGTGATAAGTACATGGACTGGTGGCCTGGATTTCACTCGTCGTATACCCGGTAATACCGAACCACGTATTAATTATTTTCTCGCGATGACAAACCTCTTCCTATACTTCCAATATTCCAGAGATATCAGATTTTATCTATGACTAAATCAACACGATTTATATATAGTATTTACGTAGGTGATAAGTATATAAGTAATTCTACATAATAGTGTCTACAGTGGACAGGGGCATGGACTATGCCAAACGGTTCGGATGAGAGCATACGGGGCAGTGCCCGAGACATCCTTGAACTACCTGATCCACAAGTTGGGCCGACCTGGTCGAGTTTTTTTAAGGTAATACGGCAGAGACGACCAATCTCTTTATACTTCCCGCGTGCTACCCTTTTATCTGCAAAGTCTTACAAAAAGCTTTGGCGCAGCAAACTCAATGGTAGTGCAGTGGGAATCAGTCATTCGCGTATTTTACACTAATACTGTGTTTTAATTCGTTTCAATTCAATCCCGAATTGTTTCATACAATAATTTCTATTAGATATTTCTACGGATATGAATTAACAGTGACCTATTTGTTATATTAAACATTATTCGCACCAGGGAAAAGATATTGTTGTATCGTTTTCTGTCTGTAGAAATATTAGTGCTCAAATTTGATGAACTTTAGCAAATTGTAGAATGAATTGAAAACAAAAAAAAATTATATACACGATAACTTCTGTCACAAATTCCCTCTGAATAAATTATCAATTGGTATATCAATTTATATTCTTATGTTATTAGAAATTCTAATCTTATGGGATGAGGTTTGAAAAAAATGAAAATGAAATATTTGCCAAAAGTACTATATGTGGTTTATTTATGTCGTGGCACGCGACCCTTATGATTTTCCCGGGTTTAAACGTTCGCACAAAGTTGGCCAGGTCGATGTAACAGCGTGTTATTGGTTTTCCGCTACGCTTTCTTCCTGCTAGCATTTCTCCACAACGAGACTCGATACACCGTTCAACGATCCTTGCTTCATATATATTCGAGTCTGGTATGACACTATACTGGTTTGACAGAACGGACCTGGCGTAATGGAGTACCTCTTGAGACTAAATACATATATCCATATACGATGGATGTGTTGTGCTTCAATATTTTATAGAGGCTTATGTATATATAGCAAAACTAAATCAGTCTCAAGTATTTTTTTATGCAGTGCAAATTGCGCATAAAATATTCGTGTGGTAGAAAATTATACTTTTTCCTCGTGCAAGGTTAGTTCACAAAACTATTAAAGTTTTACAATTAAAATCGGCGGGATGAAATTGAAGCAGTCGTGTCACATAAATTCCGTCGTTGATAACATTTATTCGTTGCAATTGCCCCAGCGATGCAGTTTGCAAAAAAAAAAAAAAAAATTCATACGTGTTCGAATAAATTATACATAGTCCGTTTGGCAGCGAAAATCATAACATTAGAATGCAATCAATCACAAAACACAAAAACGACTCCAAAGTCAAAAGCTGGAGAATAACAAACTAATCAAGTCAACTGACAGTCTGAAAAATAAATAGCTCAAGTTCAAAGCTTACGCACGTCACTCATAATATTAATGAATTCGCGGTACTCTTACGATTATATCAAAACTGAATAATGACCTGAAATAATAGCAATTGAATGATTTTTTTATGTCTACGAGACACATATTTTTTTTACAAATTCTCGTGGTAAGAAAAACCTTACTTATCATTTTTTATTGTATTATAGACGACGGCAATTATAGAACATCACACACGTACGAGAAATAATGAAAAAAATATCAAATGCAACGGAACGGTGTTTACATATTGCAATAAACGACAGACACAATATACGCAAAAAAGATATATAAAATATGCACGATAATAGAAAACTTGGTTAGAATTTCTTGGAAATCTGGGAATCCCATCTGAATCGTGTCAACTGAATTATTTTTTTTCCGTCTCGTCAATTTTGTGTTTCATGTAATTTGTCATCTATGCACATTTTTTCATTTGCTTTTATTAATATTTTTTATGACGACGATCCTTTGCAAAAGATAAATACTAAAAAACGAAAATTGGACAAAAAAGTAAATGAGAGAGTGTAACATAGTACCTTTGATAAAATATTTTGTATATAATTATCATACCTATCAGCCGTTGTTTATTTTTCCCAACGTTTCGTATAAATCAGAAAAAATCAAACTTATTTCTCCCCTTTTTTTCCCTCTATATATTTTCCGCATTCTTTCGATTTTTATTCATAAATGTCTATTGATCTACTTGTTTTCTCGAGCATTTGTTCTACCACCTGTAAACAATCTCATGGCAAAACGATGCTTATAAAAACTCTATAATAGCACGAGTCAATTATTATTAAACATGGCATCAATCATTTGCTGCGTCGATCATTATCCTATCAACAAACTTATGATTCAAATCTCTTTGATCTTTGGTTGTATAGCATACAAATTATATATAACGAACAAAGGATTGTCCCCAATATGAAAAAAATTAAATTTAAGTTCATCAGATGTGAAGAATCCACGTGAATAAAAATTATTCGCTTCTCGTATGTGGCTAAACATTGGCTTGTAACGAAAGGGAAAGATTTTCCAGCGTCTCGCGTGACCGCGATTACAAGTGCTCGCGTTCAACACAATAACCTGTTACCACAGAATGTCCTACGACGTTGATGCCCCTTACAACGAATATGTGGATATGCATGTGTACTATGTGTGTTTATGCACATACGAGTTCTTGTCCAGCTGTTGAGAATGTAACGGGTTACGCGTCCGCAAAGACGATCTTTCGAGAGTTCCGTACACATACGAGTGTATTACTTGCAGGAGAAAATTGGATAGAAAGAAAAACGCGGATATATGATACATATGACTTATACATGCTGGATTAATGAATATACTACTACATCTAAATGTGTATTTGTGTATAAATATATATAAATATGTATATGGATATGTGTATAGATGTACGTAATAAAGATGTAATGTATCAATACGTGTACATAGAATGGCACACCGCTCCAGCTCGCGGTCCCTTGCCTAACGTCATGATTACTTCCTCGTCTCTCTACGAACTCACGCGGGCTCTGTCTTTTATGATTACGTGAGTACAGATTGATACGAGAGTTCAATCCTCGTATATCCAGCATTGCTTTACAACTACAAGACAAGAGAGGTATACAATATATATACATATATATCTGCATATATGTAACGACTGATCAAAGGGAAACACTCTCCTGACATTTCCAAAGTTTTCCCTCGATCCATCGAGTAGTTATGAATAACTACAAGGAAGGCAAGCATTATATACGGTCAACGAAGAGAACATCCTCATAATATTCGAGTTATTATCGAAACGATGGTTTTTCAGAGAGGGTTCATCGTTTATTTGTTACGTGAGGTGCTGCCGAGAAAGGCTTTCGCCCATTTGCAACCAGAGACTTTAACGAACTGGTGGGTGTGTGTATATAAATGTATGTGTAAGCATGTGTAATCGCAGGAGTGATCGAATCAACCGGTTTATCATAAAATTCACCAACACACATGGACTCGAACGAGAGAAATGCTGCTTCAATGATTATATAGGCTTTGTTTCTCCTCCATGAGGAGATTGATCGTACACGCCTAGAGTAAAATGCACGAGGAAGCTAAGCAAAGTGAAAAGACGAGAGATCGGTAATAAAAGAGAAGATTCAGGACACAATGTAATCGTGATGTAATAACGAAACGATTGGTAACGTCTGGTTATATATCAGGTTTTTTACAACTCTTTCTATAACATTAATTTTCACCGATCGCTGATCTAATCTATAAACGATTTTTTATTTCAGTCTCTCAAGATTAAAAGCGCATGGGGGAATTTTCAAGCTACAATTAAAAATAGTCCCTTTGGTAGAATTTTCTTATAATTCAATTTTGTAACAAATTTCTTTCTCACAAAACGGTTGCAAAAAATCATAAAAAAAAATTTTGAGATCATCTCACCCTCAAGCGGTTAATAAAAAATAAGCACAAACATCGAAAATTACAAAATGAAATATTGTAACTCGTTGATTTAATAAAATAAAATTGTACAAAATAGAAGCAATCTTACCAGCTGAAGTTTTATTTAAACTATTATACGAAAAATGTTAAATCACAGAGACAACAAAATATAGGAAGAAAACTTGGAGTTTATACAAATTTGGGTATTGCTCTTGCCGTCATATTCCATACAACTAGTATTCGTGCACGTGCTTACGTGAGAACGTTTATGTCCGTATGTCCGCTCGTTCGTATACGAGTACGTGCATCAAGTTTCATATACTATATACATATTTTGTAAATGTGTATAAGTGTATTAGATATTTAATATACTTACATAGGAGCACTCATTGCGCGATATGAGGAAGCTGTGAAAGTTACGACGTGGTAGTATCAGGACGAAAAAAGAAGAATAACGGTCGCGAGACAGTGAGCGAAAGAAGGCAAAATGAAAAAAAATACATCAATATTTTAGCTATAGCATGTGTTCATTCATGAGCGTGAGAAGAGAGAGAGAGAGAGAGAGAGAGAGAGAGAGAGAGAGAGAGAGAGAGAGAGAGAGAGAGAGAGAGAGAGAGAGAGAGAGAGAGAGAGAGAGAGAGAGAGAGAGAGAGAGAGAGAGAGAGAGAGAGAGAGAGAGAGAGAGAGAGAGAGAGAGAGAGAGAGAGAGAGAGAGAGAGAGAGAGAGAGAGAGAGAGAGAGAGAGAGAGAGAGAGAGAGAGAGAGAGAGAGAGAGAGAGATTAAGCGTTGATTTATTTAAACAATCCTATATCGAATAATATCGCATGAACTTTAAATCCAATCATGACTATGGCACACAAATGTACAAGCAAATCAAAACTCCAGTTTCTTATGGCCCGAGAGATCATTTTTTTCATATTACTTTTTTTCCTATACGTTATGTATGGAAGTGCAAGTCGATGATTATAGTTCCTGTTGCTGGTACGTCGCGACAGACTTCCTAGTATGCGAAACAACTCAATACGTGTGACTACAGTGTGAATACGTGTGACTCAATACGTGTACTCCATTCTGGTATTGCGCTTATACGGGAATGTGCCGTGCTTTCGATTGATTTATTACAATTGACATTCGAATGGTTCACTTAAAAAAAAAAAATAAATTTAATTTACAAGAAAAAACATGAGGGCTTGTTCAGTAATAGTATCGCTAGAATTTGTTTTTTGTGTTTTATTTAATGTCAAATTCCGATGATAATAATTTGGTTAAAAACACCGTCTTCTATGTACACATGATGACGGAGTAAATGAAATAGATCTCTATTTGTGGTTTCCACGGGGCTGTCTGATGCTATGTGGCCGAAAGTATCTCTATAAGATGCTACTACCATATAGATATATAGATATAATACAGTAACGGGGAAAGTTATTTTTTAAATGGCGGAAATTACGTCGATTCAAGATCCTAGGGGCATAAATACTGAATTATGTTCGAAAAATATGCATTTATGCAGTACAATTCAACAAAGATGACGGGATTTCGTAAAATTAATAAAACCAACTGCATTAGTTTCGAAAAAGGTGAAAGGTCCAATTCAAATGAAGGTTGTGAAATATCGAAATATTATTTTTATAAATGCATTATCTTGATGCGTAAAAATTGTCACAAATGTTTCATTTACAAAAGCCTAATTTTTGGATGATCATGAACTAGCTAGGTTAAGAAAAAGTATACAGAAGGAGGAAAAATGAGAGTAACAAGAATAAGCGAGAAGAAAATGAATGATAGTTGTAAGCTTCCTTCGCTGGAGCCTGATCTCAGTGAAAGATTCACGCAACAACCACCTCGTTGCGTGATCGACCGAGTGCGAAATGCGCCCAGAGATACTTCCTTCTATCTCGTCTCTCCTCCGATTTCGATAGATTCTCGATTTATTTGAAATAATAATCAACCAATCACTCTTGAAAGGTTCATTTTTTCAGAAAAATATATGTGATCAATCGAATCGTTCAAATGCCCGATTTACAAATTGAAATTAACGGAGAAATTTTTTCCCCATTGAAATAGATTAAAATAGAAAAAAATGTGTTGAGATTACGTAAACGTCAAGTATCGCCACGACGAGAGTGTTAAGGTAGCTATATAAAACGAGTTCCGCGTATCCCGCGGTTGAATCTCGATACGCGCGTATCTACTTCCTAATACCGCTATATTCAACATAACTCGAATGGTCGTATAATCAACATACACACACTATAGTATCGATCATAACACTAGAATAGAAGAATTAGGGGATGACGTTTGAAAACTTGAAAAAAATCATCAATTCAATACATAAAGCAACAAAATGTTCCTCTCTTAGCTATTACATAAAGATATCTTACCGAAAATAGGCAGAAATATTTAAGCTGGATTTGAAACTCACCGGAAGTGTATGCGACGAGAATTCACGAATGACAGTTTAAGGGCTGCTACAGGTCCATTACTAAATCTAATCCTCGGTTACACGTCGAAGATGTTGCGCTGCACCACTTATAATTGTTGTCGAAACTGTTGGATAAACCGCAAATTGTCCCCAATTTCGAATAATGATAATAATTAATATAATTGTAATAGTAATGATAGGGAATTGGTTAATTTATAATTAATCAAAATAAAATGATCTCGCTCGATTCGAATAAAAGATTCACGCACCGAAACTTTAATCACGATTCGAAAAAGATTCGATTAATAAGACAAAAAGAAGAAGAGAAGAGATGTTGGTCGTTCAGTGGTTCGACAACGACTTATAGAGCGTGAGAGAAGGCGCGTGCTATAAGCGACACGAAGTGAGATCAAAGAAGTCACACTTTTCGTTGGGGGATGTACCGTGTGGCCATCGTCGAAGAAGAATCCGTGTGTAAGGTGCCACGGGCCAGTTGGTTCTCTATATTAACTCGTGTTTGCGAGTGTGTGCGTCTACGTAGGTGCCAGCTACGGAGAGTCCTGACGTGACGTCGTCCGAGCGAGCAGACGAATCGCTATTCGTCGATGCGAATCTCTTGTCGTTCTTTTTATATCTTAATTACTGACAAGCGCCGTCATCGTCGTTTGATGAGCCTTAAAATCGGCCGAGAAGTTTGTATTAAAGAATTGGTGGGTGAGGTGCGACAAAAAGGTTCACGTAGAAGAGAGACGGATCCCGCGAGCAAAGATTACAATAACAAGAATCGAATCTTTTGTTTATCAGTTATATAAGAACTGACTACGAAAACGACAACGGCAATGACAACGACGCGAGAGACTGCACCACTTGTGTGTGCCTCACACACGTCCCGTTCACGATGTTGTTCACCGATGAACTGATCCGGGCATTCCAAGAGGCTCGTTTCCCTGCTCAGCACGCGAACCAGTGCAAGAAGTTGGGCCCCACTTCTGTCTTTGTAATTTGTGTCCGTTCGTTGGCATTAACTCATACGCGTACGCTCATACCTTGCAGACCGGTAAAGAAATATAAACTGACCCAGCAAAGTTAAAGCACATCGGGTGGGGTGGGGGTCTCGGGAGAGTCCTGCCAAGTTTTAAGCGGGGATTGTCCAATGTATTCCTTTCGAGTACGTCTCGAGGGGGGGCCAATTTCTCCCGCCAACCCTCGCTCGAAGCTCTCATTTCTTTTGCCTGTCTACATTAGCTACCCCCCACTTTTCTACATCTGTAATCTAAAATAGTCTGAATGCATGTACCTGATGCTTTACGTTTACTCCATACGTTACTTTAAGTACATATGTATATAGAAACCCGCACCACCATCCAGTTAGATCATTTTTCTCGAGACCGATCGTTGCTGGTCAGGGTTACGTCATACCGAAGAAAGTTGTATAATCTAAACTCGCGAATATCTCCACTTTTCTAAATGATGTAAATTGCCGTTCTCACAGCTATTGAATACTTTCGAGCACGATGACTTTTCTAACTCTTTGATCTTCGATCATTCGCTCATTTTACTATTATGCATAGCGATTATCATAAACAGTGATTTATGTACGTGCATGATGTAAGTAGTATGTTAAGTGTACCGGTCACGTCAAGATTCTACCTTCTTAATTCTACTCAGAAACAACAACGTCAAGAGTGTTGTCAGATTCACTGAGACTCAAGTCAGCTCAGTGTTTTGCCTCATGCCGAAAAATGAAAGGAGGATAAGAAAAAACGTGCAAATTAAAAAAGGATCACGCGAGACGAGAACCTTTCTCCTCAAAATTATCGAACCAGCCAAAGAGATGTGGGAGCTTCCTTCTCAATTTTTGCCGATTCCACTTTACCCAATACCATTTTCTTATAAATTCACTGCCTATGCTGTGTTAATTTATTGGAAAGTCTTGTAGATTTGTTGTACGTAGATTATAATATTTAGCTCAATGTGTACAATATAAATATCAATCAATCATAAAATTCATTCGAGTAGCTTAAATGTTATTTTCGATAGAACCAAAAAGACAGCCACAAATGCACAATCGAAACTTCTTTCACCCACTCTTTCAATTTTCTGCCACATCGTGTCGCAATTGTAGTACATTTAATTTTTATACGGTAATGTTATCATAACAAAATGAATTTTGATACCAATCTTGCAATTCCATTATTGCACGTTCAATAACTATTACTCTTTTCGTAAACATTAGTAAATCTCTGAATAAACAATATTGCTTGTATAAGAATATTCTTTGCGCTCTCACTCTTCCATTCTTTCTCTCTCGACAAATATACAGCAACAATTTAATCAAAATTCATAAGAATGAAGCGTTTTCGGAGAGTTCTGCCACCGGTGATTGTCAACTAAAGATCAATTGACTTTACATTTTATTACATTAACCATACTGGAAAAGATAATCAACAAGACATAACTGAATATTTTTTTAGAAGCTGCACAGTATATTTAAAAGATATTATTTTATGTTGAAATAATGCTAAATAAATAAGGCTTGAACTTGACAAATGTAAAAACTAGACATCAAAAAACTTTGATGTCTAAATTTTTTGTTTTACCTATTTTGAGCTCAATAATTACATCTTTTGAGATCACGAGAAAACAAAAAAAAGTACATTTTTTGACACACACCCTGATATTTACATATATCGACGAAAACAGAAATAACGCTCGCTTTCTACTTTACAGCTTTGAAGAAATTAAACGAGATTCCGCACGACACGAATCTGAGGAAATTCAAGTGTAAAGAACTTTTGATAGTCCCGTTTCTCGATGAAGGACGCACTGATACACACAGACGCACTTAAGAAACCCTCGCTCGCTAATACTTGCCATTCTAGATGTTGCACTGACACACAGATCTGATCGACATTGGCACTTTCTACTGCATATCTTCGAGATCATACATAAGCACACATGAAGACACGCACACACATATATGTGCGGTACGTCTTGTCCCTCTCTCGGTTCAGATGAGATGAGCTGTTCGCAAAAGTCATCCAACAGTCTTTCCGTACCATACAAACTTTGGTCATGATTATACGAGTGATAAATTTTTATTAGGTATATCCAGTAACGTTGCTGATACTCACTCTCTCTCACGTAACGGAGAAATACGTTTTTTATCGAGACTCGTAACCTTATTTAATGGCAATTTTTTTAAATGTGCATCCGCGTTTTTTGACAAATATTATCGTCGTTTTTTGTTTTTAAATTATTCTCTGCTTATAAATTATTGCATTTGAGTAATAATTTAATTATAATGATCCACTGTAAATTAATGAATATTTCCAGACAATGGAAATGATAAAAATGAAATTTTGATTCGAGTATCGGGAATTTTTGAGGAACATTGGAAATTCCTTCAAGGGAACAGATTCACCGAAAAGGAATAAAAAAGAAGTAATTGAAAAATTATTTTGTGTTGTAAAGTACTGGATCAATATTTTAAAAAGTGGTACACGGCTGTGGCACTTTATCGTGAAGAGATTTTTTTTTAAGATAAAGTCAAAACGGTACCAAGTGTACCTTCACCAGAAAATAACTGACTAAAAATATGAGTAGGCTATTAAATTACATACTGATATTTTCGTGCATCGCAGCATATTAAAAAATATCAATTTTCGACAAATAATGCGAAATTTAAAAAAAATAACGATTATCAAGTAAAATTCGATTTTTTGCCAAAAACAAATAAACTAAGAGTGAAAAAAAACCTATAATACATGACAGATGGAATATGGAATGACCGTCAAAAATTTGAATGGCATCGGTCGCCTGGTTTTCGAAATTCTTCTGGTACCAGTTTTCGAAACGGTAATCTTTTAAGGATTACCGTATCACAGATGTGTACCACTTTTTTTGAATATAATATTTTTCCAGAATTTTTTTTTTTAACTCACTCATATTCAACCGTTATAGGTGCAGATGTCCCCGTAAACAAACAATATGTGATAAAACTTTACTAATTACTCAACAAAAGCTGTAACGCAAGAATTTTTTTTTAAAGCAACTATCTCCGGAACACATGCAATAACTAACCTACAAAGTCAATGGGTTGTCATTTTTTAAGAGCCCGGCAGGCATTAACGGAAGTTATGTGTTTCATTGCGATTGATTCATTCTGAAGATTTCATTGTGAATCATATTTCGACAAGATGCAAAAAAAATGCTCGACTGATTTTGGCTAAATAAATATACGACTAACGGTCAACGTCGCAGTTCTTAAAATATGGGTCAAAAAATTATCGGTCAAGTATATCAGGATTTTATAAATATCCTCGGCTGAATATCTACTTAGAAATGGAAGTATTTTAGCTCGTTAGTATTTAAATTCTTTTCATTAATTTTCACTAATTTTACTTAATTGTGATGATAATTCAATCATAGATCACTCCCAAGCTCCAATATAACTTATTTAATTAAGTAATTACACTTATTATTAAATAATACAATAATACTAGCAAAGGTCATTTGAAATATCAGAAATAAACACATAAATAACAAATGTTCAATTATTGAATATTTTATTGATGAACAGTCGATTGATGCTAAACTTTCTTATAGTAACATTGATATATGCAGCCATGAAATAATTACAGAAATTAATTAATAATCTTATCCAACGGAACTTCACTCTGGATCATTCAATGGAAAGTTTGATTGACTGATTCAATAAAAAATTCACCGAATTTTGACCTTTGAACTTCTCCGTCGCAGTACTCCTTATGTATGTACATAACAAAGCGTCAAAAGAAATAATTATTTGACGCAAATACCACGTGCGTACTTAAATGATCTATATGAAAATTTAAGAGATATTTAACCCGTTGAAATTAATTTATTGTATAACGAAGCGTGCCTCTAAAATACGAAAACAAAACACATGATAATGGATACCTGGCCAAAAAATGCGTTGACCCTCGAATTTTCTTCCACTCGTCCCATTGAAATTAAATTTAGGCATTCAATTAAATAAGAATCTCTGTTGGCAATTTTTTTCAATAAAGATGGTATAATAACCGGTAAGAAATTTTCTTTTTGGAAGAATAGTAAGCTAAAAAATGAGAAAGCGAAATAAGCATATCAGTGTCACAAGTGAAAATAAATTATTAGATATTTTGTAAGTTTCAAAAGTTTTATATCATTTGTACAAAAATCCATGAATAAAAAAACACACACAGACACGTCTGGCAAACATTTTTGGTAAACAATCAATTTCCACAATGTAAAATTTTCCACATTAGTACTCATGTTCCAAAGTGAAATATTAATATTTTATAATTACGAAATTTTGATGAAATTAAACTAAATTCGAGTAAATCATTATCATAGTTCGTTTCGTATGACAATTTACAAAATAATTTACCATGAAATAAGGATTTAGGACGAAGAATTATCGACTGATAGATTGACAAAGAATTCGCAGTAAGAGAAATACAGGAGTGTTTTGGAGGGAACAACCTCTCGGTCTGCTCCCACTTGTCTAGTTGGCCAAGACCCATAGAGCGATAGCTTGTACTTGACGACCGCAGAATCCACACACACTTGCACACGGATGAACAAATACACGTATAGAGACCCGCAGAATTTGTGTGCGAGTTTAATACTTCGGTAAGGCCAAGCCTGGTAAGTAAATGCTTCTCGTTGACTGTTAACTCTCAGTGAACACCAAGAACCCTGTGGACCAAGCGATGTTTGATCGTTGAGTGTTGCAATCGATAACTCACCACTACTTACTCTTTATTACCACCATTGGTGTTGGTTTGGAGAATGGATAACCGGGCAACGTTGCAGGAGAGTGAGAAAAAGTCTAAAACGTTTGGGTTTAGGGAGCACAGGAGCCGAAAGTCTTGATGTTGGTAGATACGAAATAAAACCACGAGAGTGAGAGAAAAAAATATTTAGCAATAGTCACGGTGGTAAAGAGTTAACTTAGCAAACAGCGTTAATATTTTCGCAATACCTAGACAAATGGAGGCAGAGAGTCCGTTAGAACGAGGCAATGAAAATCTTTTTTTATTTAATATCAAAATAAAACAGAAATACATAAAACACATGTTTAGTTTCGATGTATGTAAAAAATGAAATCAACTTTTCAGCCATCAAGATGAACCATGACTTTCACAACGAAATACGCGTTGAAGGTTTAAAAAAGTGCATATAGTCATCTTTCCATAGTTCTGAAACCAATTGCCAGAATGCAAATTTTATTAATCACAAGGCTCGAGGGTGTTAATTGCTAAAAAAAATTCGCTTAATCTTTCCGTAATTGGAGATTCCGATTAATGCATCACGACTCATAAGCTGACTTCTTTTACTTTTACCTTTAAAAAAAAATCATCCCACTTCGGTTCTTTCACGAAATCTTTGACCTTGACACAAAGTAAAACAATTCCAATGTCAAAAATTTCGTTTCTTCTAAGTCTTAAAAAAATAAAAATATTTAATCGAAGCTGCATGGGATCTCAGTCGGCGAAAGAGTACCTCCAATCTGTCTGAAAGTATCCCATATAAAAAATTTATACGAATATAAAATGGTGCAGTAAGCGCTCGGATTGCTGTTCTCAGCCACCTTGAAGTCCCCGGTGAGCTGACTTTCGCGTCGCTCGGAATTTGGTAATATTACTTATTCGAACATAACACACATAGATACACAGTACGGCTGTGTGCTTGTTTATGTATATGTACATCGGCCAGTAATTTAGAGCTATTTTAAACCAATGCTTAATAGCGCATACTTGAGACACCAAGAAAGAGAGACAGTAAAATTTGCAGCGAGCTACTGAGAGACGGAGGACGACGATATTTCAAAAGACCACATTTAGTACCCTGCTTTGCTCACTACGATTATTCGATCCATGCCGAATTCTTTGCGCGTGCCATGAAATCAATTCGTTCTACATTGCCACATCGTCAACTTCTCTACGTTTCTTTTTTTCCATCTTTTCCATCGAATAACAAATATTTATGGACCGCTATAAAGTCTCCTTCCCAAACGTCCACACAGTTTTTCAATTTTTCCTACAAATTCATAATTAGTACTTGGAATACATGCCGAGAATTTATCTGTGCGATTTCCATTCTATTAAGTGTGTTTTTTTTTCTTTTTGGTCACGTGTAATACATTTTCGGATTTAATCGGTATTGTTAATAACTATCCTTTCGAAAGGAAGTTTAAGGGAATGTTCTTTTCTTTCTTTCTACTCTTTGTTTATAAGTTAACTCAAAGTAATCGCTTATCTTTTGAACCGATTGAAATTATTTATCCGGTATTTTCTACATGCTCCAATCAGACTTAAACTTCTCCTAATAGCCATGTCACATTAATTGTACTTTTCCAACGAGTTATTCAAATTAATCGAAAAAATACTCTTACTGCAGCGACGACCAATTTCTACAAGGACAACCCCTGAGATCGACATTCAAATGTCGTAATCATGTAAACCAACATGCACACAGTTAGTTATTCCATAATAAGAAATCGGCTAAATTAAAATAGGATGTCTCCACAAAAGATGTTCATATTTTATTTAAACTACTGCTTACGCATAATATATCGAGTAATCGACCTTCCAGATTCCGGTAAAAAACCCATCAATTTTGTCGGTTTATATATACTTCCTAGAAGAACTCGTTTTCCATCTGGCAAGATTATTGCATGTCCAGAATACACGATCATGTATCCTGCATATTATTATATGCATCACGTCATATTGAAACAAAGACATCATGCAAGTTGTCAGCTTATTTTATATCTTTTGTTAACCGATTAATAGGAATTCGTACATTGGTATAGGGTCGGGAATGCACGAGCTGAATGAAGGTTGAAAAAACATTTGCAAAGATCAAGAATTATTTTCCATGTGCACTCTTTGTACGATTGTCTAAAAAAAATAGTGGTTCAAGAAAAAAAAAAGTAGAAAAAAGAAATGTTCTATTCGAGTTATGTATTTTCTCTAAATTTGGCTGATACATGCTCACTAAATCCATTTATAATAAGAGCATAATTATTCTCGAAACGAAAAGTCTAAAGAATTAAGAATCTTAAAGAATTTTTCAAACGTTATCTATGGATTAGATAGAATGAAATCATATTTAAATTTCAAATTAGAAGTTCAAATTTTTCAAGGACTGGTGTCTGTTCGAAAAATAGTTCCCTTTTTTTTTCTTGTGGTCGGGTCTGCCACTCGAATGACTCTAACTTGTTTATTTATTTCTGTAGTAAGCTTACTATTTTTGAATATTGTGAATGACCGATTGAATTATGATGAAGTAAAGTTTATTTTGCATTGATAAACCTAGACGGTGAATTCGTAAAATTGTGGAAAATCCTCACCAATGGTCCTAGTACCGCTAAGTGAGCGCGGCAACTCCGCTATCCTCTCCAAAACCTCGCGGCTGGTGGGGCGCAGCTCACGTTCCGCCGGCTTCGATAAGGGATTCACAGGTCCGCTGCGGTTCAGACGATCCGAGGGGCTCGCGGAGAACGGGGCGAATATTCACTCCAACCTATGCTACCCATGCTCTGATCAACTCGCATTCACACTACATCCTGATTTTCTTGTGCAAGTCTCCGCTAACCTCGACCCAATCAGCTCACCAATAAACAGTGTCCGACAATAATACGATCTTTCGACTCATAGTCATGCTCGAGCATAAAATCAAACGCCTAACGGCCGGCAACCATTTACGCTCTCGAGCAAGTCGGGAAACAATGACCATTTGCATGTGTATCTTTTATCCCACAAAGATTTCCCACTTTTCAATACTTAATTTATTTTTACAAAAAATTCATTATCGTGTTAACGATGAACGTTTTTTTACCGGTACTTCTTGTGTCGAGTAAGTATTTTTGTTTTGTTTTGTTTTTTTTTTTTCAGCGCGACTAAACTTCCGCATTTTTCTCGACATTGCTTGTTGTTGTTATATTTATCATGATACAGTTGCAGATTCCATTTAATACAAGAATTTAACTCGATGAATAATTTGCTACTCGAGTCTTGCATATTTCCTGTTTATCGTGGTTGAAATGCGGTTATTAAATAAAATCGTGACTGTAAGGCTTTTGTTAAAACTACATAGGATGCCACACAACGCGTGGAACTTTTTATTTATTTTTTCACTTGTAATCGACCTTCGTACATCCGTAATTATCTCTGGAGAATTTAAAACTTCCCTGTGTGACTGAGAAGTAATTGATTGATTGATCTTTGTTTTATTGCATGTACGTTTTGGACACCTGTTCGATTCACTTCGCCAAGTTATTCTCCCAGTCGTTATCATGCATATTTCATACGTCGACTGTTATGCTTAATGTTAAAATGAAACAAAAAAACATAAAAAATAGTGCAAAGATGAAAACCTTCTATAATTATGCGACGAATAATACCATAAGAAATTGAAATGCAAATTGAAAAAAAAATATATGTATGAATTTGAGAATAAAATGTGATGTGCCCTGAACATTATACGAAAATATATATTTAGTAATTTTTTCAACCGGCTAAATATTTTGAAACAAATAATATATTTTGGCAAACTGAACACTTTAAACTAGGCTACATTGGTTTTTATTATTTTCTTCCTGAAAATTTATAAAACCAAATTTCATGATGTGATCTAAAGTCCTAATATTTATGCGATATTCATCACTCAGTAATGTTGTATTAATTATTTTGAATGATTGATCTCCAAACTACGAATGATACGTAAAAATTAAGGATCAGAAGTCGTTTACCATGACGCACTGAGGGAAAAAATCGTTGGATCAACCACATATTTCATTACGGGGTGCCAATGACATTATATAATCATCACAATATTATAAAGTATTAAACCAATACTCTAATTTTTGATTAAACTGCACATTTATTCTGATCGAGAACACTGCGGTTGAATCAATGAAATCTTCCAATAACATCAAATGCTAATGAATTGACGACTATTTATTTCTGCGTGTGCCATTCACATTTCACAATTTCTTCATCTGACCATGAATTTCTCAAAGTCTCGATTCTCAATGATTTTCGTTAATGAAGAGAGTATAATTTTACCATGGACGGTTAAAAAGACCGGAAATTTTTCAGAAATCGAAACCCGATACGTGATTTTTTGATATATCCTTCCTCGTAATTTTTGTCTATATATTTTCATGCGTACATTCATTTCCGTTAACGGGAGAAACCAGTTTAGGAGGCCGAAATTTTGGTGTTTTTCGTGATTTTTTTTTTAACATGGAAGGAATAATCAGAATTTGTTTAAACTTGGAGAATATTTTATTCATATTTTGAAGTACACTTTGTAATTTTTTCAAGTCATTTCCGCCTTAGAAGCTGCTTTAGAAGCTGCTTTCCATGGACGACTTTTTTCAACTGGTGGGCATTCTAGCTCAAAAAGTTATTTACCAATCGTTCTGAAAATTTGTGTGAATATTCTTTATTCAATTACAATCTATATGAACCTAACAATGGGATGATATTATTATTAAATATATATTTTTTAATGCAAAAAAGGTGAAAATACATGGTATAAAAACATGACATTGTGTTCAAACACCTCAAAAACATGCAATTTTCAACTTTTTTGATCACAATTAGGTTCATATTCTTAGGAAATATGTTGTTAACGAAAAAAAAAATTGTAATGATTACAGATAAAAATTGTGACTTTAGGAATGTCCACCAGCAAAAAACTCGGATGGCGATCGTCCATGGACAGCAGCTTCTAACTCCACTATTTCCGGCGAAAATGACTTGAAAAAATTTCAAAGTGTACTTCAAAACATGGATAAAATATCCTCCAAGTTTAAACAAATTCTGATTATTCCTTCCCTGTTAAAAAAATTCACGAAAAACACCAAAATTTCAGCCTCCTAAACTGGTTTCTCCCGTTAATTACACACGATTAATATGAATTTCAAATTCGTGAATGAAGAAAATATAAACAAAAAAATTCCCACCAATGATGGAATTCTTGCAAAAAAAATCTCCCACATTGAAGAAATTTTTAAGGTATAAACAAGAAACCGGATTATATTGCACAATAGCTATGCTATTCCAAGCATGCTCAGTTTCTCAACTGGTTCAACCTATGATCCTATGCACGAAGCGCTTGCTATTAAATAACATTATATATCCATCTATAAAAAAACAACCAACCAAAATGTGTGTTATTAATGGTATTTCTCACGCATATAGTCTCATTTTGTCAAGCAAAATCCAGTTCACCATTTGGCCATTAATTGCTGTACAGCTATTATCCTCTAAAGGTTAATGATCTTTATGTTTGTTAGAAATAAGCACGAGACATGTTTGAACATAAGTTATGGAAATCAGAAAATATACCGAGCGAATATTAACGATATAATGGAAGCAGATGTCTACCTGCTGTAATATATTTGCTGCATATATGTATAAATGCCATTTCTGCATGCTCAATCAGCTTAGTCAATATCTTTGCTAATATGAATAATTTGCTAATTTATCATGAAAATTAGCGGGAAAAATGTCTCTATTAATAAAATTTCTCTTAAAAAAAAATACGTCAATTTTTATTGGTTTTTAAATAACTGATGCAGAATTTGAAGACTTCGAAAAGCATAAATTGGACTGAAAAGCAATTTTCCCCTTATTGTTAGTCATATTATAATTAAACGATAGATTTGATTGAGTTTATATTATCATGTTCAAAAAAAAATCCAAAAGACATCAATATAAGCATTATTTCGGTAATGTATAGTGGAGCTATTATTATTCATTATTATTTATCATTATAATTTTATAATTGTTTTAAAATTTAATTACTACGATTGTTTGGCTAAAAGATCCAAATCTTTGGTCATTTGAACAATGAAATATGACATTTGAATTTTCTTGTGCATCATTAAATTCTACACGTGTAAATGATTATTTGCAGCCACGTCTTGAGCCGAAAGCAATAAGAAAAAATGTCGTAAATTGTTCTCCGCGATGAGGTGAACGAGCACATAGAGTTCTCCGGAGATCAAAGTGAAAAAAAAAGAAACAATTGCCTTGAAGATGCTCGATTGATGTACACACGTCTAATTACTGTATTGTCAACTCGGTAATCATTTCCTGGAGTGGGAAAACTCTTTTTGTAACGAAAAACTAGAAAATTATTTTCGCAAAATCTTAATAATATGTGCACAAGTTCGAAGGGTCGAGATCGTTAGTGGTTTTTCATCGTTCCTCGAAAACGTTTTGCAATCGATGTTTTCATCGTACGAATGACGTGATACCATATTTTTTTTTTTCGATATGTAAACAATAATGAATAATTGTTGTTGATACCCGGGAAAACCCAGAAAAAGTTAATGAGTGATAAAAATATTCATAGAAACCCCCTTCCTTCCCTTATCTTCCCCTAAGGACGATAAAAATTTGATCGAAAACGTAACGTGGATTTGATATAATTTTATTTTGATGAGCACTCGTATTTGCTGGCGACATCATTAAAAACGTTCATAGATTGTTCTCAAATTTCCTCAAAATTCATTGATCTCTGAAATATTTTTCGAGGAAAATCAACGAAATAAAAATATATTGTGATAGTATAAAATTATTGCATCAAATTGCGGTGTTGTGACAATGTAGCAGATATGCTAATATATTTTTTTTTCTTTTTTATTTCTTGACGTCCATGCGCTACCGCTGCATTTTACGATTCTCACGCTCGAAGTCCAAAACTTTTTTTATTTAGATTGGACAAAGACCACGTTTTGAAACGTGACTCGAAATTACTTTTCATGGAAGTGCAACCCTAAAGCAATTTAATATTCTTTTATGAGGAACGATAATTATACAAAACACGTGCGGCCTGAAAAAAAAATCAAATTACCCCCTCGATACGTCTGTTCGGGTCACAAGGAAATACCAGTGTGAGGTATTCCACAAAAAAGACTTTTCCAGTTCATCGTTTATTTATATCTCAGTCACGCTCTGATATAAAAGTATATGAAACAGAATAAAAATTTTTTAGTAATGTGTCATCGTGTCGAATGTTTGACAAACTCATCCAGGTCATTCCACTGATTCATCATTAAAATGTGGCACCACGCTTTTGTACGACTGTTTTTTCACGGGGTATATGCACTCAAGAAAATATCCATTTTCGTGGCAGATTTTAAGTTTTATGACAATCTCGCCAAAAAGTTACTCATTTATTCAGAGTACAAAAACGTGGACTTGTTTTTTTTACATTCTTTCGAAATCAAACCATGTAAAAAAACGTTTTCTACACATTTTCAGTGAATTTGATAGGTTATTAATCTACAGAAATGAGTTTGTATTAATTATTCAAAAATTCCCGCGATTAATCGAACACTGAAGTATTTGAACTCCAAGGAGTTGAACTCCTTGATGGAGACACCGTATATGTAAGCCAAGTCATTATCGTAATTTCTCATGACAATCACATGACTATTTCGGAATATTTTCTGCTTCACAAAATTTCGTTATTGTGGATATGGTAATTGCTTGCCTTTCTTTTGGTTTAACAAGTGTCGTTTAGTTCTTTCTCGTGCTGCACCGAGATTGACTTGTTTCATTTCCTTCTATTTGAATTTATTGATGTTGAAGTATTTGATTAAATCAAACGATGATCGTTGGAGTTTTGGATTTCTCGTTTTCGACTATAATTCTACATATCAAATTTCATCATAGTTTGCCGAAAATAACGATTTAATAAAATTGTGTACTGATCTAAAAGGCTAATCGATCGACTACGTACTTTATCATAATATGAAACTTCAATCTACTGTTTTATTAAAGGGAATTTCGAGCGATTGAAAGGGCGATTGAATATTATTGTTGTTCATAAAGATCTCAACTCGACCTAATTCATGTGAAGTCTGAAGGAGCCACACGTAACTTCCTGAACGATATTGTTTGAAAAATTTCATGCGTATTTATTTTCGGAATGGAGATAATGTGTCGAGATTAATTATTCCAATGTTTAAAAATAGTTTTGAATTCTTAAAATCAAACAGTTTTTTTTATCACTTACTGGGTTAAAAAAAATTAATACGAAAATGATGCAGCAGATTTTCTACTCAAAAATATTTCCTATCATAAATGCTTTTTCCTCTAGAAACAAGGAAATACGATGGCTATAATGAAAAACATTTATTCGAATATCGTCGGTGATACTGCAATACTGCGTAACTATATAGGAAACACCGTGTAACGGCCGCGGTTTTGCACTAACAACGACGATATATATTAACGACATAACATTGTCGTTGGGCTCCCCAACTGTGCGACGATTTCTTCGACGCTGATTCATTTATGATGAAGCATTAAAAACGAAATTAAAAATCATTTTGGATCTCTTAAAATAAACTTATATAAGAAAAAGAAGAAATATATATATATATATATATACTTTTACTAATATTTTGACCGCACCTACTTACGGATATTCCCACACGAACCTGTTCGGGGTTTCGTCATGTGTACAAAGTACGAGGACCCTCGAGATGTCACAGATTACCGCAAACGTACTTTTATCGAAACCTAAAATGAATATTATATTTGGTAATTCCAGAACCGTGAAATTCAGTCATTGACGTCTGCAGAATGAATTGACGCTCGATCGGTGTTTTCTCATAACAAACTAATGAAAAATGAAATATAATTTAAGAGCATGCATCAACAGCGATGATCCGTCTATCTCACGCTCATATACCTGCCACCCTGTATCTTTCCCATACTCGTGACGGATTACCGCAACTGCATGATCTATGATACGCGAATGAAAAAAAGGTGAAATTTATTTGACTGTATGCGTTTTAATTGTTTATTATAATTTCTCGCGCAGAAAAAAATAGTCTCGGTAGGACGCCCAGCGAGAATCCTGGCAAGCTATCCCGACAAGAGTTCCGTAAGAATCCCGCATAGGCACGTTTCCGGGACTCTTCCAAGTTCCAAGAACGGGTTCAGCGTTCCAAAGTCTCGCCGTGACTCTTTCCGATACTTTTTCAAATTCTTTTTCAACAGTCTCGCTGGGACTCTTTCCGAGACTCCTAAATTCTTTTCGAGAGTCTCGCCGAGACCCTTTTTGATACGTTTATCTAGCCATGAATCTCGGATAGAAAAATTCATAATGACGCGATTTTTTGGGAATCGCTGCGATATTGTGCATAGTCGATATACAATTTTAAGATTAAGAGATCGAAAAAATATCGGATGATTCGAAGCAAGACAAAATGTTGGTATCGATCGGAATAAGATCATACAATGCGATCAGTGACGCGATGTTTTATGTCGAGTTAAAATTAGGATTTTAACTATTTAATTAGGACTAGACTATATAAGAATCGGGCAGGCTATAGGAGGACGCGAACGAGAAAGGCTCGATACCGCCTACCGGCTAAAAAAACAAAATTTTGCGGAGCTTCCAATTTTACTCTACAGGTGGCCTTCTTTCGCGTTCACGGATAATCCGCCCGATTTCTATATAGTCTCGTCGGGATTTCGACTCAATATTATCAAATCGCAGGCTATGGTCTGCTCCCAAAGACCTAAAGACCCAAAGAAGTTTTCAAAACTATCGATACTATCGAAACCACGGACTATCGATGTTTAACGAACACTATTACCAATGCACTTTGTCTTGCTTTAAGGCCTTGAAATAATACAAAAAAGTTTTGTCTCATCCAATGTCATTTGGTATCACTATCAATTTATCTATCAATATGAAGAGAAAAAAATATCTTGGACACTCTTGGAAAGAATTTTAGGAAACCCTCGAAAAAAATTTTGGAAAATTTCAAGAAGTCTCGGCGAGACTCTTGAAAAGAATTTCGGAATATGTCGGAAAAAATCTCGGCGAGACTTTCAGAGTTTTCAACAGTATCGCAAAGAGTCTTAGCGGGACTCGGAAAAAGTATCGGAAAGAGTCTCGGCAACATTTTAGAACGTTGACCTAAGAGTCTCTTGTCGAAATAGCTTGCCAGGATTCTCGCCGAGCATCCTGCTGAGACCAATTTTTTCTGCACCGGTTGTTAGACTGTTAAACACACACTTTTCTTGGATCACTAAAGAAATACATATAAGATACATATACGTTGCTACACTATAAAAAATTTAAGTTAGTTCGAATCATATCATAGTTTTTGTCCGTCTTTCTCTCACTCGTTTGTTGTTCCTCAAAGATGGGCATCTTGGTATACCTGGTCGTACCCATAAATATTTCAAGCGAACTCAGCCTCACTCACCATTGAAATGCGACCAGTATATAATCATTATTACAAGCAATAATTCTCTTGACTAAAAAAAATGTCATGTGCAACAGCGCATCACAATGTCTGACTCAGTATGAATTTTCTACTGTGGCTTGCTTCCAATTTGAATCTCAGATAATTGCGGACTTGTACGCGATCACCCAATTACGCCGGCAATTATTATTACCGTAGCTTTTTTACACTGTTTTCCATGTTATATCGCTAAGCATGGGGCGTTTTGGGAGGCTGATTACTTTTGAGATTGTTTTAAAAATTTAATTTCTTGATAGCGTCTTAAAGCATCGCTAAAACACAGACGAGATTTGAATTAGTCATCGAATATAATCCATGAAAACATATAGACCTTTGCTTTGATAAAAAGAAAAAAAGAATTCTTAAAAAGAAAAAGATAAAAAGAACAGAAAAAAATTATTTGTATAACTTTGCATTATTTTTTTGTACTATTGCATTTTATATCGATTGATTTATAATTCCAAGGGAAGCTTCTCAATAATAATGCGAATTTCGTTCTTTGTCCACGAAGACAAAGTATACCCCTGCATATATGTACAATCGATTATGCAATTATGTTATTTTTCTATCGTGTCATGTACGTCTACCAACAGGTTCATTAAATTGACGCACTACTTGTGTTTTCCGGGTATTTCATATATCTGTCTCTTTTTTATAATAATAAAATGTTAAGACCTTGACTTCTGATGCTCGAAATGACGTTTTAATAAATCAGGAAAATGCATGAGTATATGTGAGGCACATTAAAAACGAGTCAACACAGCCGAGCCAGGGATATCCCCATGCTCGAGTTTTCTTTTTCCAATTAACCGGTTGAGTGGTAGACAATTTTTCAGTTTTCTGGCCAAAAGTGGTACGTTGCAGTTCTTTACTAAAATATATACGAATATGTTTTCTAGGAGTTTGTTTGGGCCGCTGAATCCATTCCCAGGGTCGGTTTTGATATAGCACCCCACCGGGGGTGAGAAGATAAGGGTAGAGGGTGCATTTGCGCAGATTATCGGAACAAGATTTTACAAGAATTCCAGATTTACAATAAATAATTTTCAAAGAGTTCCAACCTTATTAGGTGAAAACCCAATTCGACCATCACCCTCCAGGGGGTGAAAATCAGAGGTGGGGGTGAGGCGCATGCAAGTTCGTCTAATTTGCTCGAGAATTATATCGTGACCGTTTTGGCACAAAAACTGTAAAAAAGGCCACCCCTAAACCCGCCCCTAATTCGCCACCCTTACATTTTTTTGAAAATATGACAGAATATTTGTGTAGAGCGACCTCGAAAATGGTTATATATCAAATTGTGTGCAAATCGGTTGACATTTGAGCGAGTAATTCAAATTTGTACATATATGATCCATTACCACTGCGGGTACATTTTTTTTTGTACATATATGATCCATTACCACTCAACCGGTTAACAGATGTTACTTGAATAAAAAAAAATTTGTCTCAAATATTTAAAAATCAAACTAAAGTGAATACCTGAATTCGATAACTGCCTTTGTTAAGGGGACCGTATGGTCTAGAAATTTGAAAAAATCGATTTTTTTTTTTTTCGATATGTCGAAAGTATAGTATCTCAAGAATATACTGTGAAATTTTCATGCGGAAATTCTCAATATTACAGCTTCTACAGCCCATAACGCAGGTAGAGAGCGGTCCGCGACACGAAAACGTTCAAAGCCTTATTGGACACAAAGCCTTACGGGGATGATTTTTTAGTTTGCAAAAAAGAATGTGTTTTGCATGTTAAAAAACGTTTGTACAAACGTGCTGTTGATGCGAAAAAAAAACATGCACAAATAAAGAAAGCAACAAAGAAATTGACAGAAAAAGAAGAGGGAAAAAAGACACAGCGGAAATCGATAAATAAAACACCGAAGCGTCAACAATTGACGAATAAATTATTGCAAGAGCTGTCAACTTATTACGGTCTAGCAATTAGACGTAATTCAGATTCGACTGAAGGGATGAGAAGTGAAATATGGGCAGCATATTATCACAAAATTTCAACAGATGAAAATCCGCAACACTCGTACTGTCCTCCAGGTTCCGAATCGTGGTGCAAGTGGCGTCAAAGTGAGGCTGCAGGTACTTTAGACACCTACGAGCACCCACCTGCTCTGTGCGATGAAGCACAAGAGATATTAAAACCAATTTATGAAGAATTGACAGCAGAGACTTTATTGGAAAGGTGTATTGGCAGTAATACGCAGAACAATAACGAAAGTTTCAATGCTTGCGTGTGGCACCTTGCGCCGAAACATCTGTTTGCCGGAAAAAAAATCATTGATATTGCCACTCACATTTCCGCTTGCATATTCAATGAAGGATTTGCATCCCTATTGAAAATAATGGAGACCATGGGCATAACAATCGGGCCACAAGCGGAGCAACTAGCGCAAAACCGAGACGAGCTGCGAGTATCGAGCGCCAACCGTAGGAGCACGGACAACTCCAAAGAGGCTCGGACAGCTCGAAGAAATGAAAGGAGTGAGGAAATCTTGAATTATGAACGTTCCGAAGGAATCCTATATGGTGCCGGAATCGCGGATTAACTGTAAGTATTCAAAATTTGCTCAATTTTTGAAAATATCTGTACCTCAAACTTTAAACTCATTTATCTCGAAACGACTTTTTTCGGCACTGCGCAGGTGAAAACAAAAAAACTATTCAACCGAATCACTTGAAATTTGGATATGTTGTTCACAACATGTATGGCTATCGTCGGAACTACAATCATAATTTTATTTAAATAATTTCTTATTGTTTATACTAAAAAACTAGTGAAAAAAAAACCCGATTTTACGAATTTTTTTTCAAAAGCGCGCCATTTTGTCAATTTTTAATTTTTTCGATTTGTTCTAGTCCCGACCATAACTGCACTCTTTCTGATTAAGAATCTTCTTGAATTTTGTGTTTCAGATGAGTAGAAGTCTCGGATCGATCTTCACCGTCCGGGTCGGATTTTTCGAGAGGGTCGTCTTCAATGCCAATTATATGATAATAAACACTGTTTTTAAAATTAAAAAAAATTTTTTTTGTATACTTAATAAAGGTAGTAATAAACCCGAAAAGTTAAAACATCGATTTTTAAATTTTTTAAGGCAAAAAAAAAATCGTGAAAATAGGTGAAATTTTCGTGCTCTAGACCATACGGTCCCCTTAATTTGATATATCAAAGCACGCCAGGATGGTAACAAGATTTGAAAACTAATCAATTTTTCCTCTACTTCCACGAATATATACGTAGCAATAACTTTTACGATAAACATTTAGGCTAACAGTGCTGATTAATAATGAACATTTTTTCTCAATTACACGTAAGCAGATATGAAAAAATATATAATTCTTACGTCATTACACTCCACAAAGTGGGAAAGTGAAAAATGACCCCACTGCAGGCATTTAAAGGATACAAAGAAAAGTGATATCGTTGTAACAATTTTTTTTTACTGAACATGATAACGAACAGAAAAAAAATATAGCCACTTTGGGTTAAAATAACCATATTTAACTGCCGAAAAAAGGAAGCTGAAAAAGAGCACAATACATTTAATAATAATGACACTCAAAGTATTTTTAAGAAAGAAAAACTCAATCTTTTTTACATACTATAAAATTATTTTTACTTCCTGTTTACAAAATATCTGACATCACTGAAAATCACGGTGTAAACAATATCGTCCAAAAATAGCATGTGTGTCACCGTCACATTATGTTGACAGCCAATACTTCAATGAACAAAAAAGTTGGTTGCACTTTATGACAGTTGTGTTTAAATACGCTTTTTGTAAAAGAGAGTCACAGTCGAAACCTAAAGTACGAATATTTTGTACGCAACTTGCATGGCCAAAATATTGTTATCTTGTAAAACTGTATAATCGGCTTCGTATACAGCTAAGACTTAAATGCAAATCGACAATTGAAAGAAAAACAAACAATACTACGATATGGCTTTTAACTAAACAACGTTAAGATGGAGAACCTCGGGCATGTATGTGCGTGTTGATAAAAGCACAATTATATTAAAGAGATCTAGGTGCTACAGGGACGAAGGCCACGGTCTCCTGTACAACGGCGTGGTCCCAAGTTTGTGACGGGAACCGCGAGAAATCTCCCACTCTTTCGTTCCGATCGTGGGCTCTCCATATACACATCGAGTTCGCTCAGACGATCATCCGGGCCCCACTTGCGGAAAGCCACTTAAAGCCACGGGTATCACGACTCTTCTGACTATTCCGTCAGCAGCATCGGTCAGTGGACCCCCGGACACGGATATCTCATACAAGAATACAAAATTAAACCAAGAATAGTCCAAAAAATTGTCCGGTAATCTTTCACAAAAGATCATCACATTGTACGGATTGTCTTGAATAATAACATTTCTTTTTTAATTAAAAAAAAAAAAACGTGAAGTGAGAACCAAAAATTTTGATAAGGACATTGAGAACTCGGTCTTTCTTAACTATAGTTGCGATACAAGACGCGTTAATTGGTGTTATCCACGTTATCACGAAATCGTGAAAGTTTATTCAATAAAACAAGATTACAGTTCGCGAAAGAGGATAAAATGTAAAGAGAATCGGAGTCAATAAAAGTGACAGAAATTCTCTGAGTGCATCGTATGAAACGCACGTTCGGGGACAGCATGGTCACGTTTTGGCGATCAGTCCATGCGAATATGTGATCAACCGCAGAAACATATACATATATATGCAAATTTACACATATACATCAATGTACGAATATGCATATATATACGAATGTTTATCGGTGGATTAATAACGAGGGAAATAAAAATAAATAAAAACGAAGGAGTTATAGAAAGGAGGTTGAAAGTGATGTCCCGTTGGCTCATTGTGGTGCTCGACGTTTCGAACGAATGATACATCGAGAAAAAAGGAGAATACCCAAGAAGTTAACGAATGGGTATATTCACTGGAGATTAAGAGAGGAAAAAACAGCCGCAACGCTTGTAGACGAGGAATCTCACGGCGGTGACCAAGACCATCATCGGGCACGAGATACCACACGATGAAGTCTTTCAAAGTGGAACTTTGAGAGAAAGGTGACGGAAAAGAGAGACCGCTCCAAGGAGCCGCGTGTGTACGCTCTTAAGAGGATTCTCCTGCTACTGAAAGAAGACTCTTCGGTCGTGGTCGTCTTCTCTGCTATAGAATTGTCAGTTTATCCACTTTTAATTACATCAAGATCGTGAACTAACCATCAACAAGTACGTACGTTTTCTTCAGGTCATTTTTTTATAAATTGCTATAACGATCGTCAATCTAATTTCTGATCGTAGAATATCAAATAATTGAACCTAACGTGCGAGTATATGAAAGTCCATTGAGAAATAGGGAGAAAATCGTTCATCTAGTAGGATAAATATCACGAATTTTTATTCCACGGTCTGAATATCACGTTCGAAAGGAAGTAAGATGCAAGTGACGACTTTTTCCTTCGTTAACAACATTTTTTCGTATATCTTACTCCGTTCCAATCTATTCCGTTTGTTTATTTATTCGCTATTGAAGATCTTTATTCGTGTCTAAGATGCGAATGAGAAACGTTTACTCGGGGAAATTGGAGTATATCGGAAAGCGCATACAGGCTCGCCGGTTCCGAACGCATCTCGTTTACCGCTCGCGTGTATATGTATACAGACCATTCCATGCCACTTTAACTACAAAAAAAAAATACTCAAGTCCGAAAAAAACATTCGAAACTTGAGTCTTTAAAATAAGAAGTATCAATTTTTTAAATAAATCCTATTGGAAATGACGGGACTCAGTCGTATTTTTTATTTCATTGAGCAGCGATATTTCAAAACTTTTCTTGGCCGTGTAGAAAAAAGTTAACTCGACATTTTTATTTAAATGTTTACGAGCGGACAATGCGAATATACAATGTTTTTAGTTGAATTTGAAACCTTGTTAATCATTAGATACTCGATGACTAAAAAAGAAACTTCTGAACAACATTTTTACTACAAAAAATTACAAGGAGGTCGAGAGTCGTTAACGATTATCAATTGTATTTTAACTGCAAAAGGCATCAGCACTTAAAAGTAATGCTTCTGTTATTTCATACATGACACGATTTCTTATACAAAGTATAATACTATATATGGGGCATTCTATTCTTTGATTTGGCTGAAAATTTTATATGTTGTATGACCCATTAAAAGAAGCTCTCTTGATTTTTTTCAGATTTTTTTGTTCATACACTTGTGAAATATGATTTTTTTTCAAAATTCGATATTTTTTTCTTCAACTCCCGCCTCGACGGCTTCGGGTTCAAATCCCGTCCAAGATACTTTTTTTTATTTATTTTTTTTTCAAATTATTATTGAAATTTATAATTCATGAATAAAAAATTACAAAAAATTTGAAAAAATAACTTACGCGCTTTTATTGATCAAAACTCACAAATTCAATGTCAAATTTTTTTCTTTCTAATCTCTTGCAATTTTTTTAATTTTTTAAAATAATTTAGCCGTAATTTAAACATTGGCATACAATAATCCGCCTACTCACCTGAAAATTAAAAATCTGATGAAATATTTTCGTGGAAATAGTCAGAAACACTTCAAAAAAATTTTTAACCGCGTCATAAGAATTTTATACCTGTAGGATCGTTGGGGCGTTGACGCGCCAAAACCTGTAGACGGCCTGCAAACATTGGCGTTTTTCTATTCATTCTGGTCCATTTTTTATAATGATTATCACCCGTCAGAGTGTACTCGAGAATATTCAAAAGACATTGATTGAAGAAATTTTTAATTAATAAAACAGATTTTTAATTACTATATTCCTTGGTAATTTTTTAAAATATTCCCTGCCTCATCGAAAGAGATATTGAAAAATAAAAAAAAAATATCAAATGACGAAAAAAAAAATTTAATTCAATTACGGCTAATTTATTTTAAAAAATTAAAAAAATTGCAAGAGGTTAGAAAGAACAAAATTTGACATTGAATTTGTGAGTTTTGATCAATAAAAGCGCGTAAATTATTTTTTCAAATTTTTTGTAATTTTTTATTCATGAATTATAAATTTCAATAATAATTTGAAACAAAAAAAATGAAAAAAAAAATATCTTGGACGGGATTTGAACCCGGAGCCGTCGAGGCGGGAGTCTAGCTCGCTTGCCTCTAGGCTACTCGCCTAATGTTAATAGGTTATAAATTTTATGGTACGTAAGTGGGCTCCCAACTTTGACCGGCGATTTCTCAAAAACGAAACCAAGTTGGCATCTACAATTTTGGGGTTTGGTTGATACCCACCCACACTATAAGCACGCGGAGTGGGAGCCCGTAACTCGACGCACATCCCGCGATGAATCATCGTTAGTTCCAAAAAAATGTTTATTTTTTTTTTAGTCAATTCGTACCAAATAGGACTTTTTTAATATTAGAAATGTTGGTGTGAATCAAAATATCAAAAAAATAATTCGATTTGGTTCAAATTGAAAAAAAATGAAATTTTTTTTCAAAATAAGAAAAAAATATAAGGAAAAATCTGCCCGCGATGAAATTCAAAAATCATATAATTGGTCAAAGTTTTTTTGTGAATTTTTTGAAAAAAATTAAAAAGGGCAAACATCTTAACCCTTTTGCAGTGATGTACCCCTATAAGGGCACTAAAAAGTCGTGCGACTTTTGTGTCATGACCCCTGCAGAGGCATCTAAAAAAAAACATATCTCTATTGTACTGATTTGATTGATTTTTGGTACTCCAAGGTTTTTGAGGTCGCTGAATCCGAATCTGAAGTCAGATTTCCAAAATTCAAGATGGCGGATCGAAAACACAAAATTTTATTTTTTTGAAATTAAAACTGACATCCAGAGGTTTTTGGGGTTTCTGAATTTGAATCTGCACTCAGATTTTTAAAATTCGAAATGGCGGATCTAATATGGTGGATTGAAAAAACAAAATTTCATTTTTTTGAAATGAAAGCTGACAATAAAGGTTTTTGGGGTCGCTGAATCCGAATCTGGACTCAGATTTTTTAAATTCAAAATGGCGAATCCAATATGGTGGATCAAAAAAACAAAATTTCATTTGTTTTAAATGAAAGCTAACAATCAAGGGTTTTTGGGGTCTCTGAATCTGAATCTGGTCAGATTATTTTTATTCAAAATGACGGATCCAATATGGCGGATCAAAAAACAATATTTTATTTTTTTGAAATGAAATCTGACACTCAGGCATTTTTGGGGCCGCTGAACCCAAATTTGAAATCAAATTATGGGAATTCAAAATGGCGGATCCAATGCGGTAGATCAAAAACAAAATTTCATTTTTTTGGAATATACGATGATACTCGGAGGTTTTTGGGGTTGCTTAACCCCAATCTCATGCCGGATTTTAGAATTTCAAAATGCTGGATCCAATATGGCGGATCAATTTTTTTTTTCTTTTTTTTGTGGATATTGTAATGGTGCGATTTATGCAACACGCCGTTAAGCGTGAACTCGAGCTATTTAATAATAAAAGTATCAAATCGTTAGGATATGGTGTCAAATCTTACCTCAAACTACAAAAGATACAAATTTCTGTAGAAATCCAACTATTTTTCGAATTCCCATCCACCATATTGCAACATATATGCGTCATAATGAAAAAATCGATGAAAACCGGTTGTTGATGAAGAGATTGTAATAAAATTTGAATTCTCTGAGTTTTTGGGGTCGCTGAATTCAAATAACATATTAAAATTATTAAATAAGAAAAGGCGGAGCCACTATGGTTGCCGGAAATCTTTAGAATAAACAGATTAGAACGAAACGTAGAAATTCAAAATGATTCAAAATGCAGACCCAAAACATATTGGATCCGTCATTTTGAATTTCGAAAATTTGACATTAGATTTGAATTCAGCGATCCCAAAAACCCGCGAGTGTCAGCTTTCATTACGAAAAAATAATATTTGGATTATTGGATCCGCCATATTGAATCGGCCATTTTGAATTTCCAAAATTTGACATCAAATTTGGATTTAGCAACCCCAAAAACCCTCGAATATCAACTTTCGATTCGAAAAAATAATATTTGGATTTTTGGATCCGCCATATTGAATCGGCCATTTTCAATTTCCAAAATATGACATCAGATTTGGATTCAGCGATCCCAAAAACCTACTTACCAAAATGTTGGTGTATTAAAAAAAAAAAAATATCCAACACCGTTTTGACACGAAAAATTCTTTTTCACCTCACTGCGAAAGGGTTAAAACCAATGTTTTTTGCTTTAAATTGAGAAAAAATATGGAATACAAATATTAATCATTCTTTCGTATTTTTTTTAATAGTACAGTAAAAAACCAACCTTTCTAAAAAAAAAGTTCGATTTGGTTGATTTTTCAAAGAGTCACAGTCATTTGTTGAAAAAAAACATCGAATTTTGACGAAAAATCATGTCACAAGTGTATGAATAAAAAAATCTGAAAAAAATCAAGAGAACTTCCTTCAATGGGTCATACAGCATATAAAATTTGCAGCCAAATCAAAGAATGGAAGGGTCTGACGTAGGTTGATTTGGCGTGGAATGCCTCATATACCTGGCGCTACACTTTTCCAGTTCAATGTCTTTACACTAAGATGACATAAATATACTTTCGAGTACACTCTCCTATTTTTAAGGTGCGACAAAAAATGCATATGATAAATAGCTTTGAACTAGATTCAAGGATACTAAATATTACGATTGGTCGTTTCAGGAATACTTTAAAGAAGATTTTTTTTAAATAAGAAGATTTCTATCTTATGCAAACTACCGAACTCAATTTTTTCGAGATGCTACTGGCTATTAAAAAAGAAATCTGAAAAATATATATTCATTATTCATCAAATCAATCGTCACCCGTCTTCTTTTTACAACGGAATTCATGGCATCCACTTGCCATGAATTGCTTTGCACTATATATTAGTATTATAGTATAGTAATTTATAATTGAAATAAGGCTTATTATTAGTCAAAAGGTGCAACCCGTCTAAGATGCGCTAACTTAAGCTGCATATAGGTAGTGCATAATAGCTGCATGCATGGTTCGACCTATCCATTTACTGTGTGAACGTGAATACAATCATTGCGAAGTTTAATGATCAAATACTGTGCAAGATCACGTTCAATCTTTCGATGTCGACGATTAAATTCCTCCCTAGACATTCACAGATATATATCTCGATTAAATGTTATATGTATATGGATTACAGTATCAACATAGGATAAACACAGGGCATGGGGTATTAACCCATGATTGAGCATGAAAAAATCGAGCATAGCCTTCAATACTGAAAAAATACCATTTGTACGCACCGCCCATAGGATTGGTAAATATTTCTCGCGAAATCGTGTCTCGAGAATCGCGCACAACTTTTCCCAACATCAATAACACTCGTTAACTGACGAACGCGCTATAGAATTCATATTTCGTATGGGGCTCGTGAAAAAGAACGAACCTATTAATTCAACTGTAATTTATTGAGCAAATACATAATTTTATATTATACCCACACGTATTCGGGCTCCCGAAATCCAAGTTCTCCTATTAAGCAAAGATGCAGTTTTATACGATCGTGCAAGAGACGTTGAAATATGTATTCAAATGTCAATTTGACCAGGTGTATTAGAATTTTTTATCAGAAAATTACGTACGTGTTGAAAATCTACTGAACTCTGATAACTGACGAGTTTAATGAAATCTTTTGAAATGTGCTAAAAGTAGAATTCGTTTGAAATTGAAAACGAAAATAAAGTAAATATGAGCTTGCTGTATAGACAGGAATTAAATATAGTGACAAATTATGTGCAAACAGATGTTATTGACCGAGGTATTACTTCTTACACAGATAAATATTTTAAAAAACCTTTCATATTTTAAAAGTTGGAAATACAAGAAAGGATGTTTTTTTAACACCAGATAACGGGCCACGCTATGTTGATATCCATTTTGTGAAGAAAGAAAGTAAAGAAAAGAGACTTTGCGACTCGAAGAACGAAATAGCGAGTGAATTATAAAAGAGTACAGAAATTTTGTGGTCTTTTCGTATCTTATTTGACACAAGGACGACGAAGGTGAACCACGTCCTCGCGAAACTGGCCTCTCTCAATGAGAATTCCTTGTTGTCTGAAAGTCCAAGGACACTGAGTATACATTTACGTTGCACTGAAAACAAGATTCTAGCGAGCGACAAAAACCGAGGTCCCGTAGAGCAATCAGAGAGGCTTGGTACTGCGGGATCTTTGTTTCTCGGTTTGGCTGTTTCGACTCTCAGGTCCCGCGTTCGACAACTCAAACACTCCAATAACACCGACTGTTTTCACAAAATTTGATACACGCAATTGGTGTCAACCAGTCACAGAATTGTTCTTGATTGACAGTTCACGTGCACTCATTTATGTTGGATCAACCGAATTTTCTCCTAAATAATTTGGTCATTTAAAGCTTCAGATTTTCAGAAAGTAAATCTCTCCATATGCAATATGATTTGGACTTGATATTGATGATGCAAATGAATTTTCATAGATGTAAATGCCATCCCACATGCCAGAAATAAGGTCGTAGTACCATTTATTTAACGACGAATTTCCTTGTCTCCGTTCGTGCGTTCAGAATATTTTATTCTATCGGAGCAGTACAGTCACACGACAGAATATAGCTGTTTCATAGAATAATTAAAATTTCAAAATAAAGACTTGTAAGCTTGCTTTTTCGAAAATTGTACTTGAGTTACTTTAAAAGGCTTGATCTGGGAGTGAAAATACTTGGGTGCAGATTGAAATTCAGAACAGGATGAACTATAATGCAAGAAAATTTAGCCATTGGAATCTCTTCGAAAATCGATGATAATGGGATGATAAAATGAAACTTGTTAAATATTAAGTTAAATATAAGTTAAATGTTAAATGTTAACTTATTAAATATTAAGTTAAATATTAAGTTAAATGAAACTTGTTAAATATTAAGAAGTTAAATATTTTTTAAATTATATTATTTGCATATTGCTAATTATACTACGACGTCTCGTTCTCGATGATTACTGGCAGTAGCGTTAGTTATGCTCAGATCCACAACGTTTAGACTTTTTGGATTTCCGCTTTTGGCGATGTCTGCGTTATTCCGTCGTTTGTTTCCGTGTCGCTTTTTTTTCTCCTCATATCGTTTCGTTGGGCTCATCAATTCACACATGAAAAATTAACGTCGTACAATAATTTGTTAAACAAATTACTTAATCACGTAAACAATGGGAACGGAAAAAAAGAGGAAACGCATTCTCGATCCTCTTCAAGGGAGTGGAAAAGAACGAATAAAATAGAATTGCAGAAAATTCAAGATCAATTGAATAGTCTAACTAAGTTGGTTAACGGCATCATTTGTCAGAAGCTCGAGGAAAATCAACTAAAGGAATTTTCAGGTAAAGTAAAGAGATTTTATTCTGTTTTTTTCCATACGAAAAGCAGAAAGCAGGTTCCAAACGAGCCTCGCCACCCAAAAAGGGAAACAAAACAATAAGTTCGATAAGCTCCATACGAGTGCATAGGATAACCTAAATTATTGGGTTGGCAACTAAGCGTTGACTCACTTTTTTCAAATCTCCCTTTTTTATTCTAGAACATTCTAGAAAGTTTCCATAACTGGTAATTGCTAGAATGTTCTAGAAGCTTTCGTACGGTGAGTATAAAAGCCCGGCTGCGGACGTCCGCGCGAGTCTAATTCTCGACATGGACGAGCGCGCTATTCGAGGTGTAATATATTACAAGTTTCGGCGTGGCAGCAATACGAGGCAGGCAACCACCAATATCAACGTTGCTCTCGGAGAGGCCACCGTAACACAATCGACAGTGAGCCGCTGGTTCCGTCGCTTCGCTTTCGGAGATACGAGCCTGGAAGATCGAGAGCGCTCCGGTCGACCTATTGAATTGAAAGACGACGCCATATCAAAAGAGCTGACGAAGCACCCAAATGCTATCACTCGGGAATTGGCGCGGGCACTCGGCTAGTCATACAGCGATCGAGAACCGGCTGCATACACTCGGCTATCGGCGAGTGCTGGCGAGATGGACACCTCATCAGTTGAGCGATGCTAATCGGGCTGCCCGAGTGTCCATCTGCCAGTCGTTGCTCCTGCAGCCGAAACGCAAGGAATTTCTTGGCAGTTTAGTGACTGGAGACGAGAGTTACATCCTCTACGAAAACAATGAACGGAAGGCCTATTGACTGCCGCGCGAAATAGAACCGCCAGCTCAGCCCAAACCAGAGACCCACGGAGGAAAGGTTTTGCTGTGTTGCTGGTGGGATGCACGCGGAATGATATATTACGAACTGCTCCCTGGACAACAGACGGTGACCGCCAACGTATATGTCGAGCAGCTTCGCAAATTGGCTGCTGCAATGCGAGCAAAGAGGAGAAGAGTGACAAAGGTGCACTTATTGCACGACAACGCTCGGCCTCACGTTCCTTCAATCACCCGCCAGCTACTGGAAGAGTTTGGTTGAACCACGGTTCCACACCCGCCGTATTCTCTGGACTTGCCACCTTCGGATTATCACCTGTTCCGAGGCCTTAAAACTTTCCTGCGTGATCAATGCTTCAGAGACTTCGACCATGTCGAAAACGTAATCTCGGAATTTTTCGAGCAGCAACCCGCTAAGTTTTGGGAGCACGGCATTCAGTCCTTGTCCATTAGATGGACGCCAGTCATAGACACGGCTGATGATTATATTGTAGATTGACATGTTTAAATAAAGAACAAAATTATAAATATATCTGTGTGTCTGAAGTGAGTCAGAACTTAGTTGCCAACCCAATAAAAAAAAAAAACTGTCAACTCGTGGCAATTCCAATAAGGAAAATGGTTGCTTTTTCAGAAGATGAATCCAATAAGGAAAACGTCAGTGAAATGCCTAATGCAGGAAATGAATCGCTTAATGATATGAGCAGAGAAAAGGACAAAGAACCTACGAATGAAAATATCGTAGACGAAGAGATTCTTCACCTCTTGGGGGAGGATCCGAATGCGATCCAAAGAGAGGCAATAAATTTGCATCCAGAAATAAAAAATCGCTGGCAAAATTGGATGAAGGAAAGGTTATCCAAAGAGAATAGAGAGAGTTTAACCAAAAAATACCATCGTAAAGGAGAGTTGTATGCAGAACCTCCAAAAATCAATTTAGAAATTATTCCAGCAATGACAGATATCACTAACAAGAGAGACGAACATCTTGGTCAAACGCAGGAATGCGTGGGTATAGCTATCATATCGCTTGGAGCAGCTGTGTCTCTCTTGCTCAACGACTTTGAAGATGGCTTAGATCAGATGAAATTCAGAGTTTTTATGCGATGCGGGAAACTTGTAGACGGATGTATTCCATCAACAGTCTGTAGCAAGAAAATCGTTCATTACACCGGTAATAAAAAAGAGTGTAAAACCAATAGTAGAGGCAACTCATTCAGATGAATGGCTCTACGGACTGAAATTAGAGGACAAATAAAGGAGGCTAAAGCTATTGAAACAGTATGTCAGAGTCTCAAAGCTCAGGATAAAAAATGCCATCAGAAAATTCAAACTCAGAGAAACTGGAAGGGCCCATCTGCCCAGTACAGACAGACGGGCGAATGCCAGAGGAAACAATTCATTCGTTTCAAGCAAAGGATACCATATCGGTCAGCTCGATTGAATCGGGAAAAGAGTCGATCGATAAAAGAGCAGTCAAAGAGGTGGAAAAAGTAAGAAAAATAGCAGGAAGACTGAGTTTGTTCAGGGATGAATGGAGAAAGATCTCGACGGATCAGTTTATTTCAGACTGTATGAAGGGATTTAAAATTCCATTTAAAGAAACTTCATACCAACATCGCTCTCCGTAACAGCAAAAATGAAAAAAGGGAGAATTAGAATTACTAGAAAAAGAAATTATACAGCTATTAAAGAAGGGCACGATAAAAAAAATGCAAGGAATACGCTGGAAAGCTTATATCACCAATTTTTTTAGTACCGAAACGTGACGGTTCAAATCGATTTATATTACATTTGAAAAAACTAAACAAATTTATAGAAACTCCTCGTTGTAAAATGGAAGACCTTAGATCAGTAAAAAATCTAATTAACCCCAAGGCATTCATGGTCTCACTTGACCTTAACGACGCTTATTTTTTAGTGTCCATACAAGAAGGAGATAGAAAATACTTGCGATTTACCTTTAAAGATGAAATATTTCAATTTAGATGTCTACCATCTGGTTTATGTATAAGTTCGTACGTGTTCACCAAAATTATGAAGCCAGTAGTAAATGCTCTGAGAAGCAAAGGGTTTCTATCAACAATATATTTAGATGATATATTGTTCATAAGAAAGAATTCTCAAAGCTGTAATAAAAATGTCCCCGAATCAAAGGATTTACTGGAGAAACTTGGGTTTGTTATAAATTATAGAATAAGTTCCATAACTTCATCACAAAGATGCAAGTTTCTAGGATTCATAATTAACTCAGTTGATTATACAATAGAACTGACTGATAAGAAAAAAGAAAAAAGAAAAGAATTGTTAGAAAAATTTAGAGTCGAAACAAAATGTAGGATTAGAAATTTTGCACACTTATTGGGAGTTCTGAACGCGGCGTGTCCAGTAGTAGCATATGAAATAGTTCATTGCAAAAGACTAGAGAGAGAAAAATTCCTTGCGCCAATAGTAAATGATGGGAATTATGAGACACGTATGACCATTAACAACAATAAATTAAAAAAAAATAAGAAGATTTAGATTGGTGGAAAATAAATAGTAAGAAGGGATAAACCCAATAAAAGCTTCTAATTACAGAGTCGAAATTTTTTCAGATGCCTCTCTGACAGATTGGGGTGTTTATTGTAATGGCCAGTCGATAAATGGCTGGTAGAATAACAAGGAGAAAAGTCGTCACATAAATTATTTGGAACTTTTAGCTGCTTCTTTCGCATTAAAAAGTTTTGCCTGTCATTTACATGAATGTGAGATTCTACTAAGAATAGATAATACTACGGCGATAGCGTATATAAACAAAGCACGGGGAATGCAGTTTCCAATTTTAAATGAACTTACACGTCAGATATGGTCATGGTGTGAGGAAAGAAAAATTTGGATGCATGCCTCATACATTGCATCAAAAGAAAATGTGCATGCAGACAAAGTCTCGCAAATTACAAATATTGACACAGAGTGGGAACTATCTGAAAAAGCATTCGAAAATGTAAGTAACAATTTTGGCCCATTCAGTATTGATTTGTTCGCCACAGATTCAAACAAAAAAGTAAAGAAATTTTGTGCGAGATTTCCAAATTTGAACATCTTTAGAGTTGATGCTTTTACAGTTCCTTGGTCGAAAGAAAAACCATACGTATTTCCTCCATTTGCATTAATTCTGCCGATCCTTAAAAAGTTTATTACCGGCAAAGTTGAAGGTGTTGTAGTCGTACCAAATTGGCCGACTCAGACGTGGTATCCATTATTTTATTCACTGCTCAGGGAATCCCCGATTGTTTTCAAATCAAATAACAATCTACTATTATCCCCTTGCAGAACAAAGTCCCATCCTTTAGCAAAGACACTTTCTCTGGTGGCCGGGCGGTTGTCACGGAAGCTTTTTTTAAAAAAAGGACTTACGGAGGAGGCGACGGATATCATGATGGAATCGATCGCGAGATCGACAATGAAGCGATACGAATCCTCACTGAGGCAATGGTGGATATTTAACAAAGAAAATAATTACGATATGTTTAACACTGACAAGATGAAAGTAATTGAGTTCTTAACAAAACATTTCAAAGAGGGGGCGTAATATGGTACGCTAAATTTAGACCGAGCGGCAATCACACTCATAATATCTGAGAGTTTTTCGGGAACAGAGTTGATAGGCCGTTTTATGCGGGGTGTTTTTAGAAAAAGACCAACGAAATCCAAATATACAACCACGTGGGATGTCGACCCAGTTCTCAATTATGTAAAACATTTATCGGCAAAAGGTCCGCTAACATTGAAAGAAATTTCAGAAAAAACAGTTTTACTGTTGATGCCCATCGCTTACAGACAATGCCATTAATTGATATTCGTAATATTGAAGAGAAGAAGTCAGGTATCGAGATAAAGATTCCAGAGTTAATTAAAACCCAAAGCATGGAAAATGCCAATTCAATTTAGTGTTGCCGTTCTTTTTAGTAACAGAAGATATATGTCCGGCTAGAGCAGTGATGCAATACATCAAGAGAACAAAATGGATAAGAGGAGAATTTACAAATTTGTTTATTTCTAGTGTTAAGCCATACAAACCTGTCACAGTTCAAACCTTATCTCACTGGGTAAAGTCAATCTTAAGGCGTCTTCTCACTTTGGAAATTTAAAAAAATCGATTTTTTTTTTTTTTTAAATTTTGAAAGTACATATCTTCAAAAATGTCATCTCGAAATTTCATAAAGATCGGACGAGTCTAACTACATTTTTTGGCGACCGTTAGGTGACTACCTGAGAGTACCCGGCGATCCCTTTCACGCCGCTCGGACGGTCCCTGTATATCTGACTCTATACAATTGAATAGCCGTGTTCTTTTGTTAATGTAGTACCCCTTGCTTAGGTATATTCTGTTTTCGGGTCTATACTCATGTAATAAGACCTTAACACGTGCATTTTTCAAAAGAAAATCACTCGGCAACGATGCTAAACTGTTATTTCATCAGTCTAATTTGAAACTTCGTAACGGCAACATCTCTGCGCTCAGGATTGTTATAATGGATAAAAAGACTTCGCAACAAAGTGCCACGTGGCGACGTCCAAGTTCGAAATCTAAAAAAAGAAAATTTCGTGGAGTGCTTCCACACCAGTCTGAAGCAGATACGAGTCATGCTAGTGCGAGTGCAGCAAAATTAAAAAAATCGGACGATACAAGTTTCGATGTACACATCGATCCAACGGCTGGATATAGTATTATTCAGTTTTTTCTTGTTTTTTCTACATTACAACAATATGTGAAGTGTAAAGTTTGTAACAAAGATGTTTCAAGAAACATCATCAAGAAAAACCGTGGAAATTGCTTGCCAAACAGCGGCATGCATTTATAACGAAGGGCTACAACCTGTTTTAAAAATTTTGGAGGTGATGGGTGTCAAACTAGGCCCTATCGCCGTTCAATACGCCGAGAAACGCGACAGTGATCGCGTACGCGTAGGGAACCGCCGCAGCTCTAACGCTTCAAAAGAGACTAGGTCGAGACGAAGGGAAGCTACTTTGGACGAACACACCTTCTACGAAGAATCGGAAGGTCCATTGTATGGAGCAGGCATCGCTGATTAACCCGAGGTAAGGTTTTTTCATGATTTTTCTGCAACCAAAACTTTAAACGCAGTTATCTCAAAACAAGGTTTTTCGGTGCTTTGTTGATGAAATTTCGGAAACTATCCGGCCGATTGTCATGAAATTTGAATGACATATGCTTCATAGTTATGGCTATAGCGCATATCATCAGATTTTTTAAATTTTGATTTTAAGAATTTTTTTTTTACAAAAAACTGCAAAAAAATCGTGGTTTTTTTTTACTTTTTCGAAAAACGTGCGCCATTTTGTTATTTTCGCGAATATCAAAAATCTGATGATATGCGCTATAGCCACTGACATACTGAATCTAAAACAGTTTTATTTTTTTGTTTCAGACGACCCGTCTCGGAGATACCATCAACAAGCCACGACCATAACATTTTTACACGGGTTTTTCAATGCTACTGATGTATTATAATAATTGTTTAAAAAAATAAAATAAAAATTTTTTCATGTACTTGAAAGATGTGTTTATTACATAGGATCCGTTTTATCCCATAATTTTAAGCAAAAATCCTCGAAAAAAAATCGCAAAAACAGCCTATTTTTGAGGCGTTTAAAGTGAGAAGATGCCTTAAAAAAGCAGGAATTGATAGAAACATTTTTTCGGTATATAGTACAAAGCATGCAACAATTTCTAGAGCAATAAGCAAGGGCATTAATATTGACACAATTGTGAGTGTGACCGGATGGTCTGAAAAATCAAAAACTTTTGTAAGGTTTTACAACAGACCAATTCAGGTTACAAATGAAACTTTTACCCTTATTATTTTTAGTTCTTAAACGAGATATTTAAAAAATGCGATATTTCTGTAAAATAAGGTGAAACTTCTCGAAATCATCTTCTAACGACAGAGTAAAAATTGAAAAAGGAAGAAGCTCTAAACAATATGAGGAGAAAAATAAGCAGCACGGAAACAAACGACGGAACGACGCAGGCAGCGCCAAAAGCGGAAATTCTAAAACACTAAACGTTGTGGATCTGAGCATAGCTAACGCTACTACCAGTAATCATCTTCGAACGAGATGTCTGCGTATAATCACGATCAAACTTCGCCGCCTTCGACGGCTCGTTTGATCGTGCAATTTTTTTAAAAATCATTTCCAATGAAAATTAAATCGATTTTCATTTAAACTGTACACTTTACCAACAGCCTTTATTGATTTATGTCGATCTCTGATGCATCATCGTTGTTTCCGTTTTCTAATCGTCGCGCGATTCTCTCTCTCTCTCTCTCTCTCTCTCTTCGCTTTTCTCAGCCGAGTCAGTTTCCTGGGTGAGCATTTCGATGGTATACGCGGTGTCGTTCGCGTTTGCTTGAATTAAAACCAGTATCTTCTCACTCTCTACTTTGTACCTGATTTTCCCGTTCGAAGTTCACGGGCAAAGAAAGAATGTAGATGGAATAACTACCAACTGTATATACAAGAATCTTACGTATAGTAGTAGATGGTGGTGTGTAAACGGGTCGAATATTGTAATGTCATGAATGAATCATTTCGATGGTCATTTACAGTTATCGAGGGAAACCTCCTGTGATGGTTTAACAAAAAGCAATGTTGAAATACTTTTTTATAAAAATGGTAATGGAAATTACCATTTCTAAAAATGGTAATGGAAAATGTTAATGGAAAAATCAGATCATTACCTTCGTCACACGGTGCTCAACATTGTATACGTTGAGCATTTAATTAACACGTTCAAGATATATTCCATTAGAGAGAAATGTTTATCACACGAGACGCTAATAAAATCGAATTATTCTCTTGTTGATACATCTTTGAAGTCAAATGAAATTATTACTGGTATAAGTTTTTCAAGAAATTTTTGTTTATACTTGTAGCTCCATTTTTCTGGCTTTTGGTTCAACAGTATAGTGGAAACGATTCTTCAGGCATTAGTCCCCGTACCCTACTTTAGCCTGAGCTCTGTTGAATGTAAAGGAGGACGCACGGGTTAAACTTCGAAACATACAAGTCCGTATACATATATATGAAAACGGAATCACGAAGCCTTGGGCTATCGTGAAGCTCGTGCCGTTCGGTGCCTGCACGAAAGTAAGAACTTACCTGAGGAGATCGATACTCTGTAGAAGAGTGCTCAGATAAACACTGGCGTGCCTCTTTTTCTCCATTTCATTTTTTGCTTCGGGTTCCCTTACTCACGCCACATGCAGTTACACACACGAACGCACACGCCGGTAAAATTAATTTGCATAGTGATGATACCAAATATCACCAACGCCATCTCTGCTACTGGTCATTTTTTCGATGAAATTTCGATCGTTGTAAATGAGGTTTATATGCCGTTAGGGTAATATAAAAAATCAGCTATTTTTAATTCGGTACTTAACAAGAAACAGGAATGTTCTCTTGCGTATTTATTTTTGGATATTGTTCGTCTTTTTACTTAAACGTGATACATAATTTTATGAACCAATTACCATCGAGGTTCTCCACACGAAAAAGACTGAACTATTTTTTTGTATCGCTATAGCGAAACTAAGCGTTGACGCGGTGTAAGGCATCCGATCTTCTGGAA